>CM049846.1:18342736-18816777 GCA_027422415.1 Schizothorax lantsangensis | reverse complement strand
CATTAGTTTTCGTTGACACGAAAGCCAACACTACTGAGGACATCAACGATACAACCATTCATGGACAAGACTTGACAAAGAACACATGAAACCCTGGGTTTAAATATATAAAAGGTAATTGGCAAATATAAACAACACCTGGGAACAATCAGAGAACTAATCAGCAAGGAAAACTATAAATTGACTACGAAATGGGGCACCAGATAGGAAGACAGGTAATGTGTCACAGCAGTGATGTATGAAGCACTGCTTATAAGAAGTCCAATTTTAAAACCAAGCAGCTGTCTCAAGCACTGCTTCTTTAAGCATTAAAGTATTAAAGCAATAAAGGTAATGGAACACAACACATAAAGCTACAAGGGGTAATCAATGTACAAAGCCCACAGCCATATCACCCTGCAGCACAAGACTGGTTGCCCACAGAAGCTAAGCAGGGTGAGCCTGGTCAGTACCTGGATGGGAGACCTCCTGGGGAAAACTAGGTAGCTGTTGGTAGAGGTGTTAGTGAGGCCAGCAGGGGTGCTCACCCTGTGGTCTCTGTGGGGTCCTAACTCCCACCCAGTATAGTGATGGGGACACTATACTGTCAAAAGAGCGCCGTCTTTCGGAAGAGACGTTAAACCGAGGTCCTGACTCTCTGTGGTCATTAAAAATCCCCATGACACTTCTCGTAAAGAGTAGGGGTGTAACCCGGTGTCCTGGCCAAATTCCCTCCACTGGCCTTTGTCAATCATGGCCTCCTAATAATCCCATCCACTTGATTGGCTCTATCTCTCTCTCCTCTCCACCTGTAGGGGTGTGTGGTGTGAGCGCACTGCGCCGTTGTCCTGTGGCTGCCGTCGCATCATCCAAGCGGATGCTGCACACTGGTGGTGGTTGAAGAGAGACCCCCACATGATTGTTAAAGCGCTTTGGGTGTACAACGATAACAATAAACGATATATAAATGCTTCCTTCCTTCCTTCCTTCCTTCCTACAGGGGAAAAGGCAAAAATCGGATTTCTTGAAATATTGTGGCACAGCTAAATCTAGAAATAAAATGCATTTTGAGGAATGTGGGGTGGTGAAAGGTATGGAAGGAAGAGCAGAAAACTTGCCTCTTTCGTCAGCACTTAACTGCATCCTGTTGAAAAAAAATAAAAAATTATAATGCTTTCTATTGCTTCACTATTCCTTAATCTGTTTCAGTTTGTACTATTCTTAGGATGATGAAATTGTCTCGTGTTTATCTGTGACTTTATGAGGAATATCTTGTTGCTTACTTGCAAAGTCGCTTTTGATAAAAAAAAAGCTAAATTTTAAAATTTAGTGGGGATGTGGAGGGGCAATACGTTACACTTTTTGATTTCTCAGGTTTGTGTAAATCCACTTGGGGTTCAGAGTATATTTTATTTATTTCCACAGTCATCACTTGGCTTGTCATTGTAAAATATGTCACTTGTTTCATACAGTGTAGTGTTTGTTTTTTGGCGGCCTGTTTTATTTTAGTTTTAGTGTCCTAGTCTTTGTGTGAAGCTGTTTAAGTTTTATTAGTTTTAGTTCACGTCACGTTTTTTAGTCTAGGTAGTGGCTTAGATTTGTCAACTAAGATGGGTTTAGTCTTATTTTAGTCAAATTATCCATGACAATTCGTCTAGTTTTTGTCGAGAACCGTAATTTAATGTGTAGTGTAGTCTTTTTAGTCAATGAAAATTGTATTTTAGTCTCTTTTTATTAATGCAATTCTATTTAACCCAGTCAATATAGTAGTAAGTACCTAGTTGTATAGACGAAACCAAAATTTTCTTTTAGCCAAACCCAATTCAAACAAGGTTATCTTATTTTATTATTGTTACCTTATAGACTCAAGAATACATCCATTCCAGACACGGAAGACGCTCTGATTTGAATTTACAACATTTATTTTACCAACCAAACATGTTAGAAGTTAACACGTGTAAATTTAAATAAATAAAATAGCATCACATGACAATGCCAGAAAAAAAATTATACATTCAAGTTTATCAAAGAGAAACAAGGTGCTTGAATGCTCGAGCTACAAAAAACATACTAAAAGTGCAAATAAAATGTGTGTGTCTGTTACTTGCATTGCTTGTAAACTGAAGTCAGATGGAAGCGGCCTTCGGTCCCTTTCTCTGTCAACTTAAACTTTGTTTGTTGTCGTCTTCTCTAATATATTAAAGCCGAGAGTGGAGCTTGAGGAAGTGACGTCGCCTGCGTTTGCGCAGAGTGTTGTTGCCATGTCCGCGGTTTTCCGCGGAATTGAGCTACTTAACACTGTTGCCGCGGGTTTGTGTTTTTCTTGTCCGCGCGTTGAAGCGACCCCAATAACGTGATATTTAGCCCCTGGAATGCGAACTTTACTTTACCGGGGAACCCCCTCGAATGCGATTGGGCTAGTTTTGAGTAGCAATTGGGCGGGTTTTGTTGCGAAAACCTGGCAACCCTGATGTCAGCCCCTGAAGTGAGACCATGATGTGAGACACAGGAAACGCGACAAAACAAGACGAAATAACGTTATAACATTTCGTTTCGTCTCGTTTTGGTCAACGAAAATGAAGAGACATTTTAGCACTTTTATTTTGTTTGTTTTTAAACCACATTTAGTCTCGTTTTTATTCGTCAAAGATATTGCATTTTACTTTAATTTTCGTCATCGTCACATGACCAGCATTTTACGTTGCGTCTCGTCTCGTTTTCGTCACGTGATAAAGGTTCGTTGACAACGATATTTCGTCATAATTTTCATTGACGAAAGCAACACTAATACAGTGAATACGTTTTTCTTTATTTACCCTCAAAAATGGAAGTGAAATGTGATAACATGGCCCATAGGTGGGGCACATTGTAACATCTGAGGGACACGTTGTAACATGACCATATGACAGCTTAAAATGTTATATCTGATCTCATGAGAAAAAAAAAATACAAGACAACTAAAATATTATAAAAAAATAGTAAATATATATATATTATATATATATACAGTATCTCACAAAAGTGAGTGCACCCTCTCACATTTCAGCAAACATTTTTAGTATATCTCCTCAAGGGACAATACTACACAAATTTGGATATTTTTAGAGTAGTCAATGTGCAGCTTGTATAGAAGTACAAATTTACTGATCATGTCAAAACTGTGTCCAAAGTGTCAATATATTTTGTAGGGGCACCATTGTTATCTAGCACTGCCTTAATCCTCCTGGGCATGGAATTCACCAGAGCTGCACAGGTTGTTGCTGGCATCCTCTTCCACTCCTCCATAATGATATCACAGAGCTGCTGGATGTTAGACACATGGTTTTCTCCACCTTCCGCTTGAGGATTGCCCCCACATGTGCTCAATAGGGTTCAGGTCTGGAGACATACTTGGCCACTCCATCACCTTCACCTTGCTTCATCAAGCAAGGCAGCTGTCATCTTGTGGTGTGTTTGGGGTGGTTATTATGTTGGAAACTGCTGTTTGGCACAGTTTCTGATGGGGGGCATCTTCTTCTGCTTCGGAATGTCACAGTACATGTTGGAATTCCTATGTTTACCTCAATGAACCCGTCCCAGTACAGCAGTACTCATGCAGCCCAGACCATGATGCTACACCACAATGCTTGACTGTAGGCAAGGCACAATTTTATTGGTACTCCTCACCAGGGCGTCGCCACACATGCTGGACACCATCTGAGCCAAACAAGTTTACCTTAGACTCATCAGACCACAGGACATGGTTCCAGTAATTCATGCTCTTGGCCAGGTTGTCTTCATCAAACTGTTTGCAGGCTTTTTGTGAGCCAGCTTCAGAAGAGGCTTCCTTTGGGACGACGGCCATGCAAAACCGACTTGTTGCAGTGTGTGGCGTATGGTCTGAGCACTGACAAGCTGACCTTCCACTTCTGCAACCTCTAAAGCAGGGTTGCTCAATAGGCGGCCCGCGGGCCACATCCGGCCCGCGAGAGAGAAATGTTTGGCTGGTGGAGCCAGTGGGATGACGGGCCACGGTGGAGACTAGGGAGCTAGGAGCCAAGGCGGAGCAAATGGATCGAAGGACCGAAGTGGAATCCAGGACTCTGAGGCTGGAGGTGGAGACAGGGGATCCTCACGCCTAGGCGGAGCTGGAGACTGGAAGTCCTGAGGCGGATCAGAGCTCCCAGATGGCGCTGACTGAGGGTGAGCTGAGGGACTGAAAGCCACCAGCGGAGATAGGGCTGAGGAACTGGCTGGTTTTAGAGGAGGCGGGAGAGGGAGGCTGGGTGGGAGCTTAAGAGACACAGGGAGTTTAGGAGACACAAGAGAGCTGGACGGAACCAGCAGAGACCCAGGAGATGCAGGAGAGCTGGACGGAACCAGCGGAGACTCAGGAGATGTAGGGGACAATGGAGGTTTAGGAGAACTGGGAACAACCTCTCCAAACCAGTTAATCAAGTCCTTTTGAAAAATGTCCATGAGTTCCTCAAAATAGCTTCCAGAGGCCAGTTGTAGCTCACCTTCAGCAGTGGGAGTGTGGGGGCGGGGCGAAAAATGCATGGACAAGTAGTTATCAATGATTGGTTTGTTTGTATTAGTTACCAGTGATTATCTGAGTTCTTTTGCAGTTCATCTAAATAAACATAAGTTAATAAAATGTCTATTATTTCAAAAGAGATAGTACCCCCAAAAATGAAAATTCCCTGTTAACATACTCACTCTCTGACCATCCACAATGTAGGTGACTTTTTTTTTCAGTAAAACAGTAAAGAAGATTTTCAGTGGGGAGGGGAAAAAATAATACCCATGGCTACTGGCAATATATTGAGGTCTTATGAAGTGAATAATAATATAAGTCATGTTCCATTTCTTGCACAGACCTTTTCGTATGACCTCAATATATCATCAGAAGCCAAGATAAAGATCCTCTTTACTGTTCTGCTGAAGAAAAAAAAGTCATCTACATCTTGAATGGCCTGAGGGTGAGTAAATTAACAGCAAATTTTAATTTTTGGGTGTACTATCACTTTAACATAAATTGGCAACATAAATGATAAAGGGATGGGAAGGTGATGTTCCAATTTCAAGGGATGCCCATTTGGCACCACCTGTTCTTTGAAAGCAACACCCCCACAACCTTCATCATAAATTAGCGAGTGAAGTGGGTGAGTGAGTCAGAAACAGAGAGATGTGTATCACTCTAAACATCTGCATATATCTGTCCCTTAACTATATATCTGCAGCTTCTATCCTCAGACCAGGTACTTGTCAGCTCCAGGGACTCTTCAGACTGAACGGGGTCTACCAGGATGGAGATTTTATACTTGGAGGCCTGTTTGAGGTTCACTTATTCACAGTGTTCCCAGAGCTGAGCTTCAGAACTGAGCCAGATCCACCATACTGTGAAAAGTAAGTGGGGTGAGAATAACAGCATGACTAAAAAAGAACATTGAGAGATTTTTTTTTAATTAATGCTGAAAGTTATTGCCCATTTATATCTGTTAATTAATTCAAATGATGTGTTGACAGCTGTAAAAAACATTTGCAATGTAATAATGCCTTCTGTCTTTTAGTTATTATTGCTCTTGTATCACTTAATAAAACATTTATCTTGTCTTTCCTTAGATTTAACATGGAAAGCTTCCAGCACGCACAGACTATGGCTTTTGCTATAAATGAGATCAATAAGAATCCAAACTTGCTGCCTAACATCACTCTTGGTTACCATCTTTATGACAACTGTGTGATGCTAGGAATGGCATTCTGGGCTGCCATATCCCTGGCTAGTGGAACAGAGGAGTCCTTCTCCAACCTCAACTGCACTGGCCCTCCTCCAGTCATTGGGATTGTGGGGGATCCAAGTTCAGCTCCATCCATAGCAATTTCCAGTGTTCTGGGGTTGTTTCGTGTACCTATAGTAAGACAGGATGAAAATAATTTAAAAAAATACACCAAGTATTTTTTCACACTTTTCAGTTACACCTTCTTTTGTTAATTTTACCATATGTTCTGAATCGTTTTTTTTTTTTTCTTACACTTTCTTTTGCATCTGCATGTCCCCATTACTCTTTCCCATGCCTTTTCTTCTCTCTTTTTTTAATGATTAGATAAGTCACTACACCACCTGCTCCTGTTTGAGTGACAAAACAAAGTACCCCTCTTTCTTCAGAACTATCCCCAGTGATGCCTTCCAGGTGCGGGCTATGGTTAAGATCTTGAGGCATTTTGGATGGACATGGGTTGGTCTCCTCTACAGTGATGATGATTACGGCATCTATGCTTCTTTGTCCTTCAAGCAGGAAATGCAATTGTTTGGAGGTTGTGTTGCTTTTTCTGAAATCCTGCCCAATGATAACAACCCTGAAATATTCAACATATAATGGGAATGATTCAGTCCTCTACAGCAAGAGTGGTGGTTGTTTTTTCTACTTCATCCTATCTGCTGCCTTTGATGGATGAGGTGGTTTTGCAAAACTTGACAGGCAGACAGTGGATTGCCAGTGAAGCTTGGGCCACTGCACCCGTATTTCAAACTCCACATTTCCTGCCCTTCTTGAGGGGCACATTGGGCATCGCCATCAGGCATGGGAGATACAGGGACTTAAAGAGTTTCTGTTACATCTCCATCCTAGCAGTGATCCAAAAAACAATATGTTGAGAATCTTCTGGGAGAACATGTTTGTGTGCAGTTTTGAAACAGAGATAGATGGAGAACAAATTAAAAAAGTGTGTACAGGACAAGAGGATTTGAGTGCCACAGACACACCATACACTGATGTTTCAGGGTTGAGAGCAGTTTATAATGTCTACAAGGCAGTTTATGCCCTGGCACATGCACTTCATGACCTGATGCAGTGTGAGGAGGGGAGAGGACCATTTAGTGGGAACAGCTGTGCCGACATAATCAGCCTAAAGCCCTGGCAGGTAAGACCCACAGGTATAGTGTAGATCAGTGGTCTCAAACTCAATTCCTGGAGGGCCACAGCTCTGCAGAGTTTTGCTCCAACCAGCTCCAAATCACACCTGCTTGGAAGTTTCTAGTAATCCTGAAGACCTTGATTAGCTGGTTCAGCTGTGTTTGATTAGGGTTGGAGCAAAACTGTGCAGAGCTGTGGCCCTCCAGGAACTGAGTTTGAGACCAATGGTATAGATTATCTCCAGTCAAATAGAGGAGCTGAATATGGAAAGCAAAATATGCGCTCTATAATTACAGATAAACATGTAACACATTTTCCATCTACAACCTGTACAGCCTTTCCACTACCTAAAGAAAGTGAACTTCACCACAGGCTTTGGGGATCAAGTGCCATTTGATGAGAATGGAGATGCTTTGGCCATCTATGATTTGTTGAACTGGCATCCTAGCTCTGACAAAAAAGTAAGGCTCCAAGCAGTTGGTGTAGTAAATGAAGGTTCAGCAACAGGGATGGTGCTCACACTGGATGAGGATGCAATATACTGGAACTTTGAGCCAAAAAAAGTAACATTGCATACTAATGTAATCATTTTCGCAGATATAAAGTCTAAATATTAATCAAAGCAATCAGAAGACAAATGAGGATAAATTAATGGAAAGGCCAAGCTTGTCATTATGTTACGATTAAAGACAAATGACTGATAACAGATGGTGTCTCTTTCAGCCCCCACGATCTGTGTGCAGTGAGAGCTGCTCCCCAGGAACCAGACAAGCCACAATGAAGGGCCTTCCTGTATGCTGTTTTGACTGCCTGCCATGTGGAGATGGAGAGATTTCTAATTCAACAGGTGAGATGATTATTGTTGGCAGAATTTGAATATAATTTGATAGTAATTTTCTCTTAAATTCTACTCACAGATGCTATTGGGTGCACAGTGTGTCCAGATGATTTCTGGTCCAATCCAGAAAAGAATCAATGTGTCCCCAAAATAGTTGAGTTTCTGTCCTATGAGGAACCTCTGGGCATCTCTCTGACCACTGCTTCCCTGCTTGGCACCTGCTTCTATGCTGTTGTGATGGTCATCTTCTGTCATCATCATAAAACTCCCATAGTACGTGCCAACAATTCAGAGCTCAGCTTCCTGCTGCTGTTGTCACTCAAACTGTGTTTTCTGTGTGTGCTGCTGTTCATTGGCCAACCGCAGTTGTGGACGTGTCAGTTAAGACATGCTGTGTTTGGCATAAGCTTTGTCATATGTGTTTCCAGCATCCTGGTCAAGACTATAGTGGTAATAGCTGTATTCAAGTCATCTCGACCAGAGGGCAAAGGAACAATTAAATGGTTTGGAGCAGCTCAACAAAGATGCACAGTCCTGGTCCTAACAGCACTTCAAGTTTTGATATGTGCAATCTGGCTAACAACTGCCTCTCCAACACCATATAAAAACAACCATTATATCCGCTCTAAAATAGTATATGAATGTGCTATTGGCTCAGTGGCTGTTTTTTCTATGCTGCTGGGATACATTGGCCTGTTGGCAGCAGTAAGCTTTCTGTTAGCCTTTCTAGTAAGAAACCTTCCAGATAATTTTAATGAAGCAAAGTTCATCACTTTTAGCATGTTGATCTTTTGTGCTGTGTGGATCACCTTTGTTCCAGCATATGTGAGCTCTCCAGGGAAATATGCAGTAGCTGTGGAGATTTTTGCCATTCTAGCTTCTAGTTTTGGATTATTGGTGGCCATATTTTTCCCAAAGTGCTACATTATCCTTTTTCACCCAGAGAGAAACACTAAAAAAGCCATTATGGGAAGAGAAACACTAAATAAATAGATTTACACCACTGTGGTGTAAATTTGTGAACTCTTTGATTCTATTGTTTTAGGTTTTACTTCTGTAAACAAATATGCCCCCCTCCCCCTCCACACCCTCAATTATTAGCATCCATTTGTTTGCTTTACATTTTTTTATGAATAAAAACAAATAATAATAATAATAAAAAATGTTTGATTTAAAGGGGTCATAAAATGGAAAACCAAAATGTCCTTGGTATTTATGAAATTAAATATAATTTATTGTCCCCAAAGGGGATATTTGTAATGGACTCAATAGCCAGCATTTCGACAAAATCTGATACATTAGAAATTAAAACAATATTGATACATACTATACACATTAACCACTCACACAAATACAAAAAGGCATAAGCATCACTGATAAGTATTCAACAGTCTAATTGATACTGGTATAAAATAGTTTTTAAGCCTGTTTCGCTTACAACGGGGGATCCTATACCTTCTTACAGAGGGTAAGAGTTCATAACAAGGATAGATTATGAGTCCCTTTTTTGCCTTATTCAGTGTACATTGCTCATACAGAATCTGAATACTCAGATAGTCTTTCAGTCCTAACATTTTCATGGCAGTTCAAACAATATACAGTACAGTATTTTACAGAAAGATTACCATAACCCTCTGAGTTCTTTGTTAAAAAGGAGTGATACCACTGTATAATTGTAGCATTTATACCTAACTGCTTTAATTTTTTAATCAAAACATATGGTTGAATAGTATTAAAAGCTGAACTAAAATCAATAAAAAGGACTTGTGCATAAGCATTAGAGTCCTCCAAGTGATTTAAGACCAAATGCATCAAGTTATTAATAGCATCACCTTCCTTTCCTATAAGCAAACTGAAGTGGATCTAATTGCATTTTCTCTTAACATTGACACCATACATTTCTCAAAACACTTCATCACTACTGATGTAAGAGCAATAAAATCAATTGTTATCTAAAATCAATTGTGTCTAAAATCATTGTTATCCACAGGACGGGGCATTTTTGGCACATGAATCATAAGAGACTTCTTCCACATTGCTGGGACTACTAGAAATTAGATAAACACTTGAACATACATCAGCATGACAAAAACTAAAATGCTAAACCGTATTTGGGAAAAAAAAAAAATTGAAGTGTAATTTGATTTACAGGACATCTACCTCAAACGCTGCAAAAGCAGAGCTGCAAAAACAATCAAGGACTCAAATCACCCCGGTAACCACCTTTTCATCACACTGCCATCTGGCAAGCGCTTCAGAAGTGTGATGGCAAAAACTGAGAGACTGAGGAGGAGCTTCTATCCTCAGGCCATCAGGCTCCTAAACTCAGTCTCATAACATCTACAGGACTCATTTAATTAACTGTAACACCCATCATTCTCCATCTTCTGCATTGCTGCTATGTATACATACCTGGTACAACCTGTTTGCACATTCCTCTTGCACATCCCTGGTTATATTAATATTTATTAAATCCACAGTAGACTGTTTTGCACATTCTAGTTCATTGCACATTTTACTCCTTATTTTATTTTATTGTTTTTACTTATTATCTTTTTTTTTTATCTTATTCCTACCTATATTTAAATATATGCTCCTGTGTTATGTATCATATTTTAGTTTTATTTTTTTTGCACTGTCCAGTGAGCGGACCTGTCCTGACCTTCATTTCACTACTGATTATACCCTGTATGATTGTGTATGTGACAAATAAACAAGAACCTTGAACCTTGAACCTTGATTTTTAACCCATTTAATCCCACCGGTCAAAATAGTGACCGTAAAAAAAAGTTTTAATTTATAAAGCTTTAAAAAAACATACTGACTGAAGTTTTTGTGCACTTCCTGCAAATATGGAAAAAAAATAAAGGGTCTCAATTAAATATGTGCAGTTTCACATGGTTAGTGCAAATTGTTACATGACCAGAGCAGTTTAATTCCTGTTTGCACCATGAGAATAATGGATGCATCAAAGCTCCAAAACAAAGGGCTAGTAAAGCATGTTAACATAAAGATATGACAAAGATTTTTGGTACAAATTATCTTTATGGTGTCTAGTATTAATATATGAATTCACATATATTCAGTTTTGTTGAGTGTGGTCATAGAATGAGTAAACACTTTTCCAAAATAATTAAAAAAAATAAAAATAATTATTGATTATTTCAAAGGGTAACTAATGACACATCATTTGGATATTTTCATGAACAGGAAAAAAATTGGGATTAAACGATTTAATTTGGCTTATGTCCTATTTGTTTACACATAGAGGGTGGGGTTTATGACCTATACTGCAGCCAGACACCAGAGGGCGATCAAATGTTTTGGCTCTACTTTTCAAGACAAGTGCGGCATACTTGGTTGTAAATATAAACAACCGAGCTTCTGCTTTTAAACAACACAACACAAAGACAAACAAACAAACAAAAAAACAATTTTATTCTATCTTCATGTTTTCATGTTTTATCACCACTTGAATTGAGATAGGTTTCATCAGAAAAACAACATTTTGGACAAAAAACTGAGAAAAATGCATTTTTATCAAAGTAGTGCATTTTCAAGCAAAATACATTAAGATGTCATATTCTTTCACCTGTAAATAATCCCAGATAACAAAATGACGTAACTGTTACGTAACTGCAACGTAATCTGGTGACCAAAGTTACGTCGTTGCGACGGTGGCAACCGGAAAAGTGAAAGGTGCATATACGTCGCCACAACGTAACTTTGTGACGTTGCCAGTAAGACTTAGTTCATACTGCAGGTCTTAATGCTCAGATCGGATTTTTTGCTGAAATCCGATTTTTTTGCGCTGTTGTTCACATTGTCATTTAAATGTGACTGCCATCAGTCTCATGTGTGAACCGTATACGGCCCTGAAGTGACCCGCATGCACAGAAGAAGACGTGACGTCAGACGGAAATAAAAATGTATTTATAATAAATTTATTTGCGGAAATAAAAATGGATGCTGCTCGTGTTAGCGTGTGTTTAGCAATTTTTAAGTTAATGTGCAATCGAAGCCTAAATAACGAAGTGATATTATTGTCTATATATTGTCTGCCATTGTGATTTTAATCTTCCCGCCCCCTCCAGCGCAGAATTGTGACATCTGTTGCATTTCAATGACGTAAAAATCGCATGAAATGCGACATGGCCATTCAGTCGCATTGCAAAACATTGGATATGTATCCGATTTAGGACCACATATGAAAGTGGCCTGGGCCTGATTTGAAAAAATCAGATTTGTGCTGTTCAGACTGTCATAAGAAAATCAGATATGGGTCACATTTGGGCAAAAAGTGGGATTTGGGCCACTTTAGCCTGCAGTGTGAACTAAGTCTAAGTAACTGCGACGTCGTGGCAACGTCGTGGATCAATAGTTGTGTGCTGGTAATCAGTTGATAATTTTTGTAATTATTTATTTTCCATGGGCGGACATGCAGTAGTTAAACCTAATTTGTGTCCTCATATGCCCAAACTAATGTAAAGGAAGTTCCAACAGCTGTGAATGATGAATACAGACTCGAAATGAATTAAGTTCATTTATTTTGAAAAACACAAGTATGAACAGTAAAATACACTCAAAATATTAATAAAAACATAGGATATACAGCGAAATATGAATGAAAGGATTCAGGACGTTCAGTGCTCAGCATCAATATAAACAGATATGCTATACTAGTGTAACATTTGCTAGCAGATATTTCAGATAATTAAGGAAAGATACCATAATCACAGAGGTATAAATATTAACAAAAGTACATAAAGTAGACTGTGGGTAATGTTACTTAACTAATTTGACGCAGTTGTTATACTTTTTTTGGTATAACTGAAGGCTCGGTATACGCAACAATTGAAGATATTAGAAGACATGTTTGTCGTAAGAGTTTTATAGTAACGTAGCATAACATGATGATGATGAATTTGTAAGTAAATGTAATTAACATCAAAATAAATTCACAAGAGCAAGTATATTGTTTGCACATGTTTATTTACATTAAAGGCAAAGTAACTGAAATAATAAGAGAACAAGTATAGATCTGGAACTTCTTTAAGTCTGTCTAAATATCATGTAGTAATTGCAATGTCTTCTGGTCCATATCCTTTCCTTAGGAAGGTGTGCTAGACACTGATTAATGTAACATAAAAATACTATACATATTTATATATTTTGCTATTGTATTATGGAGTGACACATTCATAAACTTTTCTATGCTCCTCTGATTATATAATGGTAAATATTACAATATCATAGCACAACAGCAGTGATCAGCAATAATGATAAGCCTAATACTCACAATAAAAATAATAAGGTCATATAGATCATAACACAGTCTCGGAGGTAAGAAGTGAATTATCCTTCACCTGAAATGTTTGTCTTTTTATCCTGAAATGCGAGGCAAATGTTGGATCACAATAGGAACCACAGTTTCCACAAATCCCTTCACTCGATTGGGATGTTTTCTTTTATTCTGGATGGCAAGGGCAGTGACTGTAACATCGAGCGTATTTTGCAGTATTATACACGTATTTATACCGATTTCATCAGGCTCCGAAAATTCTTCTAAAAGAACACAAAGAATGGCCTTCTCAGCTGCCATAGTTGCAACACTTGCGTCATCAGAACAGGGTGTTCAACGCACCACCGTTTCCATTTAATAAACGTTTTGCACCGTTTTGTCGGGGCTGAACGCAGCCCTGGTGTGTCAGCGGTTGCCATGGTAACTCTCAACCGCCACCAGTACTATAAAAATAATAATAATAAAAAAAGAGTTTTAGCGTCTTTCCAGAGTTCAAGAACTCTATTTTATACATCTATAAACCTATTTAAATTGTAAGACTCACCTCAGAAAAACAAATTATTTTGTCAGACACAGCTGAAGTAGCTAAAAAGTGCCTCAGACAAATGTGCTGTCCTGATTCAGTATCTGCGGCAGATGAGATGGTGTAGCCTGGTCTATGTCTTTATTTCAACCTTATTTTCATAACTCGTTAAGAAATAAAAAGTTTCAGGACGCAGACAAATGTATTTTCCTTTCTTGTAAACGTCCTGTGCGCGGGGAGTGTCACGTGTGTCAGTTGTGGAGGCGCGCGCGTATCACCTCACTATATTAAGCTTTTCTTTTCTTTTTTTCTTCTTCTTCTTCTTCTTCTTCTTTTACCACTTTATTAAACCTTCAAATAACAAACAGGCATTGTCATCTTTCCATTGTTAAACACATTAAGCAGCATAAACAAAATAATACTAAAATTATAACAAATTAAATTACAGTTTTAAGGCACTTTTTGTTTTCAAAATGTTTTATGAATTGAAATAAAATTCTAAAATCATTTTCGAGGAGAAACTTTAACAAATCAACATATTATCGCACAGAAATTCAATCTCTTTATTTGCACTATATTTAAGCAATTGTCCATATTCTGACTTGGTGAAAAGAACATTTTATCTTAAAGGGGGCATAACACACACAGTTTCACCCAATCTCATGTTAATCTTGAGTACCTATAGAGTATTACTGCATCCTTCATATCTCCAAAAAGTCTTTAGTTTTATCATATTTATAAAAGAAAGATGCAGCTTTATGATTCTTTCCGAAAAAAGCCGAGCTCCTGGAGGCCGTGGGCGGAGCTAAAGAGTGACGAGCACTTGAGCGCCGATCACCAACAAAACACAGACATTTGATGCCGTTTCACTTACCATCTGCAGTTCTGAATCATGGCCGGGATCTTTTATAGCTGGGACTGTGCCATCTTTCAGTATCAAATGATGTACAAATCCAGCGTTGAACTGGGCCTTGTTTATAAAACCTTCGTCACCAAACACACTTGAGAAATTCCGTTGCTGCCCCAGAAAAACAAACTGCATCCACTGTTTACGTAACGCTGGGTTCTTCGGGAAGCTGAACAAGATTATCTTTCCCTCACAACCAAAAACACACTTCTTTAGAGACATTCTTCCTGAGCGAGTCCCGTGCAGTGCAACCGAATGAAGCGCGTTGATGGGCGCGCTCTCACTCTCGCTCTGATCTATGTGTGCACGGATGCGTTCTTCCGGAATAAATGCCCATATAAGGAGTTCCACCTTCGTTTACGTCAGCAAGAGCCACAATCTAAAAAAAACTCTCCGAAATGTGTACGAACCCGGAAGTGAGATTTTTGGCAAAGAAATACTCTGTTATACGTCCAAATTGTTTTTTGAAACTTTGTCCATGCTTAGCATGAGAATCCAACTCTTTAACAGTGTAAACAACTCTGAATGCATGAAACAGCATTGTATCCCCCCCCCCCCCTAAGGGAACATTCAATCTTGTGTCTGACGTTTACTTACGCTTTTTAAATAGCAAATTCTGGTAATCAGAACATATAAAGATTAATGTGTAAATGATGGTCATGAAATTACGTGCATGTGACATTGCAGTTACGTTGCCAGTAAGTCATTAAGTTACCAATATATTACCAATAGAGGACGTATCTGGGACGTGCTTGGTAATATTACGACGTTAGGAGGACGTACTGACAACGTTGTGAGTTGGTAATTTCATGGTAATTAAATTACGGGCATGCAACGTCGTAGTTACATTGTCAATTAGTAAGTCATGACATTACCAAAAATTACCAATATGTTACGTAACTGTTACGTCGTGTGTTAGCAGGGAATTATATGAATAATTGAAATTGCATTCAATAAACAGAACAAACAGACACACGCACACATATAGGCTACATACTTACATATACATTAGGGGTGTAACAATACGCATATTCGTATTGAACCTTTCGGTACGAGGCTTTCGGTTCGGTACGCATTACGAACCGATCGATTTGTTGGACTAATTTACGTTTGGAAAATAAAAGCTTAAAGTGTGTGAAATATCAGTGCCACTGTGCTCAACAACGCAGCCCAAATGACGTAACAGGCAACGTGCTGTCTGCCCCGCGACCTCCCCTTGCTGGGCTGCGTCGAAAGATGATCTATTAGGCTATAGGCTACCTACAATGAATTATAGTCATATACAGGTGCATCTCAATAAATTAGAATGTCGTGGAAAAGTTCATTTATTTCAGTAATTCAACTTAAATTGTGAAACTTGTGTATTAAATAAATTCAATGCACACAAACTGAAGTAGTTTAAGTCTTTGGTTCTTTTAATTGTGATGATTTAGGCTCACATTTAACACAAACCCACCAATTCACTATCTCAACAAATTAGAATACTTCATAAGACCAATAAAAAAAATATTTTTAGTGAATTGTTAGCCTTCTGGAAAGTATGTTCATTTACTGTATATGTACTCAATACTTGGTAGGGGCTCCTTTTGCTTTAATTACTGCCTCAATTCGGCGTGGCATGGAGGTGATCAGTTTGTGGCACTGCTGAGGTGGTATGGAAGCCCAGGTTGCTTTGATAGCGGCCTTCAGGTCATCTGCATTGTTGGGTCTGGTCTTCCTCTTGACAATACCCCATAGATTCTCTATGGGATTCAGGTCAGGCGAGTTTGCTGGCCAATCAAGCACAGTAACACCATGGTCATTGAACCAGCTTTTGGTACCTTTGGCAGTGTGGGCAGGTGCCAAGTCCTGCTGAAAAATGAAATCAGCATCTCCATAAAGCTTGTCAGCAGAAGGAAGCATGGAAGTTCTCTAAAATTTCCTGGTAGATGGCTGCGTTGACTGTGGACTTCAGAAAACACAGTGGACCAACACCAGCAGATGACATGGCAGCCCAAATCATCACTGACTGTGGAAACTTCACACTGGACTTCAAGCAACATGGATTCTGTGCCTTTCCACTCTTCCTCCAGACTCTGGGACCTTGATTTCCAAATGAAATGCAAAATTTACTTTCATCTGAAAAGATGACTTTGGACCACTGAGCAACAGTCCAATTATTTTTCTCCACAGCCCAGGTAAAACGCTTCCGACGTTGTCTCTGGTTCAGAAGTGGCTTGGTAGCCCTTTTCCTGCAGACGTCTGAGCGTGGTGACTCTTGATGCACTGACTCCAGCTTCAGTCCACTCCTTGTGAAGCTCTCACAAGTGTTTGAATCAGCTTTGCTTGACAGTATTCTCAAGCTTGCAGTCATCCCTGTTGCTTGTGCACCTTTTCCTACCCAAATTCTTCCTTCCAGTCAACTTTGCATTTAATATACTTTGATACAGCACTCTGTAAACAGCCACACCTTTCTGTAATGAACCTCTGTGACTTACCCTCTTTGTGGAGGGCGTCAATGTTCATCTTCTGGATCATTGCCAAGTCAGCAGTCTTCTCCATTATTGTGGTTTCAAAGAACAAGAGATACCCGGAATTTATACTGTAGGGATGGTCATTAATTGAAACTCAAATGTAAATATTCTAATATTTTGAGAAACTGATTTTTGACTTTCATGAGCTGTAAGCTCTAATCATCAAAATTAAAACAAAAAAAAACTTTTGAAATGTTTTACTTTACATGCAATGAATCTAAAATATATGAAAGTTTAACTTTTTGAAATAACTTACAAGAAAAAATGAACTTTTTCACGACATTCTAATTTATTGAGATGCACCTGTAATTAAAATATTAACACTGCAGTCATTAATAAAAATCAATGAAATAAAAGCTTTTATTTCAAGCACCGACTTTCAAAAACAACCTGTTTAACACGAAATACGTTTCTTATTTTTTTAGTATGTATGGGCCACAAGAGAAATATGTGACACCACTGTGTCGTATCGAACCGAACCGTGAATTTTGTGAACCGTTACACCCCTAATATATATATGTAATATATATATGTATATATATATATATATATATATATTACACGTATATAGATCACACACACACATATACACACACATACATACATATACATATTCAGATAGACGGGTGTCAGACCTCTGTCGTGTGTGTATTGTGTTCCCGCCTCTTGTTTCCTTATATGGTTAGTTTCCTGTCCTCGTTTCATGTCATTATGTGTGTGTGTGTGTGTGTGTGTGTTCCGTCAAGTTATTTCTTTATCGTCTATTTTATCTCTTAAAATCAATTTTATACACCATCATTTTTCGTTTCTATAACGTGTGAATATATCCCCTATCGCATTCTACAACAAAAACAATCAGGGCGCCTTGTTATCACTACTTCTATTTTGATTTCCCGAGTCCGCTATTAGCTTATAGCCCGTTACCACCGCCAACGCGGCGGCCTCTTGGCGCGCTAACACAGCTAATACTCTATTCACACACATAACCATTGTTCCACTGCTACTTACTTTAATGGCGGATTTGTGTCTACCTTTGAGTGCAGGTGAGGACGCGTTCGAGCTGCATTCGGTGCAGCTGGAGCTGGAGGCCGTGGAGAAGCAGATCAACGAGCTGCTGGAGAGACAGGCCCAGCTGAGAGAGCGGCAAACTGCGCTGGAAACATCCCGGGCTGACGCTCACAGGTCCGGGGTAAGTATACAGTGCGCTGCTAACACTCCCACCACCTCTACTCAGTGTGTTTCTCTGCACAGGCCCCGTGCACCCAGGACGCGATCTTCTCAGATGTCCTTCACTCCGGCGCCGGGACACCACGGACCCTGGGTGCGGCAGCAGCGGAAGACGCGAGCGAGGCATCGGGCTACATCATCTCCCCCTCCGCCGCTTCCGGTCTTCGAGATCTCCACCCGAAACCGCTTCGCCCCCCTCCACGAGACGGAACGTGACGCTGTGATTGTCGGAGACTCCATCGTCCGGCACGTCCGTGCTACGTTAGCTGAAGGTAAAGTGCACACACACTGTTTCCCTGGTGCTCGTGTTCTCGATGTTTCTGCGCAGATACTCGCGATCCTGAAGGATGACGAGAGCGTCGGAGCGGTCGTGCTGCACTGGTCGTGAACGACACCAAGCTGCGGCAGACGGAGACACTGAAGAGGGACTTCAGGAGCCTGATCGAGATGGTACGCAGCACATCGCCCGCGACGACGATCATCGTGTCAGGACCGCTTCCCACGTACCGACGAGGACACGAAAGGTTCAGTAGATTGTTTGCTTTAAACGAATGGTTATTGTCATGGTGTACAGAACAGAAACTGCTCTTTGTTAATAATTGGAATCTTTTCTGGGAGCGTCCTAGGCTTTTCCGTGCTGATGGCCTAAACCCCAGCAGAGTCGGAGCGGAACTCCTGTCGGACAACATCTCCAAGACACTACGCTCTATCTGACTAGTAAGCCAATTATCAAATAACTGCTATGATGACTTTTGTTCTACCCACTTAAATGATAGAAGTAATTGCGTTGTCCAATCTATACATACTGTGTCTGTTCCCCGAATAGTGAGGTCAAAATATAAATTTAACACAGGATCTAGAAAAAATCTGATTGTGATTAAACCAGAAAAATGCAAAATAAATGAACAAAAACTATTTTTAAAGCTTGGGCTCCTAAACATTAGATCACTCACACCTAAAGCAGTAATTGTAAATGAAATGATCACAGATAATAGTTTTGATGTACTCTGTTTGACTGAAACCTGGCTTAAACCAAATGATTA
The DNA here is from genome assembly GCA_027422415.1 of Schizothorax lantsangensis. Lineage (NCBI taxonomy): Eukaryota > Metazoa > Chordata > Actinopteri > Cypriniformes > Cyprinidae > Schizothorax > Schizothorax lantsangensis. The sequence goes on along the minus strand of CM049846.1, from coordinate 18,797,549 downwards.
TACTGGTCTAAATGAGTCTACTCCACCAAGCTACTGTTATAAGCATGAGCCCTGTCAGACTGGTCGTGGCGGCGGTGTCGCAACAATATATAGTGATATTCTCAATATTACTCAGAAAACAGGATACAGGTTTAACTCATTCGAAATACTTATGCTTAATGTTACACCTGTCAGATATGCAAAATAAATCTGTCTTATCTCTTGCTCTGGCTACTGTGTATAGACCGCCAGGGCCATATACAGATTTCCTAAAAGAATTTGCAGATTTCCTCTCAGACCTATTGGTTAATGCTGATAAAGCGCTAATTGTCGGAGATTTTAACATTCATGTTGATAATCCAAATGATGCATTAGGACTTGCGCTTACTGACCTAATAAACTCTTTTGGAGTCAAGCAAAACGTCACCGGGCCCACTCATCGTTATAATCACACGCTAGATTTAATTATATTCGCATGGAATTGATCTTACTGATATAGATATCGTACCTCAAAGTGATGATGTTACTGACCATTTCCTTGTATCGTGCATGCTGCATATTACTGATATTAACTGTAGGGCCCCACGTTATCGTCCGGGCAGAACTATTGTTCCAGCCACTAAAGACAGATTCACAAATAACCTGCCTGATTTATCTCAGCTGTTCTGTGTACCCATAAATACAAATGAACTTGACAAAATGACTAGCAACATGGGACACTATCCTCTCTAATACGTTAGAAACTGTTGCTCCCATCAAATTAAAAAAGGTTAGAGGAAAACGTGCTGCGCCATGGTACAACAGTTATACCCATTCTCTCAAGAAAGAAACTCGTAATCTTGAGCGCAAATGGAGAAAAACTAACTTGGAAGTTTTTAGAATTGCGTGGAAAAACAGTATGTCCAGCTATAGACATGCTCTAAAAGCTGCCAGGACCGAGCATATCCGCAAACTCATAGATAATAACCAAAATAATCCAAGGTTTTTATTTAGCACAGTGGCTAGACTAACAAATAACCAGACGTCACCCGATCTAAATATTCCCTCACAGTTTAATAGTAATGACTTTATGAATTTCTTCACTGATAAAATAGATAACATCAGAAATACAATAACTAATGTAGATTCTACGGCGTCTAGTACTTCAGCCTCATTCACCGCACCCAAAGAAAAACTGCAGTGCTTTTCAACTATAGGACAGGAAGAGCTAAATAAACTTATCAACACATCTAAACCAACAACATGTCTATTAGATCCTGTACCCACTAAATTACTGAAAGAGTTACCTGTAGCAGAAGAACCGCTTCTCAATATTATTAACTCATCGTTATCTTTAGGTCACGTCCCTAAACCATTCAAGCTGGCAGTTATTAAGCCTCTTATTAAGAAGCCACAACTAGATCCTAGTGAATCTGGCAAATTACAGACCCATCTCAAATCTTCCGTTTATGTCTAAAATTTTAGAAAAAGTTGTGTCTGCTCAATTGTGCATCATTCTTGCAAAAAAATGATCTCTGTGAAGAATTTCAGTCAGGTTTCAGGCCCCGCCATAGCACAGAAACTGCACTTGTTAAAATTACAAATGACTTGCTTCTTGCATCAGACCAAGGCTGCATCTCATTGCTAGTTTTACTTGATCTTAGTGCTGCGTTCGACACTATAGATCATGAAATACTCGTAGATCGATTACAAAACTATACAGGTATTCAAGGGCAGGCTTTAAGATGGTTTAGATCCTACCTGTCCGATCGCTACCACTTTGTTTATTTAAACGGGGAGTCATCTCAATTATCACCAGTAAAGTATGGAGTACCACAAGGATCTGTCCTAGGTCCTCTGCTGTTTTCAATATACATGCTGCCCCTTGGTAATATTATTAGAAAATACGGGATTAGTTTCCATTGCTATGCTGATGATACTCAACTATATATCTCAACAAGACCAGACGAAACTTCTAAATTATCTAAGTTAACTGAGTGTGTTAAAAATGTAAAAGATTGGATGACCAATAATTTTCTCCTATTAAATTCAGATAAGACAGAGATATTACTTATTGGACCAAATAACAGTACACAGAATCTCTTGGATTACAATTTGCAACTAGACGGATGTCCTGTTACTTCCTCTACAGTCAAAAATCTGGGTGTTATATTAGACAGCAACTTGTCTTTTGAAAAACATATTTCCAATGTTACAAAAACAGCATTCTTCCATCTTAGAAACATTGCCAAGCTAAGGAACATGTTACCTGTTTCTGATGCAGAAAAGCTAGTTCATGCATTCATGACCTCTAGACTGGACTATTGTAATGCACTGCTAGGTGGTTGTCCTGCATCTTCAATAAACAAGCTACAGGTAGTCCAAAATGCAGCGGCTAGAGTCCTTACCAGGTCAAGAAAATATGATCATATTACCCCAATTTTACAGTCTCTGCACTGGCTACCTATTAAGTACCGTATCAGTTACAAAATATTATTACTTGCCTATAAGGCCCTAAATGGTTTAGCTCCTGCGTACCTAACTAGTCTTCTATCTCGCTACAATCCATCACGCTCCCTAAGGTCGCAAAACTCTGGACACTTGGTAGTACCTAGAATAGCAAAGTCCACTAAAGGAGGTAGAGCTTTTTCATATTTGGCTCCCAAACTCTGGAATAGCCTTCCTGATAACGTTCGGGGTTCAGACACACTCTCTCTGTTTAAATCTAGATTAAAGACACATCTCTTTAGCCAAGCATTCACATAATGCATTCATATAATGCATCTCATAATCTTGTACTGCAGTTATATCTGATCAAAACGCACATTATTATTCTTTAGCTTGGGTTGAACAAATAATTTTTGCTTGAATGGAACAACAGCTACGCTAATTATGTCTCTTTGTTTCTCTGTTTCTGCCACGGGATTAACATCCCGTGGTAACTAGGAGTTACACAAGCTTCAGTCTGGATCCAGCCCTTAAATGATCTGAGATGACCAAACACCTGAGAAGAGATGATGCCGACCCCTCGGAGGACCTCAGAGGATGCCAACCTCTGATCCCCCAACAACATGCAGAATTAACAAATTTTGCCATAAGTTAATATATTAAGTTTCTACAATGTATAAATATATTGTAGAAACTTAATTTCCTGTAAAGCGCTTTGCAACGATTGTATCGTAAAAAGCGCTATACAAATAAACTTGAATTGAATTGAATTGAAGTGCGTGCGCGCGTCTTGCCCTGTCCTGTCCTGTCCTGTCTTACCTTGATGTCGTCATTAAAGACTATTATTTTGAAATATATCCTCGTCTGCGTGTTCCTCGTTTCTCCCTGCTGTGTGCACCGTGACAACGGGTGGTCTATCCACGACACAACTAGAGATGTTTCTGTGTCTGTAAAGGCATCTCCCTCACTGACTACTTCGTCCCGATCAGATTCAAAATGGTCAAAACATGATCTACATATGATCTAAATTTTCTCTGATCCTTCCGTTTATGCAGATCGTCTTGCATTCGCGACCGGAAGACCTGAAAGTCCCGTAACTCGTTCAGGACGCTAGGGCTTTCCTAACCGTAATACACCTAGAACACGGATTGCCATAAAAACTCGTCTTTGGCGGGGAAGCGTTGTCTCTTAACCTTGTTTATGGTTGCTAATGTTTTAATTCATGGCAGACCATGCAATACACACAGCAATGTGGATTAAAAGAGCATTCACTTATCTTAGAAGTTGATTTCAGATGTTTCTGAAGTGTGCTGCTACTGCTAGAGCAAACACTAGCCAAGTATTTGAATGTTGAGCAGCAAACTCATTGGCAACCAATACAAGAGAGAACCAATCAGCTGTGCCACGTGATAATGATGTAATTGTCATATTGAGTTATGCCAGAACTTTGTATTTATTAGTTAAAAATACAACAAATGGAACATACAGCCTATTTTTGACATCATGAAATATGCATATGGTAATCATTTAGTTTGATTATATATCCCATTTTTTTAGTTCCAAGTTTTGTAGCTCAGCATCTCTAAATAAGCATTGAAATGTACTGTAAATATATATTATAAACGTGTTTGTTTTGTTTTTCATCTAACAACCCACAATGTAAACACCTAAATAATCTTACCATTTCTTAATATAGATTAGAAAAAGAAATAATAAAAGGATGGGAAGGTGACATCATGATTTCCAGAGATGCCCACTTAGCACCTCCTGCTCTTTTAAGCAACACCCCACACAGCTGTAATCATAAATTAGCAGGCAGAATGGGTGAGTGGGTCAGAAAGAGAGAGATGTGGATCACTGTAAACATCTGCCTGTATCTGTCTTTTAAATGCATCTCTGCAGCTTCAATCCACAGATCAGGTACTTGTCAGCTCCAGGGACGCTTCAAGTTAAATGGAATGTACCAGGATGGAGATGTTATACTTGGAGGCCTGTTTGAGGTTCATTTTTTCACTGTGTTCCCAGAGCTGAGCTTCAGAACTGAGCCAGAACCACCATACTGTGAAAAGTGAGTCTGGAGCCAGAATGACTTCTCAACTATAAAAGATGAAAGAGACAGATTTAAAATAATAATAATAACAATAAATAAAAAATGACAGAGAAATATGAACATTTTTGTTGAATGATATGCAATGTGATGCTATCTTAAACCAAAAAAAAAAATCTGTATTGAAACCTCTTTATATTTAACCAAATGTGTACCATAGGAGGATTCTATGATTGAGTGACCTCATTCATATTTGGAATGTATTAATGCTTATTTTGTATGTATTGTCTTTTCTGTATCATGTTATAAACATTGTTTTATAAAAACTTTTTTTTTTCTTAGATTTGATATGGAAAGCTTCCAGCAGGCACAGACCATGGTTTTTGCTATAGATGAGATCAATAAGAATCCAAATCTGCTGCCTAACGTCACTCTTGGTTACCATCTTTATGATAACTGTGTGATGCTAGGAATGGCTTTCCGTGCTGCCATATCCCTAGTTAGTGGAACAGAAGAGAGATTTCCCAGCCTCAACTGCACTGGCCCTTTTCCAGTGATTGGGATTGTGGGTGATCCAGGTTCAACTCCATCCATTGCAATTTCCAGTGTTCTGGGGCTGTTTCGAGTACCTATAGTAAGATGGGATGAAAAAAGTAAAAATGCACTATATGCATATTTTTGTACTGTTCAATTTAATTTGTTATTTTTAGTCATATATATATTCACTAGTTCACACTTACATATAATAAATAGAATAAAGTTTATGCGTATTTGGCGTGCTGTCCGAGGGGAGGGCTTCGAGCTCGGAACTTTGGCCCGAACCCTGAATACCCCCCATAGGTTTAGGACAGGAATAGTTGTAAGTGCGGAGAAGGGGTGGCGGAGGGATGCTGGAAAACTGTCAAGGAACAGAGGTAAGTCTGCTGTGTATATATACACACCTCTTATCTTGTTAACTGGGTTGATTACTGATTGTGCTCCTCTTGTGCTAATTAGGTTAATTATCTGAACGTGCTCCTCCCGAACTTTGTTAATAAAACATCATTTCACTAGTTCACACTTACATATAATAAATAGAATAAAGTTTATGCGTATTTGGCGTGCTGTCCGAGGGGAGGGCTTCGAGCTCGGAACTTTGGCCCGAACCCTGAATACCCCCCAAAAGCAACATAGCAAAGGACAGCCGCCCGACGAATAACCCCCCAAAATTAGCGCAGAAAATTTGGCGGGCTGGCGTTTCAGGAAGAAACTTAGTCTCTTGACCGGGAGGGCCCATACGAACTCCGACGGGAGCAGCTCACGGCGCCGGGTGAAAGGGCCCTACCGGCCTATGGACGAGGAACAGCGTGATTGGGGCGTTCGATCGGGAAGGCTCACACCACTTCTCTGATGGGAGCAGCTCACAGCGTCAGACGGGTGAGCCCTACTGGTTGATGACGGAGGAGCAGCGTGTTTGGGTTGTCTGACCGGGGGCCCATACTGCCTCCAATGGGAGCAGCTCGCAGCGCTGGGAAGATGGGCCCCACTAGCCGATGGACGAGGAGCAACGTGATTTGGTAAGCCCGATCAGGAGGGCTCACACCGCTTCTCTGATGGGAGCAGCTCACAGCGTCAGACGGGTGAGCCCTACTGGTCGATGACGGAGAGGATGGGCTTGAATCGACTGACCGGGAAGGTCCACAGTTTGACGGGAGCAGCTCGCGGCGTCTGATGGGTGGACCTTACCGGCCGATGGACGGTTTAAATAATTTTGAAGTGCCAGCCGCAAGATCTTGGTGGCGTCTTATGGGAGTTCAATGCTCATTGCATCATTTGTGTAAGCCTTGTCGGTAGTCGGACGGAAAAAACAATGTTTTCCGGGAGGCAGTTGCTGCATCTGACGGGAGCTCAATACTCACTGTGTCAGATGGGTAAGCCTTGTTTGGTAGACGGACGGAAAAAACCAATGTTTTCCGGGAGGCAGTTGCTGCATCTGACGGGAGCTCAATACTCAACTGTGTCAGATGGGTAAGCCTCGTTTGGTAGACGGACGGAAAAACCAATGTTTTCCGGGAGGCAGTTGCTGCATCTGACGGGAGCTCAATACTCACTGTGTCAGATGGGTAAGCCTTGTTTGGTAGACGGACGGAAAAAAACAATGTTTTCCGGGAGGCAGTTGCCGCATCTGACGGGAGCTCAATACTCAACTGTGTCAGATGGGTAAGCCTTGTTTGGTAGACGGACGGAAAAAACCAATGTTTTCCGGGAGGCAGTTGCTGCATCTGACGGGAGCTCAATACTCAACTGTGTCAGATGGGTAAGCCTCGTTTGGTAGTCGGACGGAAAAAACAATGTTTTCCGGGAGGCAGTTGCTGCATCTGACGGGAGCTCAATACTCACTGTGTCAGATGGGTAAGCCTTGTTTGGTAGACGGACGGAAAAAACCAATGTTTTCCGGGAGGCAGTTGCCGCATCTGACGGGAGCTCAATACTCAACTGTGTCAGATGGGTAAGCCTCGTTTGGTAGACGGACGGAAAAACCAATGTTTTCCGGGAGGCAGTTGCCGCATCTGACGGGAGCTCAATACTCAACTGTGTCAGATGGGTAAGCCTCGTTTGGTAGACGGACGGAAAAACCAATGTTTTCCGGGAGGCAGTTGCCGCATCTGACGGGAGCTCAATACTCACTGTGTCAGATGGGTAAGCCTCGTTTGGTAGACGGACGGAAAAACCAATGTTTTCCGGGAGGCAGTTGCCGCATCTGACGGGAGCTCAATACTCACTGTGTCAGATGGGTAAGCCTCGTTTGGTAGACGGACGGAAAACCAATGTTTTCCGGGAGGCAGTTGCCGCATCTGACGGGAGCTCAATACTCACTGTGTCAGATGGGTAAGCTTCGTTTGGTAGACGGACGGAAAAACCAATGTTTTCCGGGATGCAGTTGCAGCATCTGACGGGAGCTCAATACTCACTGTGTCAGATGGGTAAGCCTCGTTTGGTAGACGGACGGAAAAACCAATGTTTTCCGGGATGCTGTTGCAGCGTCTGACGGGAGTTCAATACCCACTGTGTCAGACGGGTAAGCCTCGTTTGGTAGACGGACGGAAAAGCGAATGTTTTCCTGACCGGGAGGCACTTGCAGCATCTGACGGGAGCTCAATACTCACTGTGTCAGACGGGTAAGCCTCATTAGTAGATAGACGGAAAAGCCAATGTTTCCCTGACCGCCAATGTTTCCCTGACCGGGAGCGCTTTTGCAGCATCTGACAGGGAGTTCAATATTCAGAACAGTTTATGAGGATTACTTTGCGTAATTGTTTGACAAATCCAATAAGCTGCTTCTGATGACACATCAGAAAATCTTGGTGCTGCTTTGCATCCGAAAGTTAAGCACATGAAAAAATAGAATTTCCTGTGCCAGGGTACCCCAAATAAGTGCCATGAATCTGGATGGATAGACCTAGTTTTGAAAGCTGAGGCGATTTCGACTTTTGCCAGCCAAGTGCATGATTTCATCATATTTATTGCATGATCAATGTCCTACTGTTGAGAGACATTTTGTCAAGAGGAATCGAGGTGTTTCATGCTTGAAAACAGGGAGTTATGCGGAGCTGACAGATTGGTTAGAAGGTGTTTCTTACCCAATAATTTTCCTAGTAGCCACTCCAATGGGCTAAAGCGAAATGGAGAAGGCGGGGCGTCGAAAGGGCTGATCATGAACCCTCATTTAATTCACGCCGCCTATGGGGAAATCTGAACAGATTATTTCTGTGAAACGACTGAACTCAGAAAAATGGCAACTTTTGATGTCCACATTCAAGGATTTACAATTGCTGTAGCATTTCTGTCATAAAGAAATGGCCATATAATAAAAATTAAGTGGACATTTGAATTGAATGTGGAGAAGCCGAGACATTTTATTTTGGCTTCCATTTTATTTAAGAGCTGTTGCTGCTGAAGGTGACGCAGATCTGACACGCATCGTATTTCCTCTCAACTCTCTTTACCTTTTCTGACCCATTTCAGTCTGTACTAATGAGCTTACGAGTTGAATCGGGTGTGTTAGATGAGGGAGACAGTGCTGGGCTGCTCCGGGACAGTTTTGAAAACCATTTCAGAGACATGTTCTTAAATGTGACTCATAACATATTACATGCCTGCACAGTTTTAAGGCAGCTTTAATTGCCTTTTTTGGTAACTTAATATCTTAACTGACCATGACATTGCATGCTCGTAGTTTATTTCGCGCTTTGATATTAAGTAATAAATTCTACAGCGCGCACTGGCGCATTTTTGTGTGCAAGAGCACACGCTACGAGCACCGGACCATTTTCTTGCTCGTTTGACTTGCGCCTGGCTCTAAAGTGAAGTGGAAGCGCGTGACACGTGTCTGAAACGTCTCCAGTTTGATGTGGTCGTAAAGACATTCCGCGACTGAATAAATGCACTCCTTGTCGAGAAAAAGGAGACGGAAGAAGCAGCTGTGAGTAGGGTGGCCAACCCTAGCCCCGCTCCTGCGTTAAATAATTAACGCGTTAACCTGAAAAATCAATCGCTTGCATTAACGCGCTAATTTTGACAGCACTAGTTATAATTAATCGATTAATTATCAGTACAATCAATAGCCCTGTTACCAAATTAATCATTGGTGACGGCCTTAGATAAGGGGTCTATGTCTGCACCTGTCAGGATCTGTGTTCAGATGTTATGAGCCACTGGAGATGGCTTCGAGGCAACAGCATTTGGTGGGACAGGCAGTGATACTACAATGAAAAGAGTATTGTGACTTTAAATGAAGTAGACAGCTGTGAGGGAGAGGAGCAGGGGTCGCAATTGTCAGCGGAGGCAGGCTCACGCTTAATATCACTTGAGGTGGGAAATTGATAGAAGCGTAAGAGAAAAAATGGAGTAAAAGAAAGATGTGTGGGTCTGTATTGCAAGCGGAGGCAGCCTCACGCTTGCTTTGCCTGCTGTAGCTGTAGGCCACAGGAAGGGAGTCCTGAAGAACTTGTGTAGCCTGATCTGCTAGCGGAGGCAGCCTCGCGCTAGTGTCTGCTACGGGAGCTGGAGGCCACTGAAAAGGAAAAAAGGGGTTATTAGTAGTGGGAGGAAAAAGACTGAGATGTGTGAGCCCGTGTTGCAAGCGGAGGCAGCCTCACGCTTGCTTCGCCTGCTGTAGCTGTAGGCCACGGGATGAGAGTCCTGAAGAACCTGTATAGCCTGCTCTGCTAGCGGAGGCAGCCTCACGCTAGCGTCTGCAATAGGAGCTGGAGGCCACTGAAAAAGAAAAAAGTTTGGAAGTAGCAGCGGGAACGACTGAGATGCAAGGGCTTGTTTTGCAAGCGGAGGCAGCCTCACGCTTGCTTCAGCTGCTTTAAGGGGCAGTCACACTGTACTTTTCGTTCCATTGACTTCCATTCCTACGCATGCCAATGCGTCCGACCGGAAGCGCAGGCTTGTGCAAAAAATTTCACATTCGCATTCCAAGGTTAAAGCTTGGTGAACTCTGGCCTGTGTATTCACGTGACGTGATACCGTGTGACTGATGGCAGATCCATAGTCACAGCATGACTTCCTAACTGAATTAAAGAACACATTTAAAACTGCAGCACTGCAGGGAAGTGGAGTAGATGTTTTTTTTTTTTTTTTTTTTTTTTTTTAAATCTATATTTTCTTCATCCGTTTATCGGAGTGAAATATGTAATTTATATTAAAATGCTAGTGAAAATTCAGAAATCTGGGTAATTTTGTTTGTTTATTTTATGCAGCTTTTTGCGTCATGGTTACAAAAACGACATTAACATCCTTTTGTCACAACGTCATTTAAAACGTTTAGCAACAAATTACCTGCCATTTTGCGACTTTATCTAAAAATTTTATATTGCAACACGGCCTGCGCCGCTAGCGGAGGCAGCCTCGCGCTAGCAACTGCTGCTGCAAGAGCTGGAGGCCCGGCTGCATATGACAATGTGGCCGGTAGAGCCGCGGTGAAAAGTTGAGCCGAAGAGGGAAGCGAGTGAGGCTTTGCCACGGTTAGATCTGGGGCGTTGCCCAGGCTCGTTGAAAGCCTGCCGCTGCAACCCAGCGCTTAAGGAGAGCCGTGTTTTGTGTGGGGCGATGGTGGTGTCGAGCGAGGTGAGTTCGGGGCCTTGCGAGCTTTGCTCAAAATATTGGCCGCCCTGCTGGATTGGATTTAGGAATGAGGTTGGCTGATTGCAGAGACGAATAACTTAGATCGTACAGATCCGCTTTGTTTACCCTCCGCGAGGACGGTGCGTCGGAATTAATCAGCATTTGCCTCAGACTTAAATACGATCCACTTTCCAATCGGAGGAATTGTTGGCCCGGCCGAATGATACGAGGATGCCGGGGAAGACGTTTGGAAGTGACGCCGGTGGAGGCGAGGTTAAGCCTTGACATCGTGGAGAGCGTGTGGCTGGTCGGGCAGAGAGCAGCCAGCAGCCGCGACGAAACCTGGAGCTCGGAAAAAATCCCCAGTATAGGTCTCGTTGTTTAGACTGGAAAAGTTTGTTGGTCTGTGATGTAATGGCAAAAGGAGCAGACCGAATGCTGGAAAACTGTCAAGGAACAGAGGTAAGTCTGCTGTGTATATATACACACCTCTTATCTTGTTAACTGGGTTGATTACTGATTGTGCTCCTCTTGTGCTAATTAGGTTAATTATCTGAACGTGCTCCTCCCGAACTTTGTTAATAAAACATCATTTGAATCAATTTCTTCCAGCACCTTTTTTCTCATCTCCACTAGCGTGTAGATAATAATTCCATTTTTTCTGTCTCATGCCTTCTCTCTCTACATCTTTGCTAATTAGGTTAGTCACTATGCCACCTGCTCCTGTTTGAGTGACAGGAAAAAGTACCCGTCTTTCTTTAGAACAATCCCCAGTGATGCCTTCCAGGTGCGGGCTATGGTTCAGATCTTAAGGCATTTTGGATGGACATGGGTTGGACTCCTCTACAGTGATGACGACTACGGCATCTATGCTTCTGTGTCCTTTAAGCAGGAAACGCAGCTGTTTGGAGGTTGTGTTGCTTTTTCTGAAATCCTGCCCCATGATAACAACCCCAAAGACATTCGGCGTATAATAGGAGTGATTCAGGCCTCTACAGCTAGAGTGGTGGTTGTTTTTTCTACTTCATCCTATCTGATGACTTTGATGGATGAGGTGGTATTGCATAACCTGACAGGCAGACAGTGGATTGCAAGTGAAGCATGGGCTACCTCACCTGTGTTTCACACTTCACGTTTCCTGCCCTTTTTGGGGGGCACACTGGGCATTGCCATCAGACGTGGAGAGATCCAAGGACTTCAAGAGTTTTTGCTACGTCTTTGTCCCAGCAATGATCCAAGAAATAATATGTTGAAGATCTTCTGGGAAAACATATTCAGGTGCAGTTTTAAAACTGGGGGTACTGCGATAGAGCAAGTGAAAAAGGTGTGTACAGGACAGGAGGATCTGAGCACCACAAAAACACCATACACTGATGTTTCAGGGCTGAGAGCAGCTTATAATGTCTATAAGGCAGTTTATGCCCTGGCACATGCACTTCATGACCTAATGCAGTGTGAGGAGGGTAGTGGACCATTTAGTGCGAACAGATGTGCCGACATGACCAACCTAAAACTGTGGCAGGTAAGGCCCACAGGTATAGTGCAGATTCTATCCAGGCATATAGAAGAGCTAAATGTGGAAAACCAAAATATGTGCTCTACTTAGATTCATATATCAGATAGCTTAATTTAATTGATATTGTCCCAATTATATTATTGATATTTTAGTAATCAAACAAGATACATTTATATGTGATAACATTTGAAAGCATAACAATTACATTTTTAAGAAACAGTCATTCACACATTTTTATAACAGAATTTTAAAAATTAAAAGTAAAATATTGCAGTCATGTATGAATGACAATGTATGAATGCATATTTGTCATGTTTTTTTAAATTTAAAATCTTTTAAATGTGTTTTGTCTACAAACTGTACAGATGGTTCACTACCTACAGAAAGTGAACTTCACCACAGGTTTTGGGGATCATGTGTCATTTGATAAGAATGGAGATGCTCTGGCTATTTATGATGTATTGAACTGGCAGCCAAACTCTGATGGATCAATACGTGTCTACACAGTTGGTGTAGTAAATGAAGGGGTAGGGAATGGGAAGGTGCTTTCACTGAACGAGGATGCGTTATACTGGAATTTTCAGTTTAAAAAAGTAATCATGTTCAGTAATTTATTAAATAATTATTCTTCTTATATATATATATATTATAATTAAAGGCATGTTACATTCATTCTCATATATTAGAAAAATGAAACTACTACACTATATTAAGCATTCACTCGATCACTGTGTGCTAATAAATAACAGCATATGTTGTCCGCTGACAGCCCCCACGGTCTGTGTGCAGTGAGATCTGCCCCCGAGGCACCAGACAAGCCATGAGGAAGGGTCTGCCTGTCTGTTGTTTTGACTGCCTGCCATGCAGAGATGGAGAGATTTCTAATACAACAGGTGAGGAGATTATTGTTGGCAAAATATAATTGAAACTGAATAAAACTTGAAAGTAATTTCTTAATAACTTTCTACTTTTTACTTTCTTCATAACTTTTTTTTTTTTTTTTTTTTTAATTTAAAGATGCAATTGAGTGTACTGCATGTCCAGATGAGTTCTGGTCCAATCCAGATAAGGACCAGTGTGTCCCTAAAGAAGTAGAGTTTCTTTCCTATGAGGATCCTCTAGGCATCTCTCTGACTACTGCTTCCCTGCTTGGCACCTGCATCTGCACTCTTGTAATGGTCATCTTTGCTCATCACCGTAACACTCCCATAGTACGAGCCAATAATTCAGAGCTTAGCTTTCTGCTACTGTTATCACTTAAACTGTGTTTCCTGTGTGTGCTGCTGTTCATTGGCCGGCCACAGTTGTGGACATGTCAGTTAAGACATGCTGTGTTTGGTATAAGCTTTGTCCTGTGCGTCTCCAGCATCCTTGTTAAGACCATGGTGGTAATAGCTGTATTCAAGTCATCTCGGCCAGAAGGCAAAGGTGCGATGAAATGGTTTGGAGCAGCTCAACAAAGATGCACAGTTCTGGTCCTAACAGCCCTCCAGGTTGTGATATGTGCAGTCTGGCTATCAACTGCCTCTCCAACACCACAGAAAAACAACCAGTATACTCGCTCTAAAATAGTATATGAATGTGCCATTGGCTCAGTGGCTGGTTTTTCTATGCTGCTGGGATACATTGGACTGTTGGCAGCAGTAAGCTTCCTGTTAGCCTTCCTGGCGAGAAATCTACCAGATAATTTTAATGAAGCAAAGTTTATCACTTTTAGCATGTTGATCTTCTGTGCTGTGTGGATTGCATTTGTTCCAGCATATGTAAGCTCACCAGGGAAATATGCAGTGGCTGTGGAGATATTTGCTATCCTAGCTTCCAGTTTTGGATTACTGGTGGCCATATTTGCCCCTAAGTGCTACATCATCCTTTTACATCCAGAGAGGAACACTAAAAAAGCCATCATGGGAAGAGAAACACAAAATAAATAGTTTAACATTATTCTGTACACTAATCATTTTGGGGTTTACCATTGTAAACAAAGAAGTAAAACATGTAAATGCCTGTTGTTTTGTAGTATTACCATTATTATTATTAAAATACAAGTTATTCTTTCACTTGCTTTAAAATTACACCATTTATGTATATTTTATACAATTACATCCTTTATACTTTATCCATGTAAAATTGTAACACTCAAGTTTACAATTTGAACTGTCCATAATATATTGAGACTTTTTATTAAATCATATACAATGTATACATATATCTCCATGGTTATCAAATATATTTTACACTTGATTTAATAAATGATTGAGGAGAAGATTGATTAGACTTTTTAATTTTTTTTTTGAGAGAGAGAGAGAGAGAAATCAATAAGGTTCTCATGTGATTCAATTCAAATGTGAAATTCCTATGAGAAATGCTTTGAACTATACAAGATAACAACATCACAGCATTAAATACATTCATTCATTCATTCATTCTGGCCAAAATGGTATACCATAATCAGCTCCCAACAATGTAATGGGTATTGGGAAAGGCCCTTTGCCATTCCATGAGGTTATGGGACAGAAACCATTGCAGTAGAGCAGGGGTGTACAGCTCTGGGCCCGTATTCATGAAAAATCTTAGTGCTAAGAGTTGCTTCTAGTAACAAAATTCTAAGAAAATTCTTAGAAATGTGGGTGTTTCCTCTTAAAATTAAAGAACATATCCTAGTAAAGAAAAAAGTAATTCAGAAAGCATCTAAACCCTTAAAAGAGGTCTTAAGAGGCTTAAAAGTTTCTTTAGCAGCGGAGAAAATGGACGAAACATGAAGAGGGAGAAGAAATGTGTTGCACACAATGCATGACAGTGAGTTAATAAGACGCTACACATTAGATCGTGCAGGGATCATGTTTGTGACCGATCTTATTAGAGACACGCAAACATCACTGACACCACGCAGAAATGTCATAGCGCCAGAAATGGAAGTAATCACTACATTAACTGCATTAACATATTTGGCAACTGGAAAAATGCAACTATGCAGCAGTGATGATTTGGGTCTGTCACAACCTTCTATAAGCAAAGTGATCACACAAACAATACACAGCACTTTCAGAACCTTATTATGTCGCTTTTCATTTCCTATAAAATATGTTAAAATGTGTGTGTGAGTGAGAGTGAGAGAGAGAGAGAGAGAGAGAGAGAGAGAGTATGGTAAAACAGGAAAAATTACGCCTGCAATTTCAAAGTGAAGGATTATAACCCTACTCTTAAAAGCGCTCTTTTATTTCCTTCTTGGACAACCAACCAATCACAGTCTTCAAAAGACTGTGTCATAGCTAGCAAAGGGGTCAGCCCCGCCTCCTCACTAAGATAAAAGCTCTTGTCTTTTCCTCGCTCAACTTTTTTTAAAGTTGCTCTCAGATTGGTCCTGAATCACTTTTAAGCTAAGACTTCTAGGCCCGTTCCCTTATCAAAAGCTACTCTCGATGCTGCGCTGAAAGCGCTATTGGGAACATTCTTTGTTCGACCGGTTGTTGAAGCACGTGTGTCAAACACGCCAAACTTTGGCTTTAATAACCTCGGTTAGGTGACGTCACTTGATTACGAACACCTGGAGGTTATAAATAGATGTAACGCGGAAACATCCTCAGGTCTTTTTGTCTTCAAGGACCGCATTGTGTGTGTGTGTGTGTGTGTGTGAAAAGCACGCTTAAAAGTGAAACTAATATTGAAGGAAAAGAAAAAGGAAAAAAGGCAAAGCAGGAAGCGAGTAGATATATATAAATATATACTGTATATATATAAAGGAAAAAAAAGAAACAACTACTAACTATGGCAGATCAGGAGAGGAGATGTTTACCTCCTTGTCAGAGGCAGCTCTCTGATGAAGATCTCCATGCTTTCTGCTTTGAGTGTTTGGGGGAAGAGCACGCGATTCGCGGGCTCGAGGGCGAGTGCGAGCACTGCGATCTCCTCTCGATCAAGGTGCTTCGCGCGCGGCTCGCCTTGCCTTCTTTAAAAGCTCGTGGGGATCGCGTGTCGATCTGGCTGAGGCATGTGAGACGGATTCACCCCTTTCTCTCGCGTTCTCGCCGGATCATGAAGCCCTCGCGTCCGTTTCTCAAGTGCGCTTCGGCGTTTCTTCTGAACGGGCCGACGAGACTTCATCTCTTGCTTCTGGGGAGGTGGAAAGTGCCACCTCAGTGCGCTCCTCTCGTGATGAAAAAGCTTATGAGGAGTTACTCGAGGTGGTTACTCAGGCAGTCGATCGATTACATCTAGACTGGCCGCAGGAGCAAGAGACCTCCAAATGCTCAAAGTTAGACGACAGATATCTGTCGGGTGGCAAGGGGGAGGGGCCTCAGCGACGGTCTCTCCCCTTCTTCGGTGATCTCCATGACGAGGTAGCTCGTTCATGGAACAGACCGTATTCGTCCCGTGTGTTTGTGCCATCGACGTCAATCTACTCGACTATCGTTGATGCAAAGGCACGGGGCTATATGATGATGCCCCAGATTGAAGAGACGCTCGCGGGCTATCTCTCTCCTGGGAGTTCATCATCATTAAAGAAAGCAACTCTCCCCACCAAGCCATGCAGTGTAACATCTTCACTGGTGGGGAAAGCCTTTCAAGCAGCGGGTCAGGCTGGTGCTGCTTTGCATACTATGGTGGTTTTGCAAGCATACCAGGCTGACCTGCTGAAAGATTTGAGCACAGGCGGGTCAGTTGACGAAGAGGCATTTTTAGAACTTCGCCGGGCCACAGATTTGTCTCTCCGTGTGACCAAGCAGACGGCCCGTGCCATCGGCCGTTCTATGGCTGCCATGGTTTCCACGGAGAGACATCTGTGGCTCAACCTCACGGGCATCAAGGACAAAGACCGCACTTTCCTCCTTGATGCCCCCATCTCGCCTTCCGGCCTATTTGGCGACTCCGTTAACACCGTCGCCACTAGGTTTCGGGAGGCAAAGCGCTATGAGGAGGCGTTTGTGAGGTTTCTTCCCCACCGTGCTCAAGAGTCGGGAGCGTCGGCCACCCGGTCCCGACCAGGACCGGTTCCTTTGAGGCGTGAAGCACAAAAGGAGAGTGTGGCGAGCCGAGCACCCCCTCGTAGAGCACCCCCTCGCTTCACAGTCCGCCTCAAAGAGACCAGACTTGAGGAGCATCATCTCCTCCAAGAAAAAGTCCTGAGGCTTGCGCGCCCAGGACCCCGGGGGTGTGCCCCCCCCCCTGGGAGGGGCGTGAAAAATTCCAACAGAGAATAAAGACTCCTGAGGGTGCCAGGAGGCCGTTGTTCAATCTCCGTCGCCACTGGTGTCTCGGGGAGCAGCGGTCTCCAGCAAAATGTTACGTGTTCGGTTGCTTCCTGCCACGTTTCAGGACACCGCACATCTAACATCCCCCCATCAAAGCAAAGTGTCAAAACTAGTGCCCCTTTCAGAGAAGCTGGCAGCGTGGAAGCTACTGCCAAATATATCTCCGTGGGTAGAAAGGACTGTAGAGAAAGGCTACAGGATTCAGTTTGCATATCGGCCTCCGCGTTTCAACGGCGTGGTCTACACTTCCGTGAAACCAGAACGAGTGCATTTGTTGACACAAGAGTTGCAAGCTCTGCTGGACAAAGGGGCCATAGAACATGTTCCCCTGCCAGACAGAGAGTCAGGCTATTACAGCCGGTATTTTGTGGTTCCCAAGAAGGATGGGGGGTTGCGTCCAATTTTAGATCTTTGCGGATTGAACCGCTACCTCAGATCTTACAAGTTCAAAATGTTGACAATCAAGATGATTGTGTCTCAGATCCAATCGGGGGATTGGTTCGTGACAATCGATCTCAAGGACGCATATTTTCACATTGCCACAACACAGGAAGTTCCTGAGGTTCGCTTTCGGGGGCGAAGCTTACCAGTATCGGGTTCTTCCATTCGGCCTAGCTTTGTCACCCCTCACGTACACGAAATGCATGGATGCAGCACTGACTCCAGGGCATCCGCATTTTAAATTACAAAGACGACTGGCTGATTCTGGCACAGTCTCAAGAGCTTGCGCTTCGACATCGAGACGTCGTCCTAGCTCATCTCGAATCTCTGGGGTTGAGACTCAACGCCAAGAAAAGCGTTCTCTCTCCTGCTCAGAGGACAACGTATTTGGGGGTTGTATGGGATTCGATCACGATGCAGGCACAGCTGTCTCCTGCACGCGTCGAATCCATTCTAAATGCCCTAAAGAACATCAAGCTAGGCCAGAGAATTACTGTTCATTACCTTCAGAGGGTTCTAGGTCTCATGGCAGCTGCATCCACGGTGATACCCTTGGGCCTCCTGCATATGAGATCGTTTCGGTTGTGGCTCAGAGCCAGGGGATTTCATCCAAGGGCCAATCCCCAGAGGCAAATAAGGGTTACGCGCCAGGGGCTTCGTACCCTTTCTATGTGGTTCAGACCCCGGTTTCTGACTTTGGGTCCCACTCTAGGTCCATGTTGTCATCGCAAGATGCTAACGACAGACGCTTCCCTCACGGGCTGGGGTGCGGTCTTGGATGGCCGTCCAGTCCAAGGGATTTGGAGAGGCCATCTTCTCGAATGGCACATCAGTTGCCTCGAAATGATGGCTCTATTTCGGGCCTTGAAATACTTCCTCCAGCAGTTGAGTGCGGGTGCTACCATGTCCTAGTGCGGGTGGACAACACGGCGGTAGTCTCTTACATAAATCACCAGGGCGGACTGCGTTCGCGCCGCCTGAACAGGCTAGTGCAGCAGGTTCTGCTTTGGGCACAGGACAAGTTCCTGTCCATCAGGGCGATTTACATCCCCGGGCATATGAATGTGGGAGCAGACTTGCTGTCCAGACAAGCTGTGACACATGGGGAATGGAAACTCCACCCCGAAGTAGTCAGTCAAATCTGGGAGAGATTTTACGAAGCGGAGGTGGACCTCTTTGCTTCACAGGAGACAGCACAATGTCCCCTCTACTTCTCTCTGACTCCTCCAGCTCCCTTGGGTCTGGACGCTATGGCCCATACGTGGCCCAGACGGGGTCTTTACGCATTTCCCCCGATCGCTCTGCTCCCGGGAGTCCTGGCCAAGGTCCGTCAACAGGAGTCTCGCCTCTTACTGATAACGCCCCGTTGGCCGACCAGAATATGGTTCTCAGATCTAATATCCCTCCTCGACGGCTCGCCGTGGGCAATTCCGGTCAGGAGAGATCTCCTATCTCAGGCACAGGGGACAGTATTTCATCCCCGGCCCGAGCTCTGGAACCTTCATGTCTGGCCCCTGAGGGGGGCCAACTGAGAGATGCTGGGCTTCCGCCCGACGTAGTAGAGACTATTCTAAGCGCTAGGGCTCCCTCCACTAGAAGGAGTTATGCTTTCAAATGGCACATTTTCGAGAATTGGTTTATGGCACACCATGTAGACCCAGTTCCGCTTCCGGCGCTGCTGTGTTCAGTCGACGTTAAAGGATGGCTCCGCTCAATCTGTGCTTTTATATACTCTTTTACGTATTTTTACTTTCTCTTTTTACACGCATAACGTCTGCACTATTTATTTATGACAAAAGAACACTTTTGGACATTGGACACCGCTGCACTAACCTGCTTCAGGACACTTTATCCATGGATCCAGCGTGGCCAGTGGAGATTCTTCGGCACGCCGAGGTTAACAAAGGCCGCCTGAATAATCCCAGGAGGCGAAAGAAACACAGCGGGCGACGCGCTGGAATTCGTGACAGACTGAGAAACAGGGCTCACAGCCCTCCTCTCCCGAGTATTTTGCTCGCAAATGTCCAATCCTTGGAAAATAAGATGGACGATCTTAGAGCCAGGACAAGTTTCCAACGGGACATTAGGGACTGTAACATCCTTTGTTTGTCTGAAACATGGCTCACTCCCTCGGTCCCGGACACCGCTGTAACACCGTCTGGTAACTTTTCTGTTTTACGGATGGACAGAACAGCCGAGGCCGGAAAAATCAAGGGTGGTGGAGTGTGTTTCATGATTAACAAGAAATGGTGCGACCCCAGGAATATCTCCATTCTGTCGCGTTCCTGCTCGCCTCATCTGGAACATCTCTCCATTATCTGCCGCCCATTCTATTTACACCGCGAGTTCTCCGCGGTCATCGCTACTGCCGTTTACATTCCACCTCAGGCAGACACGAGCTTGGCTTTGTCCAAACTCCACAAGGAGCTAAGCGGCTACATCAACAAACACCCTGACGCTGCCTCTATCATCGCAGGGGACTTTAACAAAGCCAACCTCAGGAAGGTCATGCCGAACTTCCATCAGCATGTATCCTGTCCAACTAGAGGACCGAATACACTGGATCACTGCTACACTCAGTTCAAGAATGCCTATAAAGCTCGTTCCCTGCCAGCCTTTGGTAAATCGGACCACGCGGCCATTTTCCTCACACCGGAATATAAACAAAGGATCGTTCAGTAATCCCCGGGGAAGAGGGAAGTGACGCGCTGGTCCTCCCACTCTGAAGCTATGCTACAGGCGTCTCTTGATGACGTCGACTGGGACATGTTCCGGGCGAGTTCAGCTGACGTCAGCGAGTTCACGGATGTAGCATTAAGCTTTGTTTACATGCTAACCGACCAAGCCACTGAAACGGTAACAATAAGGACATTCTCTAATCAGAAACCGTGGGTGGACGGAACAATCCGTGCTGCGGTTAACCAACGCACTGCCGCATACAACGCTGGTCTTTTGTCAGGAAACATGAGCGAGTATAAAGCATCATGTTATGCTCTCCGACGGGCAGTTAGAACTGCTAAACTCCGATACAGAGAGAGAATTGAGTCACATTTTCAGCTCAATGACTCTCGACGCATGTGGCAGGGACTGAAGACCATCTGTTCCTCTGGAAATAACCCCTCCGCCAAGGTGAGAGCAGATCCATTGCTGGCCGAAGAGCTAAACACCTTCTACGGCCGCTTCGAATGCAACAGCGGCGCGACTCTGCCGATCAGCGCGTCAGGAAGCAGCAGACAGAGCAGCGATGTTGATCATGTTATCACCGTGTCGGGGGACGAGGTTAGGAGAGAATTAAGGAGAGTAAACATCAGGAAAGCCGCCGGACCTGATGGGATTACTGGCCGCGTTCTAAGATCATGCGCCGATCAGCTTGCTGGTTTGTTTACTTCCATCTTTAATGAGTCCCTTGCTACCTCTGTGATTCCCACCTCATTTAAGAAATCTGTCATCATCCCTGTGCCTAAGAACAGTAAACCCTCTTGCCTGAATGACTATCGTCCAGTTGCCCTCACATCAACAGTCATGAAGGTTTTTGAGAGACTTTTAAAGAAACACATATGCTCCTCCATCCCTGCTACCTTGGACCCTCTTCAGTTTGCCTATCGCCCAAATAGGTCTACTGATGATGCCATCTCTCAGGTACTGCACTCCTCCCTCACACATATTGACAGCAAAAATGGCAACTATGTCAGACTGCTATTCATTGACTATAGCTCAGCTTTCAATACTATAGTCCCCACCAAGCTAGCTGTCAAACTCTCAGACCTCGGCCTAAACACTACACTCTGTGACTGGATTCAAGACTTCCTCACCGGCAGACCACAAGTGGTGAAAATGGGCCTGTTCACCTCCAACTCCATTACCCTGAACGTAGGAGCCCCGCAGGGCTGCGTTCTGAGTCCCCTGCTCTACTCTCTCTACACACACGACTGTGTGTCCTCTCACAGCTCCACTTCTATTGTTAAATTTGCTGATGATACTGTGGTTCTGGGCCTCATTTCCAACAATGATGAGACCGCATACTTGGGTGAGGTAGAGAGACTAACATCATGGTGCCAGGACAACTGTCTCTCTCTGAACGTGAGCAAAACTAAAGAGCTGATTGTAGACTTCAGGAAGAGACAGCAGCGGCCCTACACTCCTCTTATGATCAGCGGGACCCCTGTGGAGAGGGTGAGCAGCTTCAAGTACCTCGGTGTAAACATCTCCGAGGACCTGACTTGGACTGCACACATTCAAACACAGGTCAAGAAAGCCAGGCAAAGACTGTACCATCTGCGACAGCTGAGGAAATTCAGGGTCTCACCAGCAATCCTGAAAACTTTCTATTCAGGGGCCATAGAAAGTGTTTTGACTCAGTGCATCTCAGTGTGGTACAGTAACGCCACAAATCAGGACTGCAAAGCTCTGCAGAGAGTCGTACGCTTAGCTGAGCGCATCTCAGGGTCTGCCCTCCCCTCTCTGCAGGACATCTACCTCAAACGCTGCAAAAGCAGAGCTGCAAAAATAATCAAGGACTCAAATCACTCCGGTAACCGTCTTTTCACTCTGCTGCCATCTGGCAAGCGCTTCAGGAGCATGATGGCAAAAACTGAGAGACTGAGGAGGAGCTTCTACCCTCAGGCCATCAGGCTCCTAAACTCAGTCTCATAACATCTACAGGACTCAATTTAATTAACTGTAAAAAAACACCCATCATTCTCCATCATCCGCATTGCTGCTATGTGTACATACCCGGTACAACCTGTTTGCACATTTCTCTTGCACATCCCTGGTTATATTAATATTTATTAAATCCACAGTAGACTGTATTGCACATTTTAGTTCATTGCACATTTTACTCCTTATTTTTTATTTGATTTTTTTACTTATTTTTTTATCTTATTCCTACCTATATTTATATATACTCTCCTGTGTTATGTATCATCTTTTATTTTATTTTTTTGCACTGTCCATTGAGCGGACCCGTCCTGACCTACATTTCACTACTGATTATACCCTGTATGATTGTGTATGTGACAAATAAACAAGAACCTTGAACCTTGAGAACCTAGACCCAGTTCACTGCCAAGTTGTTTCAGTGCTGGAGTTCCTGCAAGAGAAATTGTCCTCAGGCACATGTCCTGGTACTCTCAGAGTCTATGTGGCCACCATTTCGGCTTGCCATGTTCTCATTGACGGCGTTTCTGTGGGAAAGCACCCTCTAGTTGCCCGCTTCATTCGGGGAGCTAAGCGGTTGAGGCCGCCCACCAGAGCGACAGTCCCTTCGTGGGATTTAGCTATTGTGCTCGAGGGTCTGGTCATGACCCCTTTCGAACCACTAGAGTCAGCGCCTATCAGGTTTCTGACTCTAAAGATGTTTTTTTTAAATGGCTATTACTTCTCTTAAGAGAATTGGGGATTTGCAGGCTCTGTCAATCTCGCCATCCTGCCTAGACTTTGCCCCTGGGCTGGTCAAAGTTATTTTGCATCCTCACCCGAATTATCTTCCGAAAGTTCCATTCTCGACCATGAATCCGGTCGTTCTTGAAGCTTTCTGCCCTCCGCCGTTCACGACACCGGAGCAGGAAAGATTTCACTTACTGTGTCCAGTACGTGCTCTTCAGATCTTCGTCCACCGCACTAGCCAGTGGCGTAAGTCGGAGCAGCTTTTCATATGCTATGGGGCCGCAACCGGGGGGCGGCTGCCACGAAGCATACTGTATCGCATTGGGTGAGGGATGCTATTGCCCTAGCCTATGAGGCGCGTGGTCAAGCTTCGCCTCTAGGAGTTAGGGCCCATTCAACCAGGGGGGTTGCATCTTCTATGGCTTTGGCAAGAGGTGCCCCCTTGCAGCAAGTTTGTGATGCGGCAGGTTGGTCTTCTCCGCACACATTTGTTAGATTCTATAGTTTGGATGTCCATGCTACTCCGGGCTCACATGTCCTTGAGTCGACATCCCAGAGTCATGTCTGAGACCTCTTCAGTGTTTGTGCGCACACACTACACAACGCTGGAGGTCCAGACACTTCCAGTGCGGCGGCGTTGGTATTCTCGTTCCCAATAGCACTTTCAGCGCAGCATCGAGAGTAGCTTTTGATAAGGGAACGTCTCGGGTTACTTGACTGTAACCGTGTTCCCTGAAAAAGCGGGAACGAGATGCTGCGCCTCAATGCCGCACTGTGAGCGTGACTGGACGTCCTTTCAGACAAAAATTTGACCTGAGGATGTTTCCGCGTCACATCTATTTATAACCTCCAGGTGTTCGTAATCCAGTGACGTCACCTAACCGAGGTTATTAAAGCCAAAGTTTGGCGTGTTTCACACACGTGCTTCAACAACCGGTCGAACAAAGAATGTTCCCAATAGCGCTTTCAGCGCAGCATCTCGTTCCCGCTTTTTCAGGGAACAGGGTTACAGTCAAGTAACCCGAGACGATTTCACAAACGGGGCTTAGCTTCAGCCTGGACTAGGCCTTAGTTAAATTAAGATTATAAAGGCTTAAGCCTTTAAGGATGCTTGCTTCAGAGTATTTTCAAGGCTGCTTATGAGCCATAAGCAATCATGACTTAAAAATCCCAACTTACAACCCGCATTCCAGAAATGTTGGGACATTTTTTTTTAATTTGAATAAAATGAAAACTAAAAGTCTTTCAAATCACATGAGCCAATATTTTATTCACAATAGAACATAGAGAACATAACAAATGTTTAAACAGATAAATTTGACACTTTTATCCACTAAATGAGCTCATTTCAAATTTGATGCCCGCTACAGGTCTCAAAAAAGTTGGCTCGGGGGCAACAAAGGGCTGAAAAAGCAAGACATTTTGAAAAGATTCAGCTGGGAGAACATCTTGCAACTAATTAAGTTAATTGACATACAGTAAGTTCTGTAACATGATTAGCTATAAAAGAGATGTCTCAGAGAGGCAGAGAAGTAAAGAGGGCAGAGGCTCTCCAATCTGTGAAAGAGTGCGTAAAAATATTGTGGAATACTTTAAAAGCAGCGTTCCTCAATGTCAAATTGCAAAGGCTTTGCAAATCTCATCATCTACAGTGCATAACATCATCAAAAGATTCAGAGAAACTGGAGAAATCTCTGTGCGTAAGGGACAAGGCCGAAGACTTTTGTTGGATGCCCGTGGTCTTCGGGCCCTCAGACGACACTGCATCACTCATCGGCATGATTTTGTCATTGACATTACTAAATGGGCCCAGGAATACTTCCAGAAACCACTGTCGGTAAACACAATCTGCCGTGCCATCTGCAGATGCCAACTAAAGCTCTATCATGCAAAAAGGAAGCCATATGTGAACATGGTCCAGAAGTGCCATCGTGTCCTGTGGGCCAAGGCTCATTTAAAATGGACTGTTTCAAAGTGGAAGAGTGTTCTATGGTCAGACGAGTCCAAATTTGACATTCTTGTTGGAAATCACGGACGCCGTGTCCTCCGGGCTAAAGAGGAGGGAGACCTTCCAGCATGTTATCAGCATTCAGTTCAAAAGCCAACATCTCTTATGGTATGGGGGTGCATAAGTGCATACAGTATGGGCAGCTTGCATGTTTTGGTAGGCACTATGAATGCTCTTTTGTTGGTTTTGATTGCTTCTAATGTCCTCATTTGTAAGTCGCTTTGGATAAAAGCGTCTGCTAAATGACTAAATGTAAATGTAAATGAATGCTGAAAGGTATATAAAGGTTTTAGAGTGTAGTGAATTTTGCTTTCGCCAACCTAAAGAGGTGAAATAGTGTAGTGATGGGTACTCACGTCACAGATGACGTTATGATTTTGGATCACGTGTCACTTAAGGTGTGGTTATGAGTACATCACATAAGAAAGATTGGTGGAATACCTAACTTGTAGAACCTTTACTGCATTATCAACACAAGGAAGACACAAGTGTAATAAAATAGATTTTATTAACAAAAGATAGACAAGAGTAATCAACAACTACTAAATGAATACCATGAATGGGAAAGGAATAAAGTGCATAAGATGCATAAAATGCAAGTGATTTTGTTGGATGTTGTTATGTCAGAGCTACGTTATCTGGAAAGATAAACTGTCACTACTCTGAAACAAGTAAGGTGAAGAACCTTATTATGCATCAAACAAATACCTGAAAGATTATTTGTTATCAACTGCAATCAGCTATATAACATCTATTGTAAATTAGAAATATCATATACTGACAATACACAACAATGCCAAGGTCTCTGGAAGAGGTTTGGACAGGTGATAGTTACGTTCTCTGTGGTTGAGTGAGCTGTCCGGTGGCCTTGACTTCATCCACTGGTTGTGCTGGTAACAATGCAGTGGGGAAAGGAGCAGGAATCCGTTTCGACAGCCTTGAACACAAAGCGCTGGAGGATGCTGATCTCCTGGAGCACCAAAGGGTCCTAAAATCTGGAACACGCAGATGTGACCCTGAAGTAGGTGCAGAAGGTCTTTAGCCTGGAACACGCAAGCAAAGGTACCTTGGAGTAAAGGTTTGCTCTCTGGAGCTTAACCTAGTTGCAAATGTCTGTGTGTCTTCTCCCTCTCTGGGCTAGAGACCCAGAATTTGGTCGATCCACTTTGTCTCTCTAGGATGGGGACTCAGGATGTGCTGCATCTGTTGTTGTCTCGCTGGACGAAGACTCTGAAGTCTGAACGTAGATTATCTCTTTCCTTGCAGGCTGGAGGCTCAGAACATGGTCATATCTGTTGCTGCCTCGAAGCTGGAGACTCAGGACTTGGTATCTGTTATTGCCTCTTCCCTCACGGGCCCGGGGCTCAGAACGTTGGTGATCTGTTGCAGTCCTTTCCTTGACATGACTCAGACTCAGAATGGAGGCTGATCTGCTATTGTCTCACCCTTGCAGGGCTCAGACTCAGAACAGTTGTTTCTGTTGCTGCCTTCCCTGTAACAGGACTCAGACTCAGAACAAGGAGTGTATTTTGGGAAGGTACCTTTATCTCTTTCCGTTGAGGAGGAGATTGCAATCTGGCGCTTCTCCATTTCCAGGTTGTGATTGGCTGTTTCCATCAGAGTGGGGG
The DNA here is from genome assembly GCA_027422415.1 of Schizothorax lantsangensis. NCBI lineage: Eukaryota > Metazoa > Chordata > Actinopteri > Cypriniformes > Cyprinidae > Schizothorax > Schizothorax lantsangensis. The sequence goes on along the minus strand of CM049846.1, from coordinate 18,770,755 downwards.
GACACGGTGTGGCCCACCCTTCTTTCCTCCTGTGGAAATTATTTGCATAATCCAAACACACATTCAGAAAAGTGACACTAAAGTTTTACCAATGCATCATTCACTTACCAAACCACAGCCATAATACCTTTGGCAATGTTACGAACACATTGAGTCCAAACATGATGGAAGAAGATTGAACTGTCATGCATGCATTCATTTGTCCATCAACAGCTGAGTTTGTGTAAGATGTTGCACTACACATCGCTGTCACTGAGAATACTTATTTCTCTGAATAAGTATGAGATGTGTGTGTTGTAGTGTGCATCAGTTTTAAGGTTTGAAAACATAGTTATGAATGGATTTGGATGGATCTCTGTGATCTCTCTTTGTTTCACCCACTGCTGCTGTATCCAGAGGTCCTAAGAAATTTTTATGGCGGTCACAGGCCAAAACCTTAGGAATCAGTCTGTTGGTGGGTGAAGGGCAGAAACTGCATTTTGACCAATGAGAAGTCCTGTCCTTCCTTGGCTTTGTACCAAATGTCTTCTTCTTGCCCTCTAAGAGGTGTCTGGCTGTTGTCCTGGCATCTTTATCTGATGGCGTTGGACAGTTTGCTTATGTTAGTCCACCAAGATCTAATCAAAATGTAGCAAACCTTTGTCCACTATAGTGGTCAGAAAGGTGTCCCGCCATAAACTGGGCCCTGGAATGTGCTGTCCACTACAAGAGCAACATATGCTCCCCTCCAGACGACATCTATTTCAGGGAAGGCCTTGTGTATTTCAGCAGGACAATGCAAAACCACATACTGCAGCTATCACAACAGCATGGCTTTGTAGTAGAAGAGTCCGGGTGCTGAATTGGCCTGCATGCAGTCCAGATCTTTCACCTACAGAGAACATTCGGCGCATCATTAAACGAAAAATACGTCAAAGACGACCACAAACTCTTCAGCAGCTGGAAACCTATATCAGGCAAAAATGGGACCAAATTTCAACGCCAAAACTCCAGAAACTCATAACCTCAATGCCCAGACGTCTTCAAACTGTTTTGAAAAGAAGAGGAGATGCTACACCATGGTAAACATGCCCCTGTCCCAACTATTTTGAGACCTGTAGCATGCCTCAAATTTGAAATTAGCTCATTTTGTGCATAAAATTGTAAAATGTCTCAGTTTAAACATTTGTTATGTTATCTATGTTCTATTGTGAATAAAATATTGGCTCATGTGATTTGAAATTCTTTTAATTTTCATTTTATTCAAATTTAAAAAAAAAAAACATCCCAACATTTCTGGAATTCGGGTTGTATATATATAAGTTTATATTTATATATAGGAGCTCATAACAGACCCTCCTGCAGTGAGGGGAGCACTGCCAAGCTCAGAGAATTAGATTGACCGCAGATGGGTCATCAGGAACGGGATCTAGCTTAGAAGGGGATCACGTCTTCCAACAGGGAACAGCAGGCTCCCACCATAGAGGCAACTAATCAGGGAGGCGACAAGGATAGGCCTAACAACTCGGTATGATTGCACATGGAGTTCTCGGGAGCGGTGCTCTCAGCTTTCAGGCTGAGGCAGGCCCTCATAGCTAATACTGGGAGCGGTAGGCTTATAGCTAACCATGGCAGTGAGGGGAGCACTTCTTAGCTTGACCAAAAGGCAGCTTTAGACTAGAAGGGGCAGTCTAACAGGGCCCGATGAGAGACTGTCAGCTGAACACAGACCCATGCTCTCTGATTTAACCAAGCTCGAAAGAGCCTGCAGAAACAATGGGACCTAATCCACTCATGCACAAAGAACTACTGCTCCTCAGAGCCAAAGCACTGAAGAAGGGTCTCTGCAGAGAAGGAAACATGTCTCACTCGTACCTCAGAGAAAGCAGTGTACTCAAGCCCACTCCACAGACGGGCGACTATCTGGTTCAACCATAAGGGCAGTGTGAAAGAGAGGTCCAAAAAGGGCCCAACAACTTATCAAAACTGCAGAGTTTCAGAGTGGAGTGAGATCGCTCAACGCCGCAGCGAGAGGAGCTCTACAGAATATGTGCATAATGGTGAGTGGATGACTCAAAGCTCAGGAAGCCCCTCGGGGTGAGACATGAGTACCTTGCCCTGCCTGGGGCAGCTTCTCGAAGCAATCACCCAGCCGAGACATCAGGGAGCATTACACTCCGAAAAATGCTCAACCTGAAAGTAACATCAATGAAAGTCTCACAGGTCTTTGAGGTTGCAGAGCTATACTGGGACCTGATGACCAAAGAGGCTCCTTGATGAAGCCTAACAACTTGGAGTCAGGGTCCAGCAAGCATGAGGCCCAAAGAAGCAGGCCTAGCATCCTGCTAATAGACCAGGATTCAGTACTAGCAACACCCCACAGGCAGCCCTCGGGCTAACACAAGAGGGGGTAGGAGGCTTAAAATCAAGCTCCTGTCTCCGGGGAGCAGAATACTCAACTACACCTACTCATAGGTGAGGAGCATCAGCTCAACTTAGAGACGCAGTAACAACAGTCCTAGTAGCGCTGCAGGGAATGAATACTCACTCTGGGTGCAGCAGGTAAGTAGTTACCCCTCTGCAGTGAGGAGAGCACTGACAAGCTCGACCATAAGGGTAGTGTTATTAACAGAGCTGAAACTGGGAGCAGCAGGCTCATATACAACCCTCCGTAGTGAGGGGAGCACTGCCAAACTCAGCCAGAAAGGCAATCTAAAAGGGCGACAGGAACAAGGCCTGTTATCCTGATACAACTGCACATAGGGCTCCTTCACACTCTAAACCCATACGTCAGTATAGGGAGAGTGAGGGTCCCATACAGCTAGACATGAAGGAGCCTGCTGAAGGGATTGTGGGAGCAGCAGGCTCCTGCATCACCCTTATCTTCAAGGGGAGCAGTGCTAGCTCGACCACAGGAACAGGACGGGACCCAAAGCTATTCATGCACATGGTAGAGCTCCTCAGAGCGAGTGCCCAAAAATAGACCTTCAGAAGAAGGGAGCACATCACACTCATACCTCAGGGAGAAACAGTGCACTCAAATCCACTCCCAAGAGGGAAGAGACTGGTTCAACCATAAGGGCAGTGTGACACGGAGGCCCACAGTGGTCCTGACAACCTGTCAAAACTGCAGAGGAGAATTTTGGCAGCGGAGTTACTCAAAAGTACATGTGCAGTACATGTGCAGAATGGACACGAGGTAGCTTAAGTCTCAAGGAACCCTGAAGACGAGACATGAATTACCTCACCTCATAAACGCCCTGGATAGGGTGGCTTCTCAAAGCTAAAGCATCCAGCAGGCCGTCAGGGAGCAGGGCATGGAATATTCCTGAAGTACTGCCCTGCTCAACCTGAAAGCTACCCCATCAAGGAGACGTGGAGGGCCTTGGAGTTTGTAGCACTAAGGTTAGGGAACCAGGTTCTGTGCCTGTGACCTACTCGCAAGTAGTCCTCAGGCTAGCGAGAGGGGAGTAAGGTCAAGCTCCTAGCCCCAGAGAGCATGGTACTCTACCACAACCAACTTACAGGAGCACCAGCTCAGTTCAGGGCCAAGCATCAAGGAGGCTCACAAGCCAGTACTTGAGACAGAGGAGAAACCTAATTGAGGAGGTCTAGTAGGAGGCCATACAACCCAAGAGGTCTCCAGGAATTATGTATATAATGTATGTAATGAATTATAAACAGCAGGACATTACTGATAGGGAAAAGACTTCCCGTCAGGTCCTTTCCATGCTCTGCCCATCAACCCCGAACCGCCGGCAATGGGCAGAGAATTCTCACTATAACCGCAATGCACAGCATACATTCAGCTCCCGCGGGAGCTAAACACGTTTCGTTCTTGTGCTAGATTACCTCGGAAATCAGGTGAGAACAGAAACCATTGCATTGCATTTCCCGCGAGAGCTGAACATACTCATGCAAACGCTATCTACAAACTCGGGTAAATGGTGAAGTACTCAACTCCCCTCTCAGTAGTCCCGCGAATGCATCACCATGAGCACAACCTGTCTCCTCGTGAGTCAAGCATGTTCAATTGATGCTTATCACTTTACAAAGAAATAAGCAATGAATGCAATGAGCACATACAACTCCCTCGAGAGCTGAATGTGTTTGCTCTTCACCGCACACACAACACGCAAGTCGTGTGAAACTACGGCTATCAGAGTAAAGCCTCTGGCGAGAGAACATGCACTCCTAGTCGTGCTTAGCTTTCTGCTAACATAAACAAACGGTCAGTGAAGACGAAGAAGAGGATGATGTGTTCTCTCTGCGCCCTTTTATACTGTGGTCGCACTGGTCATGACATCATAGGCTGTTGCCGGCCAATGTTATTGTCGTGTTTAGATGTATGCTTCAGACACCGGTCACGCCAAAGGTGTTCCCCATAGCGACCGCTAGAGTCCCTCAGTAGGAGTGCCCTTGGAAGGGAACCAAACTGGATCCTGTAGCCTCTTTCTACAGTCTGCAGGACTTATTGTGAGACATCTGGCAGAAGTTGCCACGCTGCCAGGAAGTCTACTCTCTCTCGAGGCTGGCCTCTAGTGTGGCTAGAGTAGTCACTCCGGTGCCCTGAAGCAGCAGGGAATGACCGGCCTGACAACTCTAGAGCATTCTCAAGTCAAGTCACCTTTATTTATATAGCGCTTTTAACAATACAGATTGTGTCAAAGCAACTTTCCAATATCAAAATAGGAAAATAGTGTCAATAATTTAAAATAACAAGATTAAACACTCAATTTTCAGTTAAAGGCATTTCAACATTGAATTCAGTTATGTCATCTTCCAGCTCAGTTCAGTTTAAATAGTATCTGTGCAATCAAGTCAACGATATAGCTGGAAATTAAGTGTCCCCAACTAAGCAAGCCAGAGGCGACAGCAGCAAGGAGGCAAAACTCCATTGGTGACATAATGGAGAAAAAAACCTTAGGAGAAACCAGGCTCAGTCGGGGGCGCAGTTCTCCTCTGGCCAGACGAAACCAGCAGTTAAATTCCAACTGCAGCAAAGTTAGATTGTGTAAAGGACATTCTCGTGCTGTACCATTGCTGGGTGTCAGCTGAGAACCGTGCTCGCTGGGGACCACTGTGCCCTGAAGCACCGGAGGAGGCAGGGTTAACAGAGCGGCCCCCTGAGGACACTGAGGAGTGTCAGGCACCGTATGCTGAGGTGTGTACCTCCCCTCCCCAGAGGGGTCTGTCCTCAAAGGCCTGGGGCCTCATTTATAAAACTCTCCGTAGATTTCATCCTAAAATGTACTTACACACAAAAGCTAGATTTTGCTTGCGTACAAAAGTTTTCAGATTTATAAAACCATGCATACGCCAGAACTTGTGCAAAAATCCCTTTATAAATCCCAGTCAGGGGAAGATTGTGCGTACGTGCATCTCCACCCCGTCTCCTCCCCGAAAAAAATCATATATTGAGCTTACAATGCCTAGTTTTACTATGCATAACCTCATCTGCATATCATTTCCATGCATATTCCCATCCATGTGACACCATGTTTAACACTGTCAAAGATAAAAGACATTAAGGAAATATGAGATACGGACTATAAATGCCATTTGTGCCATACATTATTTTTTTATTGTTAAAAATCATCCAATAACCTTGTTATGTTTTAGAATAAATATATCAACATATCCATGAAAACAAAACTGTTTAAAACAGTTATCATTAGGGGTTCAAGCACGTAGAGCTGAAACCCTATTGTAATTGTAAGGATTTTTATTATTATTTTTCCGTCGTAAAACTGAGCATGCAGACCAAACCGTAAGGCCTAGAGACTTGAAACTTTTCCAGATTGTAGAGCTCAATTTGGGGAGAACCTGACAAAGACTCACACCAATCGGCCAATAGGGGGCACTACAGCGAAAATAAACATGAAATCGCTCATATCTCCTAGACCTAGAATATACTCCTGTAGACACAAGTGTCTTATATCATTGGAATCCTTGGCTCAAGACAAACAAAATGACTATCTCCGATTTTATTTCCGTCTGGAAAAATTTCCCGCCATTTTGAATTTTGTCCAAAACCTACTTTTGAGAACTAGTCCTAGGTTTTTCATCCAATCAGAACCAAACCAGTGCAGAAATATTCTCTGGACAGTGAATATCAATAATTATTTTTTAAAAAGTTGAAATTTTGACTCACCATCACATAGAAACGCCAAAACGTTCGTAAGGGGCGGGGCCACTTTTACTAAAATGGCTATAACTCATGAACGGAATGAGATATCTTCACCTAACTTGGCACACATGTGTAAGATCTCAATCTTTGGTCAAATAAAAAGCAATTGCGCAGCTCTGCCACTTGGTGGCGCTATAAAATGGAACAAAACCTAAAAAACAGCTGGAACTATGCAAGCGTTAGTCCAATTGACATGAAAATTGGTATGCAGTGTCTTTGTCCAATCGGGGTCTATGAGGACATTGGCGTATCTCAAAAACCATGGCTGCCATCGGCCAATGAAGTTTGAGCACCTATTAGACAAGGCTAACGGAGGCCAATCGGAACGAAACTCGGTGGGCATGTTCGACTCATGGCCCTAAAGGTTTGAAAGAATTTTGAAAGAAATCGGCCACTAGGGGCGAAATTGCATTTTTCAAGTACATAAATGATTGTATATTGCACGGTTTTTCACACATACACTCAATCTTCATATTATTTGATAGATATTGTATCTGTGGCGAGGATGCTTGATCTATTGATATCCTTCTTGGGGATGAAGTTCCCATCTGAACTTGTTCTTGAGTCAGTCACATAACTCGTGGAGTTCATTTCAATAATATAGCGATGCGTAAAGTAATGCTAACTCAGTCAGTTCCGAATCAGGCAGCTTATGATCCATGCGGTGAATTCACGTGTTCAAGTTAACGAACTTGAATGAATCGGAGGTGAGTCCACTGGGGAAACAAATTCCACTCGCTAAATTCCCGATTACTAGTGATGATGGTGTTTTGCCTGCCGAACTTGCCATTTAATTAGCTATTGAGTAATGTGAAAACTGCTGATAATACTGAAGGACCTTATATATGGATGCTTAGATAGGTGTCGTATTCCTATAGGTAGATGGGGATCAGCTGATGAGAGCTTAACTAACGTGACCTGCCAGAACTAACGCTACACTTGATTTTTAATCATTGATTTAGGTGGTTACAGCCATGTGTCAAGGTGCACACAGCAGGGAGAAACGAGGAACACGCAGACGAGGAGATACTTCAAAATAATAGTCTTTAATGATGACATCAAGGTAAGACAGGGCAATGCAGACACACAGAAACACCGGGAATAACAAGTAGACCAGACGACATGGAACTCAACAGACAGGACTTAAATACACATGGTAATAAACACATAATCACACACACCTGGAACAGAATAAACTCATAATGACATGAAACGAGGACAGGAAACACACCAAATATGGAAACAAGAGGCGGGAACACAAGACACACACGACAGAGGTCTGACATAACTCCCCCCTCCCGGAAGGCGCGTCCCGCGCCGTAACAGTACTACCAGGGAGGGGGGGTGGGCACTCTGGAGACCCCACAGGACCGACACAGAGACATACACAAGACGGGGCCTCCAGAGCGGAACAGATAGACGGAGGCCAAGGAGGAGCAGGGAGCTCAGGAGGCCAAGGCAGGTGGTCCCTCGTGGCCGTGGCCTCGTCCCTCGGCCCGGCCTCTACAGCCGGGACCTTTGTACCCCCCCCCAAAAAAATCCATGGGGCAGCTCAGGGGTATCAGGAGCCCTCCGGGGCTAAACACACACAAAACATGACTTAAAAAGACCTTGGTCACAGTCTGGTCAAATACGGCCACGGCCGGCTGGCGAGACCATAACCGGCTGGCTTGACCACTCAACGGCGGGGGCCGGCGGGCTGGAGGAAGCCACAGCCGGCGGCGGGCTGAGTGACCGCGGACGGCGGGTTGGCCTTCCCCGCGAACTAGAGGGAGCCGCCGACGGTGGGATGGCTTTCCCCACAGACGGCGGCGTGAACTTAGGAAGTGGCGAGTTGGCTTTTCCCGCCTACGGCGGCCAGCGGGCATGAGTCAGCGGCAATCCGGCGAGCTTGAGTCAGCGGCGATCCGGCGGGCTTGAGTCAGAGGCAGGCCGGCGGGCATTGATTCAGCGGCGGGCCGGTGGGCTAGGGTTAGCCGTGGACGGCGGCGTCATCTCCTGCGAACGGTGGGCTGGTTGATCTGCGAATGGCGGCGTGAACTCCCGTGAACGGCAGGATGGCTGAGCCGCGAACGGCGGCGTCAACTCCCACGAACGGCGGGATCGCTGAGCCGCGAACGGCGGCGTGAACTCCCGTGAACTGCGGGATGGCTGAGCCGCGAACGGCGGCGTGAACTCGCGTGAACTCTCGCGAACCGCGGAATGGGAGAGCCGCGAACGGCGGCGTAAACTCCCGCAAAAGGCGGGCATGAGGGCTCGCGGCGAGCGGACTCGCTTGCCGCGAGGGACAAAACACAGGAACAAAACAACCACTTGAAAAAACAAACAAAACAAAACGATGTGAAGGGACGACGCTTACTGTTAGGTCTGGTCTTCTGTCACGGTGCACACAGCAGGGAGAAACGAGGAACACACAGACGAGGAGAAACTTCAAAATAATAGTCTTTAATGACGACATCAAGGTAAGACAGGGCAATGCAGACACACAGAAACACCGGGAATAACGAGTAGACCAGACGACATGGAACTCAACAGACAGGACTTAAATACACATGGTAATAAACACATAATCACACACACACCTGGAACACAATAAACTCATAATGACATGAAACGAGGACAGGAAACACACCAAATATGGAAACAAGAGGCGGGAACACAAGACACACACGACAGAGGTCTGACACCATGTTAACGCAATGTCTTTTACCTTATGTGCTTAAATGCCTTAAGTGCTTGAACCCCGGTAATCGCTGCTTGCTGTTATATGATATTATTATTAGGGGTTCAAGCATGCAGTGTTTGAATTGAATTGAGTTATTGACAGTGCAAAATTGAGTTATGTCCAAAACCTACTTTTGCGAACTAGTCCTAGGTTTTTCGCCCGATCTGAACCAAACCAGTGCAGAAACATTCTCTGCACAGTGACTATCAATAGTTTCGACTCACTGTCGCAATGGGGCGCCAAAACTTATGAAAGTGGAGGGCCAATTTTACGAAAAAGGCTATAACTCGTGAACAAAATAAGATATATTCACCAAACTCGGAACACATGTGTATGAGCTCATTCTTTGGTCAAATAAAAAAAATTGTGCAGATTTGCCACTTGATGGCGCAATAATATGGAAAAAACATAAAAACAGCTTTAACTACACAAGTGTTTGTCCAATCAACCTGAAAATTGGTACACAGTGTCTTTGTCCAATGTGCCATAATGGTCTATGAGGACATTGGCGTATCTCAAAAAACATGGCCGCCATCGGCCAATGAAATTTGAACACTTATTAGACAACGTTAACGGAGGTCGTTCGGAACGAAACTCGGTGGGCATATTCGACTCATGGCCCTAAAGGACTGTAAGAATTTTGAAAGAAATCGGCCACTAGTTGGTGCTAACAAGTTTTATGGCTCTGTAATCATGTGGTGTTTCACACATCCACACAATATGCATATCATTTGATAGATCTCCTCATAATGAGCGTTTAACATATCCACGTTTAACGTTTAACATATCCACACAATATTCATATAATTTGATAGATCTCCTCATAATGAGCTACTTTGCCTCAAGAAGCATTGCTGTCAATCAAATTGTTCATTAAATATTCAAAAATATGTTGAAAACCTACTTTTATCAAAATAATTTTGAATTTTGTCCTTTGGTTAGTTATAATTGGCTCATTTATAAAAGGGACGTGGCCACATATACCCAAAAGCCTATAAAACCTAAACAAAAACTTGAAACTTTCTCAATTATGTCCAAAACCTACTTTTGCGAACTAGTCCTAGGTTTTTTGCCCGATCGGAACCAAACCTCTGCAGAAATATTCTCTGGACAGTGATTATTAATAATTATCAAAAAACAGTTGAAATTTCGACTCACTGTCGCAATGGGGCGCCAAAACGTTTGAAAGTGGCGGGCCAATTTTATAAAAAAGGCTATAACTCGTGAACGAAATGAGATATTTTCACCAAACTTTGTACACAAGTGTATGAGCTCAATCCTTGGTCAAATTAAAAAAATTGCGTAGCTTTGCCACTTGGTGGTGCTATAAGATTGAGAAAACTATAACTGGGTAACCGTTGGTCCGATCGACTTGAAATTTGGTACTGCAGCGTCTTTCAAGAATTTTGAAAGAAATCGGCCACTAGTTGGCGCTAACGAGTTTTATGGCTCAGTAATCACGTGGTGTTTCACACATCCACACAAAATGCATATCATTTGATAGATCTCCTCAAAATGAGCAACTTTGCCTCAAGAAACATTGCTGTCAATCAAATAGTTAATTAAATATTCACAAATATGTTAAAAACCTACTTTTGCGACCTATTCCCTGGTTTCTCGCTCAATCTTGATCAAACCACTGCAGCGCAATTCTCTGGACTCTCTACATCAATAATTATCAAAAAAAATAATATTTTGTGCTTTGGTTAGCTAAAACGAGGTCATTTATTAAAGGGGCGTGGTCAAATATACCCAAAAGCCTATAAAACCTAAACCTAAACGAAAACTCAAAACTTTACAAAACTTGGTGAAAACATGTGACTGATAACTCTTAACAAGCATGCAAAGTTTCATGGAGATCGGACCATAGGTGGCGCTAAAACAGTCATAAATGTTAAAAATCATCATATTTATTTGGCAAATTACTTGCATTTGCCCAAAATGCCATTTTTAATCATTGATTAAAGCCATGTTAACACAAAATCTTTTTCCTTATGTGCTTAAATGCCTTAAGTGGTTGAACCCCGGTAATCGCTGCTTGCAGCTATATTTATTATTATTATTATTATTATTAGGGGTTCAAGCACGTAGTGCTGAAACCCTATTGTAATTGTAGGGATTTTTATTATTATTCTTCCTAAAACTGATCGTGCAGACCAAACCGTTAGGTCTAGAGAGCTGAAACTTTGTCAGAAGGTAGTAGTATTGACCGCTACTCTATAGGGGGCGCTACAGCAATCGAAAGTCCAAAACTGCTCATAACTCCTAGACCGTTTGTCGTAGACAAATATTTGATATTTTTGAATTGACTTATGTCCAAAACCTACTTTTACAAATTAGTCCAAGGTTTTTCGCCCGATCGGAACCAAACCACTGCAGCAATATTCTCTGGACAGTGATTATCAATAATTATCTAAAAAAAGTTGAAATTTCGACTCATCGTCGCATAGGGACACAAAAACGTTCGTAAGGGGCTGGGCCATTTTTACTAAAATGGCTATAACTCCTGAACGGAATGAGATATCTTCACGAAACTCGGTACACATGTGTAAGAGCTCAATCTTTGGTCCAAAATAAATAAATAAATAAAAATAGCCAGCTTTGCCACTTGGTGGCGCAACAAGATGGGAAAAACCTAAAAATCTTTGTCCAATGTGCCACAAGGGTCTATGAGGACATTGGCGTATCTCAAAAAACATGGGCGCCATCGGCCAATGAAGTTTGAGCACCTATTAGACAAGGTTAACGGAGGCTGATTGGAACGAAACTTGGTGGGCATGTTTGACCCATGGCCCTAAAGGTCTTAAAGAATATTGAAATAAATCGGTTACTGGGAGGCTATATCGCATTTTTCAAGTGTAGAAATGCTCGTATATTGCACGATATTTCACACATCCAGTCAAAATGCATATCAATTGATAGATCTCCTCAGAATGCACAACTTTGCCCCAAGAACCACTGCTGTCAATCAAATCGTTCATTAAATATTCTCAATTATGTGAAAAACCTACTTTTGCGAACTAGTCAATCTCAATCAAACCACTGCAGCGCAATTCTCTGGACTCTCTGGATCAATAATTATCGAAAAAATGTTGAATTTTGTCCTTTGGTTAGCTATAACGGGGTCATTTAGAAAAGGGGCGTGGCCAAATATCCCCCAGTTTCATGAAGATCTGACCATAGGTGGCGCTATAACAGTTAAAAAGGCCATGAAAACACAGAATTTCAATAGAAAATGACCTCAAATTGTAGAACATGTTCATATATTCACACAAACACTGGATCTTCAATAGAATATGATAGATCTCATCATTCTGAACAACTTTGCCTCTGGGACTAATGCTGTCAATCAAATCGATCATTAAATATTCACAATTATGTTATAAACCTACTTTTGCGAACTAGTCCTACGTTTTTCTCTCAATCTTGATCAAACCACTACAGAACAATTCTATGGAATCTCTAGATCAATAATTATCAAAATAAATGTAGAATTTTGTCCTTTGGTTAGCTATAACGGGTCATTTAGGAAAGGGGCGTGGCCACATATACCCAAAAGCTTATAAAACCTAAACGAAAACTCAAAACTTTACGAAACTTGGTGAAAACATGTGACAGACGACTCTTAACAAGCATGCAACGTTTCATAGAGATTGAACCATAGGTGGCGCTATAACAGTTAAAAAGGTTTCAAAAACACAAGATTTCTATGGTAAATCACCTCAAATTGCAAAAAAATTGCTCCTATATTCACAAATACACTGTATCTTCATATCATATGATATATCTTCTCATTCTGAGCAACTGCTGTCAATCAAACTGTTCTTTAAGTATTGGGATTATTTAAAAAAAACGACTTTTGTAAACTAGCCCTCAGTTTTTAACTGAAAATCAATCAAATCAGTGCAGTACTATTCTCCAGACTCACTAGGTCAATAATTATCAAAAAATGTTGAACATTTGCATTTGGACAACTATAAACCGGTCATTTTATAATATGTTCTTTACATAGTGTAACCAAAGGCCTATTAATACTAAAAGAAAGCCCACAAATTCTCAAAACTGTGTAAAATGATGCATAATTTCATTCTAAACAAGCATGCAAAATTTAAGAGAGATTGGGCAAAAAGTTAAACTATAATATTTATAAAGGTTAAAAACACAGTGTTGTATGAGGAATTGCAATTTATATCCACTAGATGGCAGCGGAAGACCACTAATGGGCTTATTAAACACTAAAACAGTACTGTTCATATGTTTGCTTATGGATTCATGCTTACACATTACAAAATCGCTGTTATAACATTTTAAATCTCATTGAGTCAAAGTTTACCATTTTGTTCATACAGACATATCATTTTTTACAATTTTGCCAGATTATGATTACAGTGAAACCTGAAAATGACATCTAAACTCTTAAAAAGAGAATACTTGCAATAAGTTTTGTGTCACCTATCACTTATTTCAAATATTTATATCTGCAACAAAATGTGTGTGCATGTATATCTGTGTATGTTTGTGTGTGTGTGTGTGTGTGTGTGTGTGTGTGTGTGTAAATATGCTTATTGAGTATTAATATACTAGTTTAATCATTTCAGTGTGTGTGTGTGTGTGTGTGTGTGTGTGTGTGTGTGTGTGTGTGTGTGTGTGTGTGTGTGTGTTGTGTGTCTGTGAGCCTATTCTCCATTTTGGATGTGTTTTACTGTCAGCCATACATCCAGGTTGGCAAAGACCACCTTAAAGGCCTTAAAGGGCTTGAACCCCGATAATCGCTGCTTGCAGCATTATTATTATTATTAGCTAGTAGTTATATTTTTATATTTGTTTATATATTTTTTTCCCTTTATTTCAATCTCTTTACTTAACGTTCTGAATAATTTTGTAAATAATAGCCTAATGTAATAAATAATAAACCAATAAACCAATAAATCTTTGATTATGCTGATTGGAATTTTTACTGGAATGCAGTTTAAATTGTACATGGATTTCATTTTATTTTGGCTAATTAATAGACTATAATAATAAATACTGTTTCGTTGAGGAATTAATCATTTCCGTAATTTCATTTGCAAATGAATACATAACATGCTCATTTATCGGCACACACGAGCATACAATCATAAAGTCAAAACTTTCTAGAAAGTAACAACCTCCACCAGCTCCTCATATGCAAGGGACTGTGGTGGCGAGTCCACAGTCTCCTCTGTATCGATGGTCATCACGTTAACCTCCTCACAGGAAGACAGACAAAGCATTTGGCTTCCTCTCCGGGGGGAAGAAACCGCAGAGTGTGCTTCTGACTCGTGAGAGGAAGCCGCGGATCTAGCAGGTGAGGACCGAGACAAGGACGAGCCCATCTCGGATCCCTCTTGCTAAATCCACTTGTGATCCCCATGACAACAGCTTATGCTGAGCCTCAGCCAGACCAGAGCCAAGAGGATCATGAACCTGGGCACCAATGATGACCTGGGAACCTTAGAACCAATGGAGCTACGATCAACTTAAGCTTACGATGCTTTTGGTAAACGCAGTCCTGGCCGCTTTCATCAAACAAAGCCAGGCGGGATCGGATCACACGCAGTGGGAGCTGCTCACACTGGGCACAGCTACCTCCCTCAAGAGCTAGCCATGTGTGCTCCGCAGCAAGTGAATGAATCGCATGTGCATTTAGTATACAGATGTTTACTTTTACTTTGTTTGTTTCAGACTTTGAAGCACACTGCCTTAAAACTCAATGTAATCACCTAAATTGCATCTAGTGTTAATGATAACTGTCTAAACACATAATCTTTATTTGTACAGTTACAGTCTATTGATTGATTGATTGATTGATTGATTGATTGATTGGAGAAAACATCATGGAATCACAGAAGTGTAAAATTAACTAAGGACTAGGTGGTAAGAAAAGAGGGATAAACGTTGAGTAAGGGATAGACTCTGATTGAAGTATACTGTTGTGATGTTGCCTAAATAATAATAATAATAATAAATATGATTTCATCATAATTTTAGGTGTCTAATTTAATCTGAACCAAGACACAACAAAATTGGCGGTGTGAAGTATGTCTTCGGTAAATGCAATTCCAAGCCCCTTCGTCCAATGCTTGGAGGAGCTGAATATACTCTTTACAACATGGGATAAAATGCTTTACAGCTACCTACTGTCAGACCTGTGTTCTCTGTGTCTCGTGTTTCCCCTCCTCTCGTGCCCATATTTGGTTAGTTCCTGTTCCTGTCCTCATTTGTAATTATCAGTTCCCAGCCCTGTGTCTTTAGTTAATTAGTCCCCAGCCCTGTGTTATTAATTATCTAGTTTAGTCTCCCGTTTAATAGCCCTGTGTTTCCCTGCTTCTGTGTTCAGTCTTAACGTCATTAGGTGTGTGGATGTTGTGTCTCCTGCGTTCTCTAAATAAAGTAGTGTTGGACAGAAGTTCCTCGCCTCCTTGTTCCTGGCTCCCGGAGTACACCGTGACACCTACCAACTACTTGTTTCCAGTGATGGGAATAACGGTGTTATAAATAAGCGGTGTTACAAACGGCGTTATTTTTTTCAGTAATGAGTAATCAAATAAATTACTGTTTCCCCCGTTACAACGCCGTCACCATATTATTATCATTTTATTTTTCAGTTTATCTGAATGGATGCACAGTGTACCTGTATTTGACGTACCGTAAACTCGAGTGTGAAGGCGCACGACTCGCCGTCGCTTTGTCTCACACACACAAAGAAAGATACAGAGCGAGAGAGCCTATCATAACATGCAGAATTGACGCGCTACATGTAAACGATATTCTTTGTTGTGTTTTCGTGTCAAAATAACGGAGTTCCTTTGGAATTCTTCAGCGTTTAAGAACTGCCGGGATCTCCGGTAGTGGGCGGAGCTAATACGCAAACGACAATCTCATTGGCCGGCGCTCACCTATTATCATCCCAGTTTTGATTTCAGCGAATCAATTCGAGCGAACCCATACAACGTGATTAATATTCATGAACCAAGCAGCTCCTTTATCCTTAGTGCGTTTTATATTGTTATTAGTGGTATAATTCGTAGTAGTTTTGTTATCTTTTCCCCCTATTTTTTTATAGAAACACTAAATGACAAACAATATCTTAAGCACCACCACCAGTCCTAAGTTCAGTCAACATGACAAATATTACTAAAGTTATATCATCATATAATGCTAAATTATCATAATATCATATTATAATGCTTGACTAACTGATGCTAAGTGTCAATAGATTAATGTGCAATGTTTTATAATAATAATTTATTCTATTTAGTGTCCATTTCATTCATTTAACATATTTAATATTGGGGCATCCAAGTTATTTGACATTTGAACATTCTTTAAAAAAAGTAACGCAATAGTTACTTTCCCTGGTAATTAGTTACTTTTATAATGATGTAACTCCGTTACTAAATCAGTTACTATTTGTGAGAAGTAACTAGGAACTATAACTAATTACTTTTTTAAAGTAACGTGCCCAACACTGGGAAACACAAATAAAGGCACAGTTTTCTTGTATTTGCCTATTTCAAATTGGTAAAAGGAAGTCAAACAGTACTTATATGTTTTTAAACAGCCATTAAGAATTTTGTATTCACTTTGGTGTTTATCAAACAATGCCAAATACTTAAATTATCTTCTTTTTTTTAAAAAAAAACACTTGTTTACACTTAGACATTTTTGCATTTGAATCTGTACTAAAACATGCCAGTCCAGAAAAGAGATTATTCTCTATTATTATTAATAACAATAATATATTTTTCCTTTATTATTGTTTTTGCTTTATTAAAACATTAGTCTCACTAAATTTTGATATTTGATATCAAGCTCGCCGGATCGCCGCTGTGAACTGAGGGAGTGGTGGGTTGGCTTTCCCCGCGGATGGCGGCCAGCGGGCATGAGTCAGCGGCGATCTGGCGGGCTTGAGTCAGCGGCGGGCCGGCGGGCATTGAGTCAGAGGCAGGCCGGTGGGCATTGAGTCAGCAGCAGGCCGGTGGGCTAGGGTTAGCTGTGGACGGCAGCGTCATCTCCTGCGAACGGCGGGTTGGGTGAGCCGCGAACGGCGGCGTGAACTCCCGCGAACGGCGGCGTAAACTCCCGCGAATGGCGGGCGGGCATGAGAGACAAAACACAGGAACAAATAAACCACTTGAAAAAACGAACAAAACAAAACGAGGTGAAAGGACGCCGCTTACTGTTTAGGTCTGGTCTTCTGTCCCGGTGCACACAGCAGGGAGAAACGAGGAACACGCAGATGAGGATATACTTCAAAATAATAGTCGTTAATGACGACATCAAGGTAAGACAAGGTGGGGCAGGCACACAGGAACACCGGGAGTAACGAGTAGACCAGACGAAATGGAACTCAAAAGACAGGACTTAAATACACAGGGTAATTAGCACATAATCACCAACACACACCTGGACACGAATTAACTCATAATGACATGAAACGAGGACAGGAAACAAACCAAATATGGAAACAAGAGGCGGGAACACAAGACACACACGACAGAGGTCTGACAGTATGATGTGTACATTGGGGATGGGGGTGGTTAGGTGAAAACATAGGTAGGTGGTCCTCTTTTGAAAATGTATTTAGGGACCCCAAAATGCAAGGGCCAGCTCTATAAGTACTGGGTCTTTTCACTGTAACACTCCTTTGTCTGTGCGTTCCATAGCAGAGGTGGTTTTTCAGTGTCTCTGAATGCAGCGGAGAGTGATTTGATACCAATTACTTGGTAATTATTAAACTGGAATGAATAAATGAATGAATCAATCAATCAATCAGTCAATCAATCAATCAATAGGGAGTTAATTTAACATGATAGCTGACCAAAGCACTAATTCCTTCTTGTTAACACAGACTTTTGGACAGATTATAGCACAAACCGTGTTCTTTTTATTATTATTACTTTGCTTTTAAAATTGCTTAGTACACACTCTAATATATGCATACAGTAATCATTTAGTCTGATAAATAACATTCTTCATACCTTCAAGCGTCACTTTACCATGGTACATTGTACACTATCACTACTAACACAGTATATTTTATTGCTCCGAAAAGTCAAATGCATGACTGACATCTAGAGGACATTCTGAAAATCAATTAATCAGTCAATACATAAATAAATAACACTTGCAAGCAAAAAACATAAGTAGATAATTGATCATTGGTATAAGACAATTGTTTGCCATGCAGCTCAGCATTAAAAAAAAAAGTCTTTATACAACCAACAGCAGTTCAATGTGCATGCATATGTCCTTTATTCCATCAATACTGTTGTCTATGTTGGGAGGGATGGGAGAGTGACGTCCTGCTTTCCAGAGATGCCCACTTGGCATCGCCTGCTCTTTTAAAGGAACACCCTACACAAGCTTCATCATAAATTAGTAGAGTGGCAGAGTGGGTCAGAAAGAGAGATGTGGATCACTCTGTATATTTTTCTAAACCTGTCATTTAACTGTCTCTCTGCAGATTCAATCCTCAAATCAGGTACATGTCAGCTGCAGGGACGCTTTAAGTTGAATGAAATGTACCAGGATGCAGAGGTGTCAAATAACGAAGTACAAATTCTTCGTTACCTTACTTAAGTAGAAATTTTGGGTATCTATACTTTACTGGAGTAATTATTTTTCAGCCGACTTTTTACTTCTACTCCTTACATTTTCACGCAATTATCTGTACTTTCTACTACTTTTTAAAAATAGCCTCGTTACTCCCATTTCATTAACGCTTGTTTTCATTCCGGCTTGTCATCGTTCAAAAAAAAACAAAAAACTATTCAGATAAATCGCGCCATCCGGATAGAGTGAATTTGATTGTGGTTGGATGAGAAGAATAAACACCATTCCGACACCCTATTGGTTTGTATGCGATCCATCGCACCTGCACATGACACAAATCACGTCACACTCCAGCAAGGACATAGCCAGTGTTGGGGTCGTTACTCAAAATAGATTATTTCTTAAAAGTTATTATTTCTCCACTACTGGTTCATTTATCAAACGGGTGCTTTCTCTTCGTCCTCCGCAAATTAAGCTACAGTAGTTCGGTAGAGAGACGTTTGAATAAATTAGCGTTTGCGATTGACAACGCGATTGAAAATGTTGTGATAAGTAGGCTATACTAACTTTGTTACTCGTTACCCCCAACACTGGACATAGCAGACGTATGTAGCCGAGTACGAAGATGTCCGTGGCCACAGTTGCCAAGTCCGCGTATTATACGTGACTTTGGGCTTCTTTTTTTGTAAACTTGCGGGAAAAAATCTGTCTTTTGAGTTTGATTTCGTCTGGTCTACTCGTTACTTCCCCGGTGTATCCTGTCTCTGAGTCCTGCTTTGTCCAGTCTTGTCCTACCTTGATGTCAACATTAAAGACTATTATTTGAGTTTAAGTCCTGGTCTGCGTGTTCCTGTTCCTCCCTCGTGTGTGCACCGTGACAGAAGACCAGACCTAACAATAAGCGGCGCCCATTCACCTTGTTTTGTTTTCCTTCTTTTCAAAAGTGTTTTGTTTTGTTCTTGTTTGTTTGTCCCGCGGCAAGGAAGTCGCCGCTCGTCATCCCGCCCTAGCCCGCGTCAAGTCGGCGTGGGAGTTCGGCGGGATCACCGCGAGTGCCGCGAGTCCACTGGCCGCGAGCCCTCATGCCCGCCGATCGCGGGAGATATCCATTGCAGACAATATGAACACAAAATATTTCATGTTTTGTCTGGTCAACTTCATGTCATTTGTAAATATACATCCTTTCCTGTCATTCAGACTTGCAACACATTCCAAAAAAAGTTGGGACAGTAAAGCATTTACCACTTTGTAATGTTGCCATTCCTTTTCACAACACTTAAAATACGTTTAGGGACTGAAGACACCAAGTGATGAAGTGTTTCAGGTGTAATTTTGTCCCATTCTTCCTACAAACAAGTCTTAAGGTGGGCAACAGTACGGGGTCTTCGTTGTCGCATTTTGCGCTTCAAAATGCGCCACACATTCTCTATTGGAGACAGGTCGGGACTGCAGGCAGGCCAGTCAAGTACCCGTACCCTCTTCCTCCGCAGCCAGGACTTTGTAATGTGTGCAGAATGTGGTTTTGCATTGTCTTGTTGAAATATGCATGGACGTCCCTGGAAAACAAGTCGTCTTGAAGGCAGCATATTGTGCTCCAAAATCTCTATGTACTTTTCAGCATTAATGGTGCCATCACAGAAGTGCAAGTTACCTTTGCCAAGGGCACTGACACAACCCGATACCATGACAGACCCTGGCTTTTGGACTTGTTGCTGGTAACAGTCTGGATGATCCTTTTCTTTTTTGGTCCGGAGCACACGGCGTCCATTCCTCCCAAAAAATACCTGAAATACTGATTCATCTGACCACAGTACACGTTTCCACTGTGTGATGGTCCATCCCAGATGCCTCCGAGCCCAGAGAAGTCGACGGCGCTTCTGGACACTGTTAACATAGGGCTTCCTTTTGGCACAGTACAGTTTTAACTGGCATTTGTGGATGTAACTACGTATTGTGGTACTTGACAAAGGTTTGCCAAAGTAGTCCTGAGCCCATGTGGTGATATCGCTTATAGATGAATGACGATTCTTGATGCAGTGCCGCCTGAGGGATCGGAGATCACGGTTGTTCAGCTTAGGCTTGCGCCCTTGTCCTTTACGCATTGAAATTCCTCCAGATTCCTTGAATCTTTTAATTATGTTATACACTGTTGAAGGTGACATATCCAAATCTCTTCCTATCTTTCTTTGAGGAACATTGTTTTTAAACATTTCAATAATTTTCTCACGTATTTGTTGGCAAACTGGCGATCCTCGGCCCATCTTTGCTCCTAAAGTACTAGACCTTTCTTGGATGCTGCTTTTGTACCAAATCATAATTACAATCACCTGTTGACATCAACTGTTTCAAATCACATCATTATTTAACCAATTTACCTCATTACTAGCCCTAAATTGCTCCTGTCCCAACTTTTTTTGGAATGTGTTGCAGGTCTGAATGACAGGAAAGGATGTATATTTACAAATGACATGAAGTTGACCAGACAAAACATGACATATTTTGTGTTCATATTGTCTGCAATGAAATACAAGTCAAAGTAAATTTAGAAATCACTACTTTCTTTTTTTATTTGCGTTTTCCATACTGTCCCAACTTTTTCTGATTTGGGGTTGTATTTAGATGATGATTGTCAAATTATGAATTGATTAAGTAAAATGAGAAATTATTACTTTTTATTAAAATAATAATTAAAAGTTTATAATTTTAAAGAATTGATTTAAAAATTATAAATATTGTTTTTTTTCAATAGTTTACACTGCATGAAAAGAGCTGTATACGGACCAGTAAACTCCTGTACACACCGCAGAATTTCAGACAAATCTAGGAGTATTACTGATCCGACACGGAAATACCATGGGTCCGTATACTTCCAGATACATACCAATTCGGATGTAGGTTACTGACGTATTCTTCCGTGCAACAGCCATTTGTTGCCATGGCAAGTAATCCCCTAAATGAAGGGGGTGTTCACACCTTTGTCCCACTGTGCCTTCCCTTTTTGGTCATTCATGTTAAACTGGATTGGTTGATTTGAAACTAAACCCACCCCTAAACTAGACAGCTATTGGGCCACAGAGCACACAGACTTTCCTCAAAAGTCATTGTATTGGTAAACTTGAGATTTATCCCACCCAAAACTTTTGCAGAAAAGTGACTTTATTGGTTACATTTAGAATACATCCCTCCCAAAAACCTTACAGGTTAATGATGTGATTGGATGATGACCAGGTGGGCAGATTGATTATGTGTCTTTATTAGGGGAAAATAGCAAATAGTATCCAAAACATTAAAACAGCCAGAAAATATTTCAACAGAAAACAACATGTAAAAATGCATCTAATATGAATGAAAGATTTCAAACAAATGCAGTAAATAACACATGAAATGAAGTGTCCCAGCAGTCTCCTCACTGTAGATCCTGTGAGCGTCCACATCAACAACATCTTCCTCATCTTACATTGAGCTCCACCATTTCTGTCCTCCACAATGCTCTTTCTGTGTTTGTCTTGGTTAACCTTGTCTCCAGCAACAACAGTAATGTTGACAATAATCACTACAGGATAATAGCCTATTTAAGAAGTTACATCATGTCAATTTCTAAACTTTCTGTTGTCTCTCTTTGGCTTTTTTGCTACAACCGTGATTGAGTGTTTGGGCCTTTCCAGAGTGAAACTAGGAAAACTTCTTCCTCATAGCCTCATCATTATTCCTGCAGGATACCTAAAAGACATAAAATGTGTTTAGTAAAGGAAAATATTTAATTGGATAGGTCTACAAAAAATGCATAATAAAACATTGCAACAACCTTCTGAACTTATGTTACCATTTATAATCTCTGAAGATGAGCTGAGCCAGTCTTCTGTGCAGGATAATGTAGAAAAGAGGAAACATTATCTGAGAATAAATACAGTATAAATATAGTTTTGACATTAAATATATTAGTTTTACACAATATAAATAATTAATCTTACCTGGTTTGTGCATGCTGTTGAAGTGGATTCTTCCCAGAACTGTGCAAGCTTACAAATGTTTCAGTCTGTAGCTGTTGGTGTCCTCAAGAAGTGTGACTTGAGATCAGGTCAAACACAAAAGTCTTAGCCGGGGGTGGGGTGTGTGTGTGTGTGTGTATTTGCGGGGGGTGGGTGGCTGTGTTTGTGTGTGTGTTTGTGGTTGTGGGAGGGGATAATTTATGAAGAGTTAGATATTTTGGAGACCAGTGCTATTTGACACACTTTTTACATAAAATATTTATCAGGGGAGATATCTTTTGAAAGTATTGCTTGTCTATATGTAGTTTATAATTATAATTATAATTATATATATTCTCTTTGCTAGTTTTGACTAAACACAACTATTGAACAGTTCCACTGTTGCCCAGGAAAAGATACACCTCAAACCTCATAACACACTGACTTTTTGGAGGGAATTAATCACTATTGGTAGAGATACTGCTAGAGAAACCACTTCTCCTGATACACCAGTAAAGGACCAGGTCATAATTTCTGTGAAATAATAAGGAAAGAATGAAACTGGAGAGAGAATGCCTTCAAATGATAAAACATACATATATATGTTCTCTAATGGCTCTGTCAAAAATAATATGGCTAACTATATTTGAGTTCAGTAATATTAAGAGGCTGTTTAAGATTATTAAGATTATTTTGAGGCTGTTTTGTGAAACTTCCCTGGCTCGGTCCCTCCCTCCAACACAGTAAGCACTGCTGGTCATTAACATATGAAAGGTCTGACAGCCACCAGTCCTCACAACAAGCAGTGTTTCAGCTGTATATGTCCATGAAACTTCACGGATTCCTGTATATGTCCGTGTACACCGGAGTATGTGGGTATTTATGGAAATTTACTGGTCTGTGTAACATGGCTCAGGTAATTTCCACATACATCCGGCAAACCTGAAATTACACGGCAGTTTACCATGGCCAAATATTACCGGATTTGACTATTTTCATGCAGTGTTAGGCCCTCTCTGAGGGCCTAGAGGGCCCTGACGGTTCCCCACTCTTTAGCAACTTCATCATCTGATCCTTCATCTCTGGATGTGACATAGTCCATAACTTAGTTTAGGGCACTGACATCACCAAGATTGAGCAGACTGAGACGAGCAAGATCATTTCAGTGAGCAGTTACTTCAGACTGTGTTGTTTTATTGCGCTCCGCCATCTCACAATATTAAAATAAATAAATAAAAAACCTTTGCGTGCCGTAGTTTACACAGGACTGGAGGGAAATGTGCATTTATACACCTTTATTATATATGTTACGTGGTTTATTTTGATAGGTTAACTGTTTCGTGGTGTTAAGAGAAAACACCTCCGCAGCGCGTTTTTAACACAAGAGAAAGACACAGTATTTTATGCTTGCTGCAATAAATCGCTATTTTTCTGCACTAAACAAGTGAATTTTGCCAAGATATTTTCAGAGATGTGAAACCAAGACTTGTTCTATATATATATATATACATATATATATATATATATATACAGGTGCTGGTCATATAATTAGAATATCATCAAAAAGTTGATTTATTTCACTAATTCCATTCAAAAAGTGAAACTTGTATAATGTATACATTCATTCCACACAGACTGATATATTTCAAGTGTTTATTTCTTTTAATTTTGATGATTATAACTGACAACTAATGAAAACCCCAAATTCAGTATCTCAGAAAATTAGAATATTACTTAAGACCAATACAAAGAAAGGATTTTTAGAAATCTTGGCCAACTGAATAGTATGCACATGAAAAGTATGAGCATGTACAGCACTTAATACTTAGTTGGGGCTCCTTTTGCCTGAATTACTGCAGCAATGCGGCGTGGCATGGAGTCGATCAGTCTGTGGCACTGCTCAGGTGTTATGAGAGCCCAGGTTGCTCTGATAGTGGCCTTCAGCTCTTCTGCATTGTTGGGTCTGGCATATCGCATCTTCCTCTTCACAATACCCCATAGATTTTCTATGGGGTTAAGGTCAGGCGAGTTTGCTGACCAATTAAGAACAGGGATACCATGGTCCTTAAACCAGGTACTGGTAGCTTTGGCACTGTGTGCAGGTGCCAAGTCCTGTTGGAAAATGAAATCTGCATCTCCATAAAGTTGGTCAGCAGCAGGAAGCATGAAGTGCTCTAAAAATTCCTGGTATACGGCTGTGTTGACCTTGGACCTCAGAAAACACAGTGGACCAACACCAGCAGATGACATGGCACCCCAAACCATCACTGACTGTGGAAACTTTACACTGGACCTCAAGCAACGTGGATTCTGTGCCTCTCCTCTCTTCCTCCAGACTCTGGGACCCTGATTTCCAAAGGAAATGCAAAATTTACTTTCATCAGAGAACATAACTATGGACCACTCAGCAGCAGTCCAGTCCTTTTGTCTTTAGCCCAGGCGAGACGCTTCTGACGCTGTCTGTTGTTCAAGAGTGGCTTGACACAAGGAATGCGACAGCTGAAACCCATGTCTTGCATACGTCTGTGCGTAGTGGTTCTTGAAGCACCGACTCCAGCTGCAGTCCACTCTTTGTGAATCTCCCCCACATTTTTGAATGGGTTTTGTTTCACAATCCTCTCCAGGGTGCGGTTATCCCTATTGCTTGTACACTTTTTTCTACCACATATTTTCCTTCCCTTCGCCTCTCTATTAATGTGCTTGGACACAGAGCTCTGTGAACAGCCAGCCTCTTTTGCAATGACCTTTTGTGTCTTGCCCTCCTTGTGCAAGGTGTCAATGGTCGTCTTTTGGACAACTGTCAAGTCAGCAGTCTTCCCCATGATTGTGTAGCCTACAGAACTAGACTGAGAGACCATTTAAAGGCCTTTGCAGGTGTTTTGAGTTAATTAGCTGATTAGAGTGTGGCACCAGGTGTCTTCAATATTGAACCTTTTCACAATATTCTAATTTTCTGAGATACTGAATTTGGGGTTTTCATTAGTTGTCACTTATAATCATCAAAATTAAAAGAAATAAACACTTGAAATATATCAGTCTGTGTGGAATGAATGTATACATTATACAAGTTTCACTTTTTGAATGGAATTAGTGAAATAAATCAACTTTTTGATGATATTCTAATTATATGACCAGCACCTGTATATACTGTATATATATATATATAGAGAGAGAGAGAGAGACTTCGTAGAGAGAGGACATGGACAACATGAGCTCCTGAACCTTTTAGAGTTTCTTGCTTCGAATATGAGGTAAACCAAAGATAAAAACACAAAATTAACAAAAAATGTGCTAGTGAACACAAGTTCACTCAAAAAAAGAAAGTTTTTTTAAAAAGAAATTAGGAGAAAATCTTATGAAAACAAGGAAAGCTTTTGGAACCTAAACAAAAGGACACTGAACTGGACCCTACAACAAGGCTTCAGAAGGAAACCAACACAGCACACTACTGGAAAAGAACCAATCAATAGGCCCTCAACTATCCATTTGGTGGAGGTAAGACAACAAGTGCTCTAATTCAACTAAAATAAATTTTATAATCAACTTGTCAAGAGAGATTTAACTAAAAAC
Source organism: Schizothorax lantsangensis (assembly GCA_027422415.1). Lineage (NCBI taxonomy): Eukaryota > Metazoa > Chordata > Actinopteri > Cypriniformes > Cyprinidae > Schizothorax > Schizothorax lantsangensis. The sequence goes on along the minus strand of CM049846.1, from coordinate 18,744,744 downwards.
TGGATTTTTATAAACTTTGCAAACAAACTTGAGCAAAAGTTTCCTGGCATACTACAGCTGTAGAACTGCATAGCAACTTAAAATAACAAAAGAGGGCCGTTGTCATTCACACCTTCTGATTGGATTAACTGAGCCATCACTATCAATACCAAAGACCTGTAAACGGCATCACCATGGCAACACCAGCAATGGGGACTGGAGCTCACACCTTTTCCTACCCCCCAGAAATCCAGTCTGAGAAGAGCAGACAACATCACAAGCTCAAAATAAAGAAGGAAAACCCAGAGACACTGTTTAAAGACAGTTCAAACAGCAAGGGCAAAGCCATCACCACAAACCTGCTCTTCTACACAGAACGCCCAACTGCATGGCACACAGCTTCCTGCACACTGTTCCCATACCACACCAAACATGGAATCTGTAGAGGCAGACAACTGTGCATTTATGAGGACTCAGACAAAGACCCAGAGAACAGACACCTGACAATAAACCTTTATCAAAATGGAACTGTAATGGTACAGGGAAGCAATGCTGCCCTCACAAACTTTGAGCAGACCTTCCACTGCTTAAAAGAAATGGTGGAAAGAGATGAAGTAAACCACACAAACACAGTAGAAGTCACTGGCCAGAATGAGCCCTCAACCCATAACAACACAAAGAACAAGACCACTCCAGAAACCACAGAGAACATCAGCATCCCCCCAAGCACAGGATTACACAACACAGTTATTCAGCTACAACACAGCTTAGCACTGCTTGAAATGGAAATAGTGGAGCTGAGTGAGCAAGTCCACGCCCTGACCACTAAAGACACCGAACAACTCAGAGAACAGCTGGACCAGATAAGAAACCAGCTGAAAATGTCCATCCAAGAACTTAAGGGAGAAATGGACACTCTGCATCAAGACAGGGAAATGCTAAAAAAAGACAGCAAAGAACTTAAACGGATTATGGGGAAGGAACTTTCAGAAATGAAAGACTACATGGGGAGGGAGCTCTCAAGCTTCAAAGTTGAGCTACAACAAAGGGACAGACAGATAGAGACCCTATCAACACAGATGAGGTGTCTCTCTAACCCTGCAAATGCCCCAAAAGTCCCCCCACCCTCACCGACACCTACACAACCAAACCCCAGCAGCACATCTCCGGCATCCACCGAACCATCACAGCCCAGCAACAGCCAAAGGGAAGCAGAAACACCTGCAACCCCCAGAAACCTAGAACCCCCTCAGAAAAACACTACAGCTACAACCCCAGCTGAGAAACAGCCAGTGAAAACAGAGGCTGACATTGCCATCCTCATGGACTCCAATGGAAAGTTCCTACAAGGAGAAAAACTGTTTCCAGGCCGTAAAACAACAAAACTCTGGTGCCCAAATACAGGAGATGCCCTCAGAATACTTTCTGACTCCAGCTTTGGCACACCCTCACACATCATCATCCACACAGGCACTAACGACCTGAGAAGGGAACAGGAGAGAGTTGGGCAGCTGATCTGCAGAGTAGCAGAAAAGGCAACAGAGATCTACCCCAACACCAAGATCACCATATCTACCCTCCTACCCCGCAGAGACATTCTCCGAGACACCATCCAGAGAGTCAACGCTGACATCTCCAAAGGATGTGCTCGCCTGTCCAATGTGCACCTGGCTCATCACCCCTCCATCACAATCAGAGACCTGTATGACCATGTACACATAAGGAAGGACAAAGTCAATGTGTTTGCAAAAACACTGAAAGACACAGCATGGGGCAGACAAACCACCTATACACCCCTTAAAACAACACACTTGCCAACCCACAGAACACAAATCCAGACACCCAGCAGAAACACACAGTCTCATCACAGAGAACGACCCCCGCTGGCTGCACAATACTGGGGACCCCCACACCATGCCAAATTCCCCATCAGAACACCCCATGCACCAACGCTACACCACCACAGACCTACACCAGTCCATCAGCAGAACCCTCAGTCTGCACCAGATGATCATCTAAGACACCCCCGACCACAAAAACATCACTCCAGGCAGAGGAGCAACACTAGGATGGGCCCATCACCAGCAGCATCCAGCCTCCCACCCGCTCATGCACCCTCAGCTGATAACACACTGATCTCAGCACCACTCCCACAATCCAGGAGCTACGCTCAGGCCCTGAAAGGACCAGCAAAAACACTGGAGATGAGCGAGATCAGACAGCTGCTGAACTACATCAGTGCCCAGCTGACAGCATGATGGTCCACACAGCATACAAACATCTGCCTAACAATGAGAAGAAAAAAAATATATTTTTATTTTCTTCAATATATTATATTACATTAGAAAAGGATTACCTCTATTTTTGAAAACAAGAACTCTATACCTTGAACTCTTGAAATGACTCTCTCAATATCAATGTGGAATATTCAAGGCTTGAACTCAACAGCATTTGGGCTAAAGAGTTTAAACACAGAATTCCAGAAGAGCATCAAGGAGATGGACATTATAATTCTACAGGAGACATGGAGCAGGGCAGACGCAATCACCCACTGCCCACCCAACTACAGAGAAATCATCCTACCATCACAAAAACTCAACACAGTCCGACAGGGAAGAGACTCAGGAGGAGTAATAATCTGGTACAAATCAAAATTCCACAACCACATCAACACAGTAAAGCAAGGCAAATACTACACCTGGCTTAAAATCCACAAGGAACTGCTCTCATCCAGAAAAGATACATTCCTGTGTGCTATATACATCCCGCCATCAGAGTCCCCCTACTACAGCGAAGACACGTTCTCCACATTAGAGGAGGAGACGAGCCACTTCCAGGCCCAGGGAAACGTGCTCATCTGCGGGGACCTGAACGCAAGAACAGGACTACAGCCGGACTTCACCGACACACAAGGGAGCAAATACATCAACAACAAACTGACTGTTATTAATAACACATTCTCCCATATCCACAGAAATAACCATGATCATACAGTAAACAAGAATGGGAAAGACCTCCTGCAGCTCTGTCGAAGCCTGGGTCTGTATATCATCAACGGTAGGTTACGAGGGGACACTTTAGGGAGATTCACATTTTGCTCACCTCTTGGGAATAGCACAGTTGATTATATGATAACAGACATAGATCCTTCATCTCTCAGATCATTCACTGTTAGAGAACTGACCCCTCTGTCTGATAACAGTCAAATCCCTGCGTATCTCAAAAAGACTGAAAATAACATTAACACAAAGCCCAGTAAGCTGTACAACATCAGAAACCCATACAGATGGGCTGAAAACAGTGCTGAAGAATATCAGAAAGCACTTAGCAGCCAAAAAATACAAGCGCTGATAGATAACTTCCTAAATAACACCTATACCCACACTAACGAAGGGGTCAATCTGGCTGTCAAAGATATAAATTACATATTTGAAAAATCAGCAAAACAATCCAAATTAAAAACAAAAAATGGAAAAAATCACATACTCAAAAATGACAAAAATTGGTTTGATCAGAACTGTCAAACTATTCGCAAAAAGCTGAGAACATTGTCAAATCAGAAACATAACGATCCAAATAATGCAGAGATCCGCTATCTTTACTGCGAAACACTACAACAATACAAACACACACTCAGAACCAAAAAAGCACAATACACCCAAAAACAACTGACAATAATCGAGAAGTCAGTGAACACAAACCAATTTTGGGATAATTGGAACAATCTGAAAAAAACTGATCATGAAGAATTGCCAATACAAAACGGAGAAATATGGGAAAGTCATTTCCAAACATTGTTTAATAAAGTACAAACAGACACAAACTGTAAGCAAAACCAAACAATCAACCAATTAGAAAAACTAGAATTAACAATCAAAGATAACCAAAACCCATTAGATTTCCCAATAACTGATAAAGAACTTACAGAAAAAATCAAAAACCTCCAACTCAAAAAAGCATCAGGACCTGATGGGATATTAAATGAAATGATAAAACACACAAGCAGCAAGCTCCAATTAGCCGTTCTAAAACTATTCAATGTGATCCTGAGTGTAGGTTACTTCCCCGACATCTGGAATCAAGGCTTGATAACACCAATCTTTAAAAACGGAGATACATTTGATCCTAACAACTACAGAGGAATCTGTGTGAGCAGCAACCTGGGAAAGTTATTCTGTAGCATAATAAACGCTCGACTACTAGACTTCATCACCACACACAATGTACTGAGCAGAAGTCAAATCGGATTTTTACCAAATTACCGTACATCTGATCACATCTATACACTACACACTCTAATTGAAAAACACGTTAACCAAGATAAAGGTAAAATACATGCATGCTTTATTGACTTTAAAAAAGCTTTTGACTCAATTTGGCACCAAGGACTATTCTACAAACTTATTGAAAGTGGAATAGGAGGTAAAACCTATGACCTCATCAAATCAATGTACACTGAAAGTAAATGTGGCGTAAAAATCAAAACCAAATGTACAAGGTATCTCTCCCAGGAGCGTGGAGTGAGACAGGGCTGCTGCTTAAGCCCAACATTATTTAACATCTATATAAATGAACTGGCGCTCAGTCTGGAGCGATCTGCAGCTCCTGGCCTCACTCTACACGACTCAGAGATCAAATGCCTGCTGTATGCAGATGATCTGGTTCTGCTGTCTCCCACTCAACATGGTCTACAGCAGAACCTGGACCTGCTGGAGCAATACTGCCAGACCTGGGCCCTGATAGTCAACCTGAAGAAAACCAACATTATGATCTTTCAGAAGAGATCCAGATCCCAAGGAACACAACACACATTTTCATTAGGCACGAACCAGATAGCACACACATCACACTACAACTACCTGGGTTTGAAAATCACATCCACTGGAAACTTTAATCATGCTGTGAATGAACTGAGAGATAAAGCACGCAGGGCCTTCTACGCCATAAAACGGCAATGTCCTATAGAAATCCCTATTAGAATTTGGCTGAAAATATTAGAATCAGTAATTGAGCCCATTGCACTATATGGCAGTGAGGTGTGGGGTCCACTGACAAACCCAAGTCAAGATCTTACTAAATGGGAAAAACACCCGATTGAGACCCTGCATGCAGAACTCTGTAAAAATATACTACACGTGCACCGGCACACAACAAATAACGCATGCAGGGCAGAATTAGGCAAATATCCTCTAATCATAAAGATACAAAAAAGGGCTATTAAATTCTGGAAACATCTGAAGCTCAGTGACCCCCAATCATACCATTATAAAGCCCTGCAATACCAAGAGATGAGCAAAGAAAGCAAGCCCTTCCTCCATCTGATCCAGAGCTTCAGTCCTGATGCTTCACTAACATCTACTGATGCTCTGACTCACAACATCAGAACCAATCAGATCACTGCACAAATCAAACAGAGTTACATCACTCATTGGCAAACCCAAACTCAACAACAGAGTAAAATGCAATGCTATCTGTCCCTAAAGAGAGAGTACAGTATGGCAGAGTATCTGTACACAGTGTCAGATAAGAAACTGAGAAGCACGTTGACCAGATACAGACTCAGCGGATACAAGCTGATGATAGAGACGGGCAGACACAGACAAACATGGCTGCCCCCCGAGCAGAGATTGTGTTCAAACTGTGATCTGAATCAGACTGAAACAGAACTGCACTTCCTAACAGAATGCTCCAAATACACAGATATACGGACAGTGTTCTACAACAAAATACAGCAGATCCATCCCACATTTAAAACTCTTCCAGACCAGGAGAAACTAGCGTATCTGCTCGGAGAACACAAGACCTGCTGTGTGTTTGCTGCTCAATATGTGTCTCTCTCTGTCACCACAGAAGAGAAGACACTCCACCTGCCCTGAGCTGATGTTCCCAGCACATGTAGATTATATTATGCCATATTACTTAAATGTATATTTTGCCTCTGTATATCTTATACTTTATCTATTTAATTTTATTTTTAACACATACTTATTTATTTTTCTTTCTGTTAATTCAAATGTGCACTATTTGTGAGCAGCCCAGCTGCGATTGCTTTGGCAATACAAATGTATAGTTTTTGTCATGCCAATAAAGCACACTTAAATTGAAATTGAAAATTGAGAGAGAGAGAGAGAGAGAGAGAGAGAGAGAGAGAGAAAGATTCTGCAAGGGGTTCCCAAACTTTCGCATGCCACTATATAATATATAATCCACCAGACAAAAAAAAAACTGAAATTATTAAAATAACCCCCTTCAAAAGTTTGGGAACCCTTGGTTCTTAATACTGTGTGTGGTTACCTGGATGATCTACGACTGTTGTTTTTGTTTTTTTTGGGGGGGATGGTTGTTCATGAGTCCCTTGTTTGTTCTGAACAGTTAAACTGAGCACTGTTCTTCATAAAAATCCTCCATGTCCTGCAGATTCTTCAGTTTTCCAGCATCTTTTGCATATTTGAACCCTTTCCAGCAGTGATTGTATGATTTTGAGATCCATCTTTTCACACTGAGGACAATTGAGGAACTCAAACACAACTATTAAAAAAAAAGGCTCAAACATTCACTGACACTCCAGAAGGAAACACGATGCATTGTGAAAAACAAAGTGAAAACTTTTGAACAGGATGAAGATATCAGTTTTTTTCTTATTTTTGTGAAATATCTCTTTTTTTTTTTCTTCCATTTAGTACTGCCCTTCGGAAGCAACAGAAGATACTTGCATGTTTCCCAGAAGACAAATTAAGTACAACTTACCTTGATCTTCAAATTCAAAAAGTTTTTCCCGATCACTTTATTTAGGATTCATGTAAACACTACGTTCGGATTCGTCAATCAGAATGAATTAATTCTGATGGAAGCAAAAATTCTCCATGTAAACGCAGCTAGTGACACTATCCCCTTTGGCCAAAGGCCTGAGCTGCATACCCAAATAACTTACCAGTTAAGGGCTGGGCTTGAGGAAGGCTGAACCCAGAGCAGAGCTCAAGGACTTGGAATCAGAAACAAAGAGATTCCTTTAATTGGATATGGCCAAGCGTCTAGGTATGATATAACTAGACCCTGGCCTGTCACCCAGGGGCTACCACCAGCTATCTCGAGAGCTTGCTCAAAGGAACTGACACAACAGATCCTTGGTAGCAAACACCCTGCTTAGGAAAGGTGTCACCAAGAAAATATCAGTAGAGTGTGGCCCAAGGTGAGAACCGGGGCCTGAACCAACTCAGAGAAAGGGTATGCATGGCAGTGTGTAAACCTTACCATAAAGAATTTTAGAAAGTGCGTAGGATGCTTAGCATGCACACTTACCACAATGTTGAGTTTAGTGCACAGAAGCTCAGCGTGTGCACTTACCATAAACATGGATTTTAGAATCACCATTGCTAAGGGGTTACCGAGGCCGAGACAAGCCTAGGAACCCCATGTGATTGTGACACGCTCAAGGGAGTTCAGCGGAAAGCCTGCATGCGGACTGGAAATGGCGTACTTCAAAAACCCTCCAATTGAGGGGAGCATCACCAACTCAACCATAGTAGTCACAGGACAGCACATACATAACTTGAAGGAGCGAATCACCCAACTATCAGAATGAGAGGGGGACACAGACGCTCGACTTGGGAGCAGTGTGCTCATAGATGACCCTCTAGTGTGAGGGGAGCACTACAAGCACAACCACAAGAGCAGCCTATCAGGGAGGCAGAAAGGGGCCTAACAACCTGGTATTGCTGTCTCACATAGCTCTTGGGAACTCATCTCTCAGGCTGAGAGGGAAACTCAGGCGCTTAGGAGGGAGCGACGTGCTCACACGTGACCCTCTGGAGCGAGGGGAGCACTGCTAAGCTCAACCATAAGAGCAGCTAAGGGGGAGGGCAGAGAAAGGCCTGACCCCCTGACATGGCTGCCCAACGGAGCTCCACAGAGCAGAGAACTCAACCCTTAGGACGAGAGGGAAATTCAGATGCTCAGGAGGAAGCGGTGTGCTCATAGGTAACCCTCTAGAGTGAGGAGGGTCTCGCTGCAGCCTGCGGTGGACATCCAACCCCGCCCACATCCAAGCGTGACGTCACAAGCCACGCCCGTGTCCAATACAGCCACGCCCACGTCAAAGAGTTACATCAGAAACCACGCCCCTATCATATACGTCACCTCTTGTGATTCCCCATCCCCGGACCGGGGAAACCCGGAAGTAAAGTTATGTCTAAGCAATTTACAGACGTTTTGGGGATCTAAATAAAATAATGTTGCCTTTCGTTTTAGAAATACACATTTTCTTATTTCTTTAAAGGATGTCTAGGCTAAAATGGTACAACTTAAATCTAATATATTTAATATGTCTAATGTATGGAGCTGATTTTGTCATCACAACAGCCTGTTAAACACTTGCATTGGTTGATTTAATTAGGCTAATTGTAATAAAAAAAACTCTACACCTTACCTTATTCATGTATGTAATGAGATAAATTCTCATTTATTACGATCGATTTTAAACTACCTTTTAGATTTATCAAATTTAAAGGGGACAATTAGATTGTGTTATTGTAAAAGTCACAACACATTTTTATAATTTATAATTGTAATTTAATTTTCTAAATATGTGTTCCACTTATCATAAATTGTTAACATTTGAATGATAGGATTGACAGTTATCCATATGCAGTAGGCTACACATACATATGCTAAATAGAGATTGCTTGCTTTGATAGATTATAACAAGTAACATGGCATTGACATTCAGGCCTTGTTCATCAACAAAACTTCATATGAAGTGTGTCCAGGTCCTCCACATTTTAAAGATGAATAAACAGACATCCCTTGCTTCATTAGGTATTTTTATATTTATTATTTTACAAAAATAATGACATTTAAAATTTTACAAAAAATATATGTTCTATAAGAGATATGTTCCAACTATCATAAATGAACAGCTGAATGATCAAATAAACAGTTCTTGAAATGCAGTACACATACATACATACATAAGCTACATAGAGAGATCCCTTGCCTTGTTAGATTATTCAAAGAAACATGGCATGGACTTTCAAGCCTTGTTCAGCAAGACAATTTGATATGAATGTGTCCAGCTCCTCCAGATACTCAAACAATCAGAATATTGTATTGTACAGATGTGCTATATACAAATTATGCAAGGGAAGGTGGATAGATGTATAATATATTAAATCAAAAACATATGTATAATAAATATAGGTATGGATAGTTGGGTATTGCACATGTTTTATTGCACAGTGGGGAGAACATTTAACTGTTTGTGAGGTAGATGGCCTGAGGGAAGAAACTGTTCCTGTGTCTGGTCGTTCTGGTGCTCAGAGCTCTGTAGCATCGACCAGACTGTAACAGTTCAAAGAGGGAGTGTGCTGGATGTGAGGGGTCCAGAGTGATTTTGCCAGCCCTTTTGCTCACTCTGGATAAGTACAGTTCTTGGAGAGTAGGGAGGGTTGTACCAATGATTTGCTCAGCAGTCCAGACTACCCTCTGTAGTCTTCTGAGGTCAGATTTGGTAGCTGAGCTGAACCAGACAGTTATTGATGTGCAGAGGACGGATTCAATGATGGCAGAGTAGAACTGTTTCAGCAGCTCCTGTGGCAGGTTGATCTTACTCAGCTGACGAAGGAAGTACAACCTCTGCTGGGCCTTTTTAACAATGTCAATATGAGTGTCCCACTTCGGGTCCTGGGAGATGGATAAAAAGACATCTCTTGCTTCATCCGATTCGACCCCAGTTAGTCTTTGATGGCATTCTGTTGGTTTTTACTGTCCATCTGGAGTAAGGCAGGCCCTTTCACCTCCCCACAGAATAACTCACAGTGACTCTGTATCCAGCACAACACTGGGACAATGTCTCTTACAAATGTCCACTTTATGTCCTCTTGGCACTCCTGTTAAAATACAGAATACGTGTGTGTTGGTCCACTAAATATTTGTCATACTAAATAGTATTTACCTCATCATTTACCTCATCATTCTGCATACAAGAATATTTATGATTTTAAACCACAAAAATCAATCACTACAGTATCTAGAGAAATGCTCCCAACATACCTCCATGCACCACTGCGTGGCTTATGTGGTCCTCCAAGTGAACTGTAACGAGTAATTTTCTTTACTGTTGAAACTGCAGCAGGAACTCCTCATCCCAGCAAAACTGCTCTACATCAGGCTAGGACCAAAAATGCGTAGAATGCTGTAAAACATGACAAACAAACATTGACAATCATTATGTGATCTTTCCATTAACCCTAATGGGACGGCTGTATCGCCGGCGATACCAACTCGTTTTTTTTAAGACCAGTGCAAAAGACATTAAAAATACTCCGTCGATTTTGGTCGTACAGATAAGTGTTATACATCAATTGAAACTTTGAAGTGTCTATTTTTTTGTGTACACTCACGAATACAACAAAACTTTGTGGTTTTGGAAAAAAAAAGAAAACAAACAGGATGCGCTCTTTGTCTTCTCCATCTCCACGAGCTGCTCTTTGAAAAACGTCACTAAAATGAACTGTAACTCAGCGAAATCTCAACACACGGACATGGGAGTTATATCTATAGAAAGCTTGAAGTGTCTACTTTCAAATGAAGTAAGTCTTATCGAAAACAAACATTCTGTGATGAAGTAATCCGTATGAAACCAACACGATGTTCAGTCTGTCCCGTCTAACTCATTATTTCTAATGCGATCCCGCCCCCTCGCGTTCATATGTAAATAACCACGTGAGCCGCGTGCTCAAGGAGACGCCCAACAACAAACAAAGCCAGATCGTTCCTCGCGGCTAACATTACTGTTCGTTTCTGGAAGAAGACACGCTGAATAAAAGCTGGATTTGCCTCAAAATAAGAGCAAGAGTTCATCCAGAAGAGAAGAGCGATCTGATGAGTAAGTAATGTTTATTTTTTTGCATTAGTTAACGTGTTATTGTGACTCAAACTTGAACGCGTTTATTTTTTTCCCAAACGACAACATGATGAATGCTACAATGTTTAGAAAAATGTTTAATGTTCACAAATGGATTTAATAGCGTGCTAAACGATAATAATTAGTTTTTCAGATATAAAATATCCTTTTTTTATAGTACAAAGTACATCCTTTGTAGTACAAAGCCATACATACTAGGCTATATGACTACAAAATCATAGTTCGTTTTTTCTAAACAATAATAATTAGTTTCTCAGATATAAAATGTATTTTTTTGTTTACGATAGTACAAAGCATGCGTGAGTCTATGGATACGGAATCATAACAGCTACTATAAAATCATACATACTAGGCTATATGACTACAAAATCATAGTTGTTTTTTTCTAAACAATAATAATTAGTTTCTCAGATATAAAATGTATTTTTTTGTTTACGATAGTACAAAGCATGCGTGAGTCTATAAAACATATATATAAAAAGATGCTCCTGATATTAACATGCTCACAAATGTTTTTTTTTTTTTGGTTGTTTGTATTTTATTGAATCAGATACCTGCACCACAGCTGATGAATCCTGATGTCTCTTCAAACTGTTTTCCTCTGAGAGTGCTGTACCAACATCAGATGTCCAACTACACTGATATTATATGGTAAAACAAGCTCCTTGACCACTGATTATGTTTTTTTTTACTTGAATCCATGGAAAGTAGCAGAAACACTTAAATAACACACATAAATATCAGGCATGATTTACTTGTGTCACTTGTTGAACAGAATCTGTTGCAGGAATGACTCAAAGTCTGTTCACATCTCTGTGGTTAGATCAGTGTGCACAATAATGTGTCTTTGACCTTCATTATGTATGTTTTGATTATACGGTGTTGTAAATAAAATACAAATAATAAAAAAAAAAACATTTGTTCAATCTCCTCACATTCTCTCTTACCTGCCTCAAAGTCACAGTCACACTGATGGGCCATTAGCAGCCTTTAGGGGAGGGCCCTTTGTGTCTCAGGTGAGAATCACTTAATATTCAAGGCCATTGCCACTCCCTCGCATATAGGCTTTCAATCACAAAACATGTCTTAAACATTTTTAATCAATATATTGTTTTCTGTAAATGAGTAAGCAGAATGATTCTCACTTAATTGTGAAGTAAATATTCTAGCCTACAAGACTGATTACACAAAAGTCATATTCAGGACTATTTAGTGTGGGTTTTATGGCCTTATTTCAGCTACATTTTTTCCCCCAAAACTTACTAACCACGCATAATATTTTTTTTCTAAAAAAATACAAACATGTACATCCATCTTGGTCACATAATATTGTAGCAAAGTTTGTGCTGAATACAAAAACAAATACATGTTGGTCATTAATATGTTATAAGTAGCTGAAATAAGCACAAATATCAGGGCATGTCAAAACATCTCAAGGGCCCCAAAATCACCTCAGACCCCAGAGGGTTAATATAGAATGATACAAAGATAATGCCACAAACACAGAGTTATCCAGCAATTCAGTGAAATGATGTGGTTGCTCAACCAAGTTACTGTTCAAGGGTACTGTGATCATTGTATATCATTAAAATATCATATGTATGTGAGTTTTGTGTGTTGGGGGAGGTAAGTACATATGTGTGAGAGGGATGAAATGTGTGTATGAGTCGGTGAGATGAGTGTTATTAAAAAAATGCACATTCAGGCAGCATTCATTTTATGTTGTAATAATCAGTGCACTAATAAATATATAGTGCACTGATTTTTATGACATAAAATGAACTCTGACTCAATGTGTAATTTTTTTAATAACCCATTTTTTTATAATACATAACTCTTACCTACTCGTATACACACTTTATCCCTCTCACATATGTATTTACCTCTCCCCACACACATAATATTTTTAAACTTGGGTAAAGTTGGTTTTATATTCGCACATTCACAATATTCACACATTTCCGTGTTCAATAACTTTCTAATTATATGTGCAATAAAGTTATTTTTTGCCAATTCTAATCAGCGACATCATTGTCAACCTACTACATTTTTTTCCACAATCGATCAAATTGGGCAAGTATTGTTTTAATGCCATATTTACTTGCGAATGTCCGCTGAATGTCCAATGTAGTGTGGTTAACAAAGTAATTGAATGCAGAAGTCCGAATGTGCCAATATAAAACCAACTTTACCCAAGTTATTTTTAATGACACTTAACACAGAACCCTTGCACAGTATCTAGTCTTGCTGGATCACTCACACACACACACAAACTAACTCACTCACACACACACACACACACACACACACACACACACACACACACACACTTATATGTTACTGATATCTAAGTAATAACGTGCCTGTGTGCAGTTCAAAACACATACTAAGCATGCCGAACTGTTGTTTATACACATGCACATGTACACAAACGACGCAAACGATTATACACACTCAAGTTGTCAAAGTTTTAAGTCTTCGTAAAGACCAAATATTATTTTATTTATTTTTTTACTTACCAACACAGCAAACTTTTTCTTTTTAGCGGTTTGCAAACAATTCGACTTATCTTCTTATCGATGCTTCTTCCTGTTTCAAAATAATGTGACGTATTTCTTCTTCTTCTTCTTTTTTTTCTTGGCTTTTGCACCTTGTTAATATTGCATATCTCCACCTACTGTACAGGAGTGTGTAGTAGAGGAACTTGACAGATATGTGATGTTTTTGGACACGGGCGTGGCTTGTGACGTCACGCTTGGATGTGGGCGGGGTTGGATGTCCACCGCAGGCTGCAGCGAGCCCCAATTGTCTAGAGTGAGGGGAGCACTGCTAAGCTCAACCTTCAGAGCAGCCTAACAGGGAGGCAGAAAGACCTAACAACCTGGTGTGGCTGCTTAATGGAGCTCTAAGGAGTAGATAACTTGATTTACAGAACGAGAGGAGAACTCAATACTCAGTTGGGAGTGACGTGTTCATAGGTGACCCTCTATGGTGAAGGGAGCACTGCTAGCTCAACCGAAAAGCAGCCCACCAGGGAGGCAGAAGGTGGCCCAACAACCTGGCGTGTCTGCGAACCGGTGCTCCAGAGAGCAGAAGCTCAGCTCTCCAAATGGGAGAGGAACTCAGATGCTCAGTTTGGGAGCAGCATGCTCGCAAATGACCCTCCAGAATCAGGGAAGCAATGCTAAGCTCAACCAAAGGAGCAGCCTAACAGAGAGGCAGAGAGAGGCCTAACAACCTGAGGTTGCTGCTCAATGGAGCTCCAGGGAGCAGAGGACTTGGTGAGAGGAGACCTCAGACGCTCAATTGGGGGCGGCATGCTCAAAGGTGACCCTCTAGGTTGAGGGGGGCACTGCTAAGCTCAACCAAAGGAGCAGCCTAACAGGGAGGCAGAGCGAGGCCTAACAACCTGAGGTTGCTGCTCAATGGAGCTCCAGGGAGCAGAAGACTTGGTGAGAGGAGACCTCAGATGCTCAATTGGGGGCGGCATGCTAGGCTCAACCAAAAAAGGGGCAACTCACCAGGGAGGCAGAAAGCGGCCAAACTACCTGGTGTTGCTGCCACGGTGCTTAAAACACACTGCCTTATAAAACTCCATGTAATCACCTAAATTGCATATAGTGTTAATGATAACTGTCTAAACACAGAAGCTTTATTTGTACAGTTGATTGATTGATTGATTGATAGATTGGAAACATCATGGAATCACAGAAGTGTAAATTAACTAAGGTCACTATTGGTATCACTAGGTGTCGCTGGGGGGTAAGAAAATAGGGATAGACGTTGAGTAAGGGATAGACTGTGATTGAATTATACTGTTTTGCTGTTGCCTTAATAATAATAATAATAATAATGAATCTGATAATTGTAGGTGTGTAATTTAATCTGAACCAAGACACAACAAAATTGGAAATGTGAAGTTGTAACAGGGGTAGCTGTTACTAGTTTTTGTCCTACTCTCCACTAGGGGGCGATCGAAAGTTGAAACCCCAAGTAATTTAACCAGGTAGTAGAGTAGAAAAAGTTAGATTTGTTTGGAAGAGGGAAGCATGGCTGTTTCTCAATTCCAAGAACGCAAAGAACGGACTTGCGTTCTCATGCCAAGCTTCCTTGGAAGAAAAACTTGGAAGGACGCGAGGACACAGAACCCACCCTTATGAGAATTGAGATGTACTGCGTTCTTGCTTAACTGACGCATAGTCACAGCATAAGCAGCAGCCAATGAACTATAAATATAACATAACATTACAAACAAATGTCATAACTTATTAAAACATTTCATACTATTATAGATACTATTTTCATATAATTGTATATCGTTTTATTTTACAGCATTAAATGTTAAACTATGACTATGTTAAGATTAATTTTAATATGCCAATAAAAATACTGCAGACTTTTTCCGGGTCTTATATCTTTATTAAAATTAAGCAAAAACAAAACGATAAATGTTTACTTTCAAGAGCCGTCAAGTATTTGCGAGAGCGAGTTTCCGCACACCAGCCGCCCGCAGCATCTTCTGGGATTTCTAATGGCTCAATTCTCTCAAGTCTGCACTCGATGCATCCTCGATATCAAGAACACATCCGGGCACTTTCATGCGTCTTCTGTTCTTGCGTTCTTGAGAATTGGAACTGAACTTCAACGGTTATTGATGACGTAGACCGAGATCACAAGGACGCAAGATCGCTGAAGTACGCATATTGAGAAACAGCCATGGTATTGCCCTAGCACCTTTGCAAATTCCATTGGAGTCCTGATTGAGAAACTCTGTTTCCTGTTCAATCTTGTAAGTTTTGTTGGTAACACTTTACAATACGGTGACACTAATATGCATTAATTCATGCTTAACAAATGCACAGATAGTCATGAGTTAATGTATAACTCATGAAGAACTAAACCATTTATTAATAATTACTGCATCAGCAGCAAATGATTTAGATTTTATATGACATTTTATATGATTCATAGATTAAGTAATCAATAAATTGTTATTAGTTAAATGTGTCATAAAGTATTAATTCCCTAATGACATATTATATTAACTAATAGTGTAAATTCATATGTTAATTATATTGTCTCAGCAAAGAAAGACTGGTGATCTTAACTTGCTTTCGAATTTTATTAAAGCATATGAAAACATGATTAGACCAATGCAATATGGTCAACGGAAAGTTGGCTCCCGTTCCTCGCCCCTTCCAACCTAACAAACAATCCAACAAAGGAAATAATAAAGAAAACGGAAGTGATCACCTGTGCCCATGTGATAATGAATAACCAATAAGAAATAACAAAGAATTAATGCTCTTACATTCCGGCCCCATGATTATTACAAAAAAAGAGATAATAATCATCATCAATTAACAACAACAACAACAACAATAAATACATACATTAATTGTACAATATACAAAATAATTTACAAATATACCCATACCTATACATATATGTGTGTGTATGCATTTGTCCATGTAAAAAATAAATGTCTGTATATCTTCTAGTCCAAATCTTAAGTCATGTCAGTCAAAAAGAAGGGTCCAAAAAAAAAGTCTGTATATAAGTCAGTCTTCATATCCATGTCATTACGTTCGTACGTCATTGAGCGCTCAACAAAAAAATGAATTACAGTCTTCTTCAGCTTCAAGAAGTAGACAAATCTTGGTGACCGGTCTGTCTAAGCAGTTGTACCTTGTTTTAATCCTTACTTGGCGAATCAATCCCCTTTTATCTGATGTAGTATGAATAATTTTACCCATAATCCATGAGTTTCGTGGGGCAGCATCATTGACAACAAGTACAACATCTCCCACTTGAAAATTTATTCTCTTTACAAGCCATTTCTGCCTTTCCTGTAGCTGAGGTAAGTATTCCTTTAGCCATCTCCTCCAAAACAGGTCGGCCATGTACTGTACTTGTCGCCATCTACGACGCACGT
This sequence comes from Schizothorax lantsangensis, assembly GCA_027422415.1. NCBI lineage: Eukaryota > Metazoa > Chordata > Actinopteri > Cypriniformes > Cyprinidae > Schizothorax > Schizothorax lantsangensis. The sequence continues at coordinate 18,727,909 of CM049846.1, read as the reverse complement.
ATATGTCCTCCTTCTGAAATAAACGAGGGGTAAAGATGGTTGGGTTTTCAGTAGTAGCAGATGGTTGGCTGTTAGAGCCTTTAGATCGTTGGGATCCGTGGATGATCTAGTTATAGGACGGCCATTGATAATTGACTCCACTTCGCACAAAAGCGTATGAAGACCCTCTTCATCTATACTCTGCCCTCTCAATATTTAATTCATAATCTTCCTCACTGATCGAATCATCCTCTTCCAAACGCCTCCATGATGAGATCCTGTAGGAGGATTAAATATCCATTTGATGCTCTTCTGGTTTAGAACATCACTGATCTTATCATGGTTCCAGTTTTTTATGGCTTCTCTCAATTCTCGTTCGGCTCCAACAAAATTGGTTCCATTATCTGTACGTAACTCTGATACTTGACCACGTCGTGCCATGAACCTTCGTAAAGCATGAACAAAATAATCTGTATCTAATGATGCAACCACTTCGATATGTATGGCTCTTATTGATAAACAGGTAAAAATTACTCCATATCGCTTCACAGTGCTTCGTCCTCGTTTGATCTCAAATGGACCAAAACAATCAACTCCAACTCGAGTAAATGGTGGTTCATCTGGTAAGACTCTACTTGAAGGTAAATTTGCCATCTGCTGGCATCCTGTCGCTTCACAGTGCTTTGTCCTCGTTTGATCTCAAATGGACCAAAACAATCAACTCCAACTCGAGTAAATGGTGGTTCATCTGGTAAGACTACTTGAAGGTAAATTTGCCATCTGCTGGCATCCTGTTGTTCCTTGAAATCGTTTGCAAATTACACATCTGGACAGAACTCTACATATGGCTGACCTTGCTCCTGGTATCCAAAATCGTTGACGTAGCCTAGCCAACATGTAATTTCGTCCACTATGTCCAACCTCATCGTGAATATGCCTTAAGAGTAGCTCAGAAATATGCAGATCCTTTGACAGTATTATTGGATGCTTTGATTCTTCAGGCATGACTGCATTATCCAGACGTCCATACATTCTTATTACACCTGCCTCAAGTACTGGATTGCGACGATACAGAGGATAGCTCCGCTTGACTTCTTCACCTCTTTGTAAAGATATCAATTCCTCTGGGAACCTCATCCTTTGGGAAAAGCGCACAATCTCCATTTCACTTTCGTCCAGCTCATCCACTGAAAGATAGCCTTCAACCATACTGGATGGTAGTTTACACATGTTTTCATCAATGACATCCTTCAGTGGTTGATTAGATTCAGTACAATCAATAGTTTTCAATTGTTTTCTCCTTTTACTTAGATCTAGAAGAATTCTCTTCAGCCTAAGGATCCAGGCCACAGCTTTCCTCAGACGTGTCCATGATGAATAATGATTGATAAGCCTTACTACAGCATCATCTCTCTCCTCAGTTTGAACCAGTAGTGTATTAACCACAACTTATTTCTTGATTTCTGGGTCTTGTAACAAACTCTCTTCCAAATCAATTGGGTTATTTGGCCACTCTTCCTGTGATCTAATAAGGAAGGGAGGGCCGAACGTCCACATCTGCTCCTTAAGTAAAAGATCCACCTTTAACACCCTTGAGGCAAAGTCAGCAGGATTGTTGGCAGAATCTATATATCTCCACTGAGCTGTGCTGGATGCTCTCAAGATCTCAGACACTCTGTTGGCGACAAAACACTTAAATCTAGAGGACTCATTTTGAATATATTTTAACACAGCAGTGCTATCAGACCAAAACACTGAGTCTTGTAGCTTCATCCTTAGATCCCTTTTCCATAGCCTGTCCATTCGGCTGGCAAGAGTGGCGGCTGTAAGTTCCATGCGGGGAATGGTGGTAGATTTTACTGGTGCTACTCGAGCCTTACCCATCAAGAAAGCAGGATGTACAATGCTTTGACTATTACGTAGAAGCAGGTAGGACACATCACCATAGCCTTCCTAACTGGCATCAGAGAAATGATGTAACTGAGCCGACATGACTTTTCCAAACTCTACTGGTTTCAAACATCTTTTTGTCTCAAATTTCTCCAAGCCATGAAGATCTTCAAGCCAATTTCTCCATCTCTGTACATATTTGATGGGTATAACACTATCCCATCCTATCCTTTCCCTGCAAAGATCTTGAAGAATATTCTTTACGGACAGAACTACTGGAGACAAAAATCCGAGAGGATCATATATAGCACTAATCATGGAAAGTATCCCTCTTCTAGTAAAAGGTCTGCCTTTGATTACTACCTACAATTTGAAGGTGTCAGATTCGGCACACCACTGTACACCTAGTACTCTTTCCATCGGAAGCACATCGTGGTTCAAGTCAAGGTCCTTTACTTCTTTCACCCAGTCTTCTTCTGGTATGGCATTCAACACTCCACGACTGTTGCTCATCCATTTGGTCAGATGAAATCCACCTTCAGCACACATTGCATGGAGTTCCTTATATAGTTGGATCGCATCAGATTCTGTGGGAACTGAAGTAAGACAATCATCCACATAGAAGTGATTTCGGATGACCTCTGCTGTCCTACAATTAAACACATCTCCATAGTCCTCTGTACATCTCCTGAGTGCATAATTAGAACAACTTGTTGTTCTAACAGCTCCGAACAGATGTACAACCATTCTGAATTCCTCCAAATCTTTACTCAAGTCACCTTTTGACCACCACAGAAACCTTAAAAGGTCTGAATCTTCTGCAGGAAGCTTTACCTGATAGAACATGGATTCAATGTCAGCCATTAAGGTGACAGGCTCCATCCTGAATCCTGTAAGGACACTTATTAAAGTGCTTGTTAGGTCTGGTCCCTGAAGTAGTTGTCCATTTAATGATACTCCCTGAAAAGAGGCACTACAGTCGAAAACAACCCTGATCTTTTTCTTTTTCGAATGGTAGACCCCGTGATGAGGTATATACCACACACGGCCATCATGCCTCTCAAGTTCCTCCACAGGTACCTTTTCCGCATATCCTTTGAAAATCACGTCTTCCATAAAAGCAGTATAATCTGCTTGAAATGCTGAATCTTTCCTGAATTTCCTTTGCAGGTTCACAGCCCGCTGTTCTGCAACTATTCTATTATTTGGAAGGACCATATCCTTCTTCTTGAGCGGCAAATCAATGCAGTAATGACCATCTATCAGTTTTATAGACTGAGACACAAGATCCATAAACTGATTATCTTCTTTAGACATCCCTACCATTTCATCCAAGGCATTTTCAGGGAAATCAGTCTTAAACTGTTGTTTCCAAAGCTCATCCAATTTTGAGACAGAGATCTTGTTTACAGTCATATGAGGTTTGTCATTACAGAAAGGTCCATTCTTTTCCATTCCTTTAAGCGGTCCATTTACTGTCCAACCAAGTATGGTTCTTACCGCATAAGATCCATTCTTTTGACTGCGAACAACCTTCCATGGCTCCAGTTCCTCTGGTACATTTGGTCCAATCAGGAGTTCAACTCCTGCTTCAATTGAAGACAAGTGTATGTGATTTAAATAAGGCCATCGAACAAGATCACTCTGCATGGGAATATTAGAATTGGATACTGGCATACTTTTCTGGGTATATACTTCAGGAAGTGAACAATAATGCATCTGGTCCAATCCAGCAACTTCTAGATCCTTGAGAACATAACTGGAAACCAATTTGTCTTGATTCATGGTTTTAAGAAGAATATTCAGTTTTTTTGCCGGAAAGATTAAGCCTATTCATGAGACCTTCTGTACAGAAGGTTGCTGAACTGCCCGGATCTAAGAAGGCATAAGTTTCCACAATTTTGTTTCCATTCTTAGATTTAACACATACTGGAAGAATGGACAAGGCACAAGCATCTTCACCGGCCCCAGTAAGACTACTGGACTGAACAGAGATCAGAGCACTACCTACTGCTTGCTTTGGTTCCACTGATTTATCTTGCTGGAAGACATGAAGGATGCTGGGATGTTTAGAGCAACACACTTTACATGTAATCCACTTCTTACAATCTCTACTAATATGGCCTACACATAGACAGCCGAAACAGATTCCTTTCTTCTTTAGAAAATCCATCTTTTTCTTATGTTTTTTTTTTTTGATAAGCACAGTACAGTATTCAAGAAATGTTCTTCGCCACGACCAAGACAGGATACACCTTTATTAGTTTTCCTAATGTCTTCCATTCCTGTTACAATGACAGAGGTGGTGAAACTACTTCCCTTAGGCTTAGAACGAATCCAGCTTCGACCTCCCAGAGGAGCCTCAACAATATTCCCAAACACAGGATCAGTAGCAATTTTGACTTGCTTTCCTACGAAATCCACAATGTCCTTAAATGTTGCTGGTTCATTACGGTTTTCCTGCAAATCACACACTACTGCTCTCCATTTGTCTCTGAGCTTAAAAGGCAATTTGGGAAGAATAATTTGCATGTTAGTAACCAAATTGAACTCTTTCATATAACAAACTTCCTCCATGGTGTCACAGAATGGCCCGTATCCTCCATCACTGATCACTTTCACCTGCACCTGATTACTGATCATGCGCACCTGCTCCTTATCACCATAGTCATTAGGACCTGCATAAGAGCACACTCCACAGCCGGCACTATTGTCGGATCTTAAAGTCACCAAGCTGCCAAGATGTTGATGCAACGTGGACCCTCTCTCAACGAAAGCTACGAGCTGAGTATACTAACCTGAATTCCTTACCTGCTTATACTTACCACCTGTTTGCCTCTCGCTACCAGATACCTGGATTGCTGTGGACTCTTGAGACTCACGGGCTCTCCGGGATCCCTGTCCGCCACAAACCTGCCAAGATACAGAGGCACAGTCAGAATCCCAGCGCACTCTCCACTATACTTCCAAGAAAGACCACTCACCTCACTTGAAGACTACTATCACTGTTGTCTCCAAGGATACTTGTAAATAAACTCACTGTGTTCAACACTTACCTTTGTGTCTGGCAGTTCCGTTACAGAAGATCCGACCACTACCGAAGATGAGAAGGCGGTTAGTTTTGGTTCCCCAAAAGGGAGGTTTGGGGATCGGCAACCTGCCGTTTACCTCGTCGATAATGATTCCGCCTCTCGAAGCGACGATGATGGTTCCGCCGCTCGAAGCGATGATGATGATTCCGCCTCTCGAAGCGACGATGATGGTTCCGCCGCCTGAAGCGACGATGATGGTTCCACCGCCCGCGGCGAGGATGATGCCGCCGCCCGCGACGAAGATGGTTCCGTCACCCGCGGCGATGATGCTACCGCCGCCCGCGATTATGAGGGTTCCGCCGGCCGTGGTGAAGTATGGGCTACCGCCCGTAATAAATCAGGAGCTTATGGATGAGGCTATACCCTCAGGATTCCTGGCTCCTGTCCTCTCCCCAGAACCTGCTCCTCAACTGCGCCCTCCTGTGCCAGCGCCACGCCAGCGCATTCCTGTGCCCTCTCCTCGCAAACCTCTTCCTAAGTCTCCGCTGGTCCCGTCCAGCTCTCCGTTGTTCCTGCTGGTCCCGTCCAGCTCCGCGCTGCCAGAGCGTCCCAGAGAGTTTGCGCTGCCAGAGCGTCCCAGAGAGTTTGCGCTGCCAGAGCGCCCCAGAGAGGTAGCGTGGCCAGAGCACCCTCGAGTGTCCGATCCTCCAGAGTCCCTGCTGGTTCCGTCCAGCTCTCCCGAGCTCACCCGAGTGTCCGCGCTTCAAAAGCGCCCTCCAGTGGCTGCTCCACGCCAGTGCCCTCCAGTGGCTGCTCCACGCCAGTGCCCTCCAGTGGCTGCTCCACGCCAGTGCCCTCCAGAGGCTGCTCCACGCAGGTGCCCTCCAGAGGCTGCTCCACGCAGGTGCCCTCCAGTGGCTGCTCCACGCAGGTGCCCTCCAGTGGCTGCTCCACGCAGGTGCCCTCCAGTGGCTGCTCCACGCAAGTGCCCTCCAGTGGCTGCTCCACGCAAGAGCGGTCCTGAGTTCCCGCTGGTTCCGTCCAGCCGTCCTGAGTTCCCGCTGGTTCCGTCCAGCCGTCCTGAGTTCCCGCTGGTTCCGCCCAGCCGTCCTGAAGTCCCGCTGGTTCCGCCCAGCCGTCCTGAAGTCCCGCTGGTTCCGCCCAGCCGTCCTGAATCCGCGCTGCAAGAGCGCCCCCTAGTGCCTGCGCCTCCAGAGCGCCCCCTAGTGCCCGCTCCTCCAGAGCGCCTCCTAGTGCCCGCTCCTCCAGAGCACCTCCAAGAACTCGCTCCTCCAGAGCCTCCTCAAGAGCCCGCTCCTCCAGAATGCCCACCAGAGGGGAGCTTCCCCAAGAACATTTTTTGGGGGGGCTATATATCCTCTGCCTGGGTGGCCGGGCCCAGAGCCAAGGCCACGGAGATCCCTGACCCACCATGGCCGCCCAAAAGAAATAGGCCATGGTCTCCCGAGCCTCCAGCCCCGCCATGGCCTCCCGATTCTCCTGTCCTGCCATGGCTTCCCGAATCTCCAGTTCTGCCCTGGATGCCTTCCCTGTGTCCATGTCCTCCACCGACATCCAGGGCGCCCACCCCCCCTCCCCGGTATTGTTGTTACGTTGCGGGACGCGCCGTCCGTGAGGGGGAGGTAATGTCACAGAATGGCCCGTATCCTCCATCACTGATCACTTATACCTGCACCTGATTACTGATCATGCGCACCTGCTCCTTATCACCATAGTCATTAGGACCTGCATAAGAGCACACTCCACAGCCGGCACTATTGTCGGATCTTAAAGTCACCAAGCTGCCAAGACGTTGATGCAACGTGGACCCTCTCTCAACGAAAGCTACGAGCTGAGTATACTAACCTGAATTCCTTACCTGCTTATACTTACCACCTGTTTGCCTCTCGCTACCAGATACCTGGATTGCTGTGGACTCTTGAGACTCACGGGCTCTCCGGGATCCCTGTCCGCCACAAACCTGCCAAGATACAGAGGCACAGTCAGAATCCCAGCACACTCTCCACTATACTTCCAAGAAAGACCACTCACCTCACTTGAAGACCACTATCACTGTTGTCTCCAAGGATACTTGTAAATAAACTCACTGTGTTCAACACTTACCTTTGTGTCTGGCAGTTCCGTTACACATGGCATTACAGCAAGCTCTTAGAAAAAGATGACAATCTTGTAAAGCCTTTGTATCCTCAGGTTTTAGGGACTTCCAAGAGAGCACTTTGTCCATGTATGCTGAAGATATTTTGACTTCATTTCCAAAGTGTTCCTTAAGTAAAAAACCTTGGCTTTCAAGTGTGTAGAAGTCATATGTTGACAACTTCGGACAAGCTCTCTTGGTTGACCTCGGGTGTACTGCTCAAGAAAATAGAAACAATCACCATAATTGTTTGCCCTTTTTTCCACAACCTCTTCAAAAGATCGTATGAAGCATTGATATTGCGAAGGATCTCCATCAAAGGATACAATATCTCTGTGAGGAAGTAATGAAATATTGCGTTGTTGTACCAACATGGCAGTGATTTCATTTTGTTTTTCCATAAGACGCAATATACTTCCTTGTTCTCCATCCGTTAATGATTGTCTTGAAACAGGTGCATCGATACCACGGTTACAGGGTAGCTGCCCATTCACTGATGCAGTTGACTGTAATGGTGCTATGAACCTCAGTTGTAACACAGGGTGAAGCTGAGTATTACTTTTCTTATTTCTTGCACCTCTTGTCGAATTGTTAACAGGCAGATACTGTGACTCAACATGTGTGTCAACTTGAACTGATGCAGCTGCTATCGAATTGGAGGAGATCATTTTTTGATTTTCTTACTTCCAAATGTATACTTTGTTCTGATGCAGCAGACCTTTACACATTAACTTTAGCCATAGACACAGCTATTTTAGTTTGAAGATCAATTTTTTCCTTCTTTTTTCTTAGGCGCTCCTCTTCTTCTTCCACAGCATGCTTCTGTTGCAGCATTTGCTGACTGGCTAATAAAGCCGCCACCTCAGCTTCAGCTTGAAGACGAGCACATGATGTAGATGACCTACTAAATCGTGAACCAGAAGAAGAGCTCCTTTTACTTGATTTTTTGCTGTATACATTTGAGATACTATCGGTTGGTTTGATCTCATCCATAAAATGCTCACAAGTCAGTGCATTACATTCCTCACATTGATTCAGAGTTTTTGAATTTGTATTTGCATCAGAGGTTGCAGCAACAGGCAATTGATAATTTAAAGGAGCTTGCCCTTGAACAGCAATAGTCATGGACTGTATTCCATCTATTGCAGAATGAGATGACAGAGGACATTCAATACTCTGTTCAGACACTGCTGCTGTAGTTTGAGTCAGTTAAGTTTTCTTAAATTTAAGATCACACAGCCATTGATCCACATCTTCTATAAACCCTTTGTTAAACCGTGAAACTGAGCTATACCATACATTTTGCTTTGTTTCTTCCTCAGCGGGAAGTAAGGGAATCACACTCTCATGCAACAAAGTGACATCATCTCTCAAAGACTTCAGCGTTTCCAGTAAAGGATAAACTTTTGACGAATTTTCATCATTTTGCATAAGCTCTTTCATTGAAGCGATCACATTTTTTATTTTATTCACTTTGGATTTACGGTCCCTTTGCAGTGATTCAATCTGTAACTCCCAAGCCTTTACTGTGAGCTTACGCTCCCTTTTGCTCTCCATAACTGCATCAGCCTCATCTTCATCCATTTTTCTTTCATCAAAGAAACTCAGCGGCATATACAACTTTCAAAGCAATCCGTATAATCACACAAAAATTGTGCAAATCCCAGCGCTGCATGCAACACACATGACATAAACTACGCACTTCCAGTCCGCCGTAGTTTATCCAAACAAATGGATCCACGCTCCACATCAAGCACAACCAACTATAGTGTATCCAATCGACCAGCAGCAAGCAGTAAGCAGAATAATAATAAACTGATTCACATACCGGTCCAAGTGCTGTGTATCTCGTGTGCGTTTCCACTGGCAATCCACAACTGTGTTCCAATGCAGCGCATGAATGGAATATCTTTCAAACCAAGCGCCGTTTTCCGTTGACTAATATTAGCAGCGTCCAATCGCCACATAGAGGCTAGGTAGTGGGCTCGTGACTCGTTCGCACTCGGTCATTGTCTCAGCAAAGAAAGACTGGTGATCTTAACTTGCTTTCGAATTTTATTAAAGCATATGAAAACATGATTAGACCAATGCAATACAGTCAACGGAAAGTTGGCTCCCATTCCTCGCCCCTTCCAACCTAATAAACAATCCAACAAAGGAAATAATAAAGAAAACGGAAGTGATCACCTGTGCCCATGTGATAATGAATAACCAATAAGAAATAACAAATAATTAATGCTCTTACAGTTGCTGATGCAGTAATCATTAATAAATGGTTTAGTTCATCATGAGTTTGTAACGATTCAGTCCACTGAAGGCGAGAGTAGTGAGAACCCAAGTGCAGTTTATTTACAAAGTGATCCAAAATACAAACATAATCCAAACAGACGAAGACTTGCCTTGAAACAGACTTGGCCTGAAACAGACTTGGCATGGCATGAACAGACTTTACTAGACTCACCGACAGCAGTTTACAACATCAATACACGACAAGAGACAATGGAACCAAATGGGCTACTTATAGCAAACAATGAGGGTCACATGACATGAACAAACCAATGAGAAACAAGACACATGACTAAAGCAACCAATGAGCAGACATAACTGATAATCACATGAAAAGACAATAACCAATGAGAACATGACACACAGACTAAGAGAGCACATGGCAAGAACACAAGAGGGCAAGGGAAGCAGTACACTAACAGCATGAAACAATTTACAAAATAGAAGACATGAAAACAGAACATGAAACAGAACCCCAAAACAGACCTTACATACATACAGCCCCAGACGCCTAAACTACCCAAAACAACAAAAGTCCAGGAGGGTGGTGGAGCAGAGGCAGAATGGGGGGAGGGATGGAGGGCCAGGCCCAGGCTCAGGAACAAGACCTGAATCGTGACGTGGACCGTGGAACGATGGCAGACAGTGAAACACTGAAGGACCTGGGCCGTGGAACAGTGGTAGACAGTAATACAATGGAGGACCTGGGCCGTGGGGCAGTGGCAGACAGTGATACAATGGAGGACCTGGGCCGTGGAGCAGTGGTAGACAGTGGAACAATGGAGGTCCTGGGCCATGGAGCAGTGTCAGACAGTGGACCAATGGAGGTCCTCAGCCATGGAGCAAATCCAGAGGATCATAGAGCCATGGCAGAGCCGGCAGAGCAAGAAGCCATGGCAGAGCAGAGACATGGACAGACCACTTGACCGTGACGAGACAGGCAGAGAGTTCTTGAGCAGCTTCCTTGGCTGTAACATGGCAGACAGTGAGTTTACGAACGGCCTCCGTGGCCGTGACAAGGCAGTCTATGAGTTCATGAACGTCCTCCATTACCGTGACAGGACAGACAGTGAGTTTATGAATGGCCTCCGTGGCCGTGACAAGGCAGTCTATGAGTTCATGAACGTCCTCCGTGACCGTGACAGGATAGACAGTGAGTTCATGAACGGCCTCCATGACCGTGACAGGACAGACAGTGATTTCAAAAGTGGGCGCCACCACCTCGGGAGGTTCTGCAGCGGAGGCCGCCACCTCTGGTGGTTCTGCAGTGGACGCCGCCTCCTCAGGAGGTTCTGCAGTGGAAGCCGCCATCTCTGGAGGCACTAGAGTGGATTCATGGACAGGAGAGGCCTCTGGGACAGACTCATGGACAAATGAGGCATCAGGAACAGACTCATGGACAGGAAAGGCCTCAGGAGCGCAGTGTACAGCCCACACGCTCAAAATGGCAACCGCCATTACAGGAAGGGCAGCAGAGGGTGGCAGGACCTCTAAGTTGGCTGGGCTTGAGAGTTCTGACGTCACTGGGATGCCTGCAGCTCTCACCGACATCAGTCCATCACGCTTGCTGTCAGTCTTTTCAGTACTATGCCCCTCCCCCCAAAAAAAATCCTTTGGGGAAATTTTGGTGACAGCCATGACATGGCGAGGCTCAGGCATGGCGGCCATCTTGGCTGAGGACTCAGGCATGGCGGCCATCTTGTGATGATGCTCAGACATAGCAGCCATCTTGGCCGGGGAATCAGGCATGGTGGCCATCTTGTGATGAGGCTCAGGTGTGGCGGCCATCTTGGCCAAGGAATCAGGCATGGCGGCCATCTTGGCCAGGGAATCAGGCATGGTTGCCATCTCAGCCGTGGACTCAGGCGTGGCGGCCATCTTGGCCGGCATAGCAGGCTTGGCGTGAGCAGACTCTGAAATGGCGGCCATGTTATGACGAGACTCTGGAAGATCAGCTGAGACCTGACGAGACTCTGGAAGATCAGCAGAGACCTGACGAGACTCTGGACGATCAGCTGAGACGTAACGAGGCTCTGGATGATCAGCTGAGACGTGACGAGACTCTGGACGATCAGCTGAGACGAGATGAGACTCTGGAAGATCAGCTGTCACATCAAGTCAAGTCAAGTCACCTTTATTTATATAGCGCTTTTAACAATAGAGATTGTGTCAAAGCAATTTTCCAATATCAAAATAGGAAAATAGTGTCAATAATGTAAAATGACAAGCTTAAACACTCAATTTTCAGTTAAAGACATTTCATTATTGAATTCAATGATGTCATCGTCCAGCTCAGTTCAGTTTAAATAGTATCTGTGCAATCAAGTCGATGATATCGCTGGAAATTAAGTGTCCCCAACTAAGCAAGCCAGAGGCGACAGCGGCAAGGAACCAAACCTCCATCGGTGACAGAATGGAGAAAAAAACTTTGGGAGAAACCAAGCTCAGTCGGGGGGCCAGTTCTCCTCTGGCCAGACGAACCAGCAGTTAAATTCCAACTGCAGCAAAGTTAGATTGTGTAAAGGACTCATCTGGTTCCCGAGGTCTTGTCCCGATGGCCATCTAGGTGACAAGGTCTTCAATGGGGATCTGTCTCTGGGGCTCATCTAGGTGTCCTGATCTCCGCTGATGTTCAGGGCTGTAGAGGTCGTCTCTAGGTGCTGATCCACCATTTGATCTGGATACGGACTGGATCTGGGTGACTGCAGTGACCATCTGATCTGGATACGGACTGGATCGGGTGTCTACGGTGATCTCGGAATAAGAAAGAAACAGACTAATATTAGCATTGATGCCTTTCTTCTTACGATGTAACAAGTACATCGGGTGTTATGGGAAGTGTTCCCGGTTCTGGCTGACCTAATTAATACAGCCTAACAATCCTTTAACGGATTTGAATATTAGAAGCGTATTAGTGTATTATGTGTAAGCCAGGTTAAAGAGATGGGTCTTTAATCTAGATTTAAACTGACAGAGTGTGTCTGCCTTCCGAACAGTGTTAGGTAGATTGTTCCAGAGTTTTGGCGCTAAATAGGGAAAGCAGTGTTGAGTACTTGAGACTCGAACTCGGTCTTGAACTCGGTCTCGAGACCATATTTTAATGGTCTTGGTCTTGTCATGGACTTGTGTGCATTTTGACTTGGTATTGACTCGTACTCGAACATATTAGGAATTGGACTTATTCCCGAGTCCACTCGAGTCCCAATCAAAATATTTCATGATTATTACTGTATGTTAATATTTCTTTAAATTGATGTTTGATTGACACATCCAATGATTGGTGATTTTCTTGTGCGCAACTGCACATGACTTGAGACTAACGTTAGTGCGAAGGCAGCAGGACTCAGGTCAGGATGTCATGTGGAGCCTCTTAACTATGTGTTGAAAATGTCTGTTACATCATCTATTATTCAGTTTGCATATAAGAGCCACAAAGAGTTCATATGCAGTAAGATGTTTTTAGACAAGAGCACTTAAGCTTAAAGGTTAAAAGTTATGTAAAAGTTGTTACAGTTGAACATATACAGGTATAGTGGTACAGTAATGTTATGTGTACAAGAAATGTTATGTGGACTTACAGTATAGACTGGTACAGTAATGTTATGTGTACTAGAAATGTTATGTGGATGTATATAGTGGTACAACGATGTTATGTGGACAAGAGCACTAAATACTGACAAGTAACAAGTCATAATTGTAATAAAATTACCTTTACACCACCTTAATATGTGGCCTTACCATTAACTAAAAATATTTTTTAAACCAATATCACTCTAAGTAAATAAAATAAAGTGTACATGCCATGGTATATTTGATGTACTGTTTGAGTATGTTGCTAATTTTATTGTTTCCACCAAACATTTTACATATTCTTGAAGATTTCTTTAGGGCTTGTCTCAGACCCAACCTTATGTGGACTTGGACTTGTCTTGGACTCCAACCTCTCTGGTCTCGGTCTTGACTCGGACTCAGCCCTCTCTGAACTCGGTCTTGACTCGGACTCGAATGAGCTGGTCTCGACTACAACACTGAGGGAAAGGATCTGCCGCCGGCAGTTGATTTTGATATTCTAGGTATTATCAAATGGCCAGAGCTTTGAGAACGTAATGGACGTGGAGGACTATAATACGATAAGAGCTCGCTCAAGTACTGGTGCTAAACCATTCAGGGCTTAAGTAATTAACAACATTTTAAAATCTATATGATGTTTAATAGGGAGCCAGTGCAGTGTTGACAGAACCGGGCTAATGTAGTCATACTTCCTGGTTCTAGTAAGAACTCTAGCTGCTGCATTTTGGACCATCTGGAGTTTGTTTATTAAGCGTGCAGAACAACCACCCAATAAAGCATTACAATAATCTAACCTTGAGGTCATAAATGCATGACTTAACATTTCTGCATTTGACTTTGAGAGCATAGGTCTCAATTTAGATATATTTTTAAGATGAAGAAATTTAGTTTTACAAATGCTAGAAACGTGGCTGTCAAAGGAAATATAGCAATCAAATAGCACACCTAGGTTCCTAACTGATGACAAAGAATTTACAGAGCAGCCATCAAGTGTTAGACAGTGTTCTAAGTTATTACATGTGGGGGTTTTAGGTCTGATAATCAACACCTCTGTTTTTTTCAGAATTTAGCAGTAAGAAGTTACTCGTCATCCAGTTTTTTATATCGACTATGCATTCTGTTAGTTTCTCAATTTGGCGTGTTTCGCCGGGCCGCAAAGAAATATAGAGCTGAGTATCATCAGCATAACAGTGAAAGCTAACACCATGTTTCCTGAGGATATTTCCTAAGGGTAACATGTAAAGCGTGAAAAGTAACGGCCCTAGTACTGAGCCTTGAGGTACTCCATACTGCACTTCTGATCGATATGATACCTCTTCATTCACTGCTACAAATTGATGGCGGTCAGATAAGTACGATTTGAACCATGCTAATGCACTTCCACTAATGCCAACAAAGTTTTCTAGTCTATTCAAAAGAATGTTGTGGTCGATAGTGTCGAACGCAGCGCTAAGATCCAGTAGCACTAATAGGGAGATACAACCATGATCAGATGATAAGAGCAAGTCATTTGTAACTCTAATGAGAGCAGTCTCAGTACTATGAAACGGTCTAAATCCTGACTGGAAATCCTCAAACGCTGGGTTATTTTTTCAACCCAAATGCTGGGTTGAGACCGCTGGGTAAGGACATTGGGTTGTTTTAACCCAATTTTGGGTTGAAAATTAGTCTTCATCATAACCCAGCGGCGCTGGGTTGGGAACGCGAACCTGAAGGAGAGCACGCACGTCACGTCAACATCGGACGACACCAGTGCGAGAAGCCGCCATTTTCTCAGCCTGAAAGAAGCGAGAAGCGAGTGAAAGACGTTATGGTAAGTAAAAATTAAAAATGTAAAGTCATCATTCATTGTTTGTGTCCGGGAGTATTTTGAGGTTTTATGGAAGGCGGAAATAGTCCGAAAAGAGCTTATATTGAATAATACGCGGACGCTGTTTTCGCCTCAGAAACGGAGGGCTTAACGGCCTCTTTTACTGAACGGAAGATATACTTTTAATATAACGTCCGTGAGTGTCTTATGTCATATTTACATAAGATTTTACAATATCTGCACTTTTTGAGGTGTTAATAGACGGTTATTATGTTAATTCGTTATCTTATTTTTCGCGGTTAAACTCAATGTAGTTTCCTAAAGGAAACGGCGTTATGTAATAAAGACTAACGTTAGCATAATTATTTTGAGGCTGATGAAGTGATGATTGTTTAAGTAATGTTTTGCATGTAATATTTCAGACTTGTTGAGCTTGTGTCTTCATTGTGCCAGCACCGGGAGTTAAGGACACAGAAGCCTGCGTGTGTGAGGAGGCGATTTTCTCAGCTTCTTCAGAAGAGAGGGAAAGACGGTTTTAAGGCAAGTAAACTTCATAATTCCATCATGTTATCATTTTATTTTTGTACTAAGACTAAAAGAATGTTTGTTTTTGTAGATGTTGAAAGCCAGAGACATAGGAGAGCATCATTCTTTTGAGATTGATGTAAGTTATTTTTAGAAAATAAATGTTTCTGTTGGCTCCTGCCTGTTTACTTCACATTTTGATGCAACAACAGTGTGATTACGTGTTCATATTTTATTTAAACCATTGATGTCCCTTTTTTTCATTGCAGAACTCAAACTAACTTTGGAGTTAAGGACACAGAAGCCTGCTTGTGTGAGGAGGCGATTTTCTCAGCTTCTTCGGAAGAGAGGGATAGACAGTTCAAGGCAAGTAAACTTCATAATTCCATGTTATAAATTTCTTTTTACTAAGAGTAAAATAATGTTTGTTTGTTTTTTGTAAATGTTGAAAGCCAGAGACATAGGAGAGCATCATTCTTTTGAGATTGATGTAAGTTATTTTTAGAAAATAAATGTTTCTGTTGTCTCCTGCCTGTTTACGTCACATTTTGATGCAACATCAGTGTGATTACGTATTCATATTTTATGTAAACCATTGATGTCTGTGTTTTTTTTTATTGCAGAACACAAACCAACTTTGGAGTTGTCTGATTTGGAGAGTCATCATTCTTGGTCTTCCTTTCTTAAAGGAATAGTTCACACAAAAATAATTTGCTTGCCCTCATGTCATTCTAAACCTGTAAGACTTTTGTCTGTCTTTAGAACACAAATTAACATATTTTTAATTTTCTCTCATAATTTTTTGTTAACCCATTGAAAGTCTAGATAATCAGTATTTTCAAGGTTCAAAAATACAGAGTTATCGCAGAAGTAATCCATGCCAATATTTATATATGAATAAATCTTAAATTATATGATTGCGAACATGTCTGTTCAGAAGAAAATATTGGTCTCCCAGACTTGCAATGGAGGACAAAAATTAAGAGAATATTAAATATATTTATTTGTGTTCCAAAAATTAGCAGAGTTTGGAACAACATGTGGTAAAGTAAATTATGACCATTTTTCATTTTTTGGTGAACTAACCCTTTAAAGAGCAGCCCTCCACTTACATGGAAATTTGTGAGGTATGTGAATATCATGACTTTTAATGTTTCAGTAAAGTAGTAGCTTTCTGAAAGCAGTATATTTATTTAAACAATATTACATGCCCTCACACTAGTGCTGCCATTATAGCATTCTAGAGCGCTGTGGTAGACAGACATTAAACAACCACACAAAGTGGTTGAAATGATAAAACAGACTATTTACCTATCCTTACTGATGTGGATGCACCTCTATCTGAAAATGGATAGTTTAATTTAAATGTTTTCTTTTTTCAAATGTTTTTCTCTTTTTAGGCCACTGATGAAGAACTGGCGGTGACTGGGATGAATGCTGGTCAAAGAGGAGAATGACATTTCCCCCAAACTGATGCAACAGTGGTTTTAAAGGAGGACGCTGCCCTGGATGTTGTAAAAGATGTGAAAGTGACGTGACATACGGCCAAGAATGGTGACCCATACTCGGAATTTGTGCTCTGCATTTATCCCATCCTAAGTGCACACACACACACACATCGTGAACACGCACCCGGAGCAGTGGGCAGCCATTTATGCTGCGGTGCCCGGGGAGCAGTTGAGGGTTCGGTGCCTTGTTCAAGGGCACCTCAGTCGTGGTATTGAGGGTGGAGAGAGCGCTGTACATGCACTCCCCCCACCTACAATTCCTGCCGGCAACCTTTGGGTTATGAGTCCGACTCTGTAACCATTAGGCCACGACTTCCCCCATGTCACATGCTGTGCTGATGGGGCTTCTTCATGACTACATCAGTTATGCTAAAGAGATCATGAAAATTGGCAGTGATGTATTCAGGGACTATGAAACAAACTGTAAGTGTATAATTTGTAAAAAACAAATGTTAAATGCTTGTTCTGTGTTGTTTAGTAGAAATGGAGTTTACACTCTGTCATTCATACACATGCTCACATTCTTTCACACACATATGCTTCTGTTAAAAGTGTTAATGTTGTGGTTTATTTGTGTACTCTCATGCCAGAATAGTTTGTAAATAACTTAACTATTAACTAATTGTACACTTATTGTATAATAGTGTTTTTGTATATTTTTATACAATATATAAAATTTACCAAAGAAAGTCAAATTTGATCTTAAAAGTTATATTCAACAAATGTTCAATGCTTCATTTATAAACTCTGTAGCTGTTAATGCCATACTTTTCTGCATTTCTTCTTACATGCATGTTACTTTTTGACTGTTTTCTCTTGTTGTTTTTAATAAATATTTATCTTTTGATACTCATTCTTTGTGTGTAAAAGTGATTTTAAAATGAACAAGATTTGTAGGTTTAATACCTCGATTTGAAATCCCATCAAATACCAAAATACCTAGCTCGATTTGGGTTCATTTTAGCCTAGCAATGTAGTAATTTTAAACCATAAAAAGCAACCCAGCATGCTGGGTTAAACATAATAACCCAACTTGTTGGGTTAAAATAACCCAGCGCTGGGTTCGTCCCTTTTTGACCCAGCGCTGGGTTGCCAAAATAACCCAAATTGGGTTGTTTTTAACCCAGCAGTTTTTAGAGTGTACCATTTTTCTCTAAGAAGGAATATAATTGTGAGGATACTACCTTTTCTAGTATCTTTGACAGAAAAGGGAGATTCGAGATCGGTCTGTAATTGACTAGATCTTTGGGGTCAAGTTGTGTTTTTTTAATGAGAGGCTTAATAACAGCCAATTTGAAGGTTTTGGGAACATATCCTAATGACATTGACAAATTAATAATAGCCAAAAGAGGATCTATGACTTCTGGAAGCATCTCTTTTAGAAGTTTAGATGGAATAGGGTCTAACATACATGTTGTTGGTTTAAATGTTTTAACAAGTTTATACAATTCTTTCTCTCCTATAGTAGAGAATGAGTGGAATTGTTCCTCAGGGGATCTATAGTGCACTATCTGATGCGATACTGTAGCTGACGGCTGCATGGTTACAATTTTATCTCTAATAGTATCGATCTTGGAAGTAAAATAGTTCATAAAGTCATTACTGCTGTGCTGTTGGGAAATGTCAACACCTGCTGATACTTTATTTTTTGTTAATTTAGCCACTGTATTGAATAAATACCTGGGGTTATGTTTGTTTTCTTCTAAAAGAGACGAAAAGTAATCAGATCTAGCAGTTTTTAATGATTTTCTGTAGAATAGGGTACTTTCCCGCCAAGCAAAACGAAATACCTCTAGTTTTGTTTTCCTCCAGCTGCGCTCCATTTTCCGGGCTGCTCTCTTTAGGATGCGATTGTGCTCATTATACCACGGTGTTGGACTCTTTTCCTTAATCTTCCTTAAAGGGGTCCTATTATGCTCTTTTACAAAGTCTTGATTTTGTTTTGGGGGTGTACTAGAACATGCTCTCATGCTTGGTGGTTTGAAAATTATTTTTCACATAATCTACATTATTACAATACCTCTCTCCCCAGCCTGGCACAAACGGCTCGATTAGTTCCGAGTTTGATGAAGGCCCGCCTTCCGAAAAACGAAATGTGTTGTGATTGGTTAGCTGTCCCAGTGCGTTGTAACTGGCGAACAGCTTAGACGGTGTTTCACTACTGCCTTGCCAAAGCAGCAAGCAGCAAGCCATATCAATTCACATAGACATATTATATCTATGTCAATTCAGACCCCGAGAATATTGAACAAGAGGATCGTGCAGAACTTTTGCACGCACAGATATTGCAAGACATATTAAGGTGGTAACGTTATTGTTTTTTTTGTTTTGTTTTTTGGCTAAATCACGTTTTAGATAGGATGTCAACAACAGCTTAAAAATAACTGCATTTACTATGTACAGATAAGTGCAATGGTAATATGTATTATGTTTAGGGCAGTCGTGGCCTAATGGATAGCGAGTCGGACTTGTAAGCGGAAGGTTGTGGGTTCGAATCTCAGGTCCGGCAGGGATTGTTGGTGGGGGGAGTATCCTCCTTCAATACCACGACTGAGGTGTCCTTGAGCAAGGCACCGAACCCCCAACTGCTCCCCCGGCGCTGTAACATGGCTGCCCACTGCTCCGGGTGTGTGTTCACTTAGGATGGGTTAAATGCAGAGAATACATTTCACTTCTGGTTATATGTAATCGTGTATGTGACAAATAATCTTAATCTTATTATTCTTTAATTCTAACATTATAACATGAATTGCAGTGAAACTGTTATACAGTTGAATTGATTTATACCATAGTCCCACAGACTTGCACTCTATTTTTGGCGGCATATATATGCAAATTAATTCACTTTATCTTTGATAAGAGTATGGAAACACCATGCGAGCGTCACTACCGGGAGCAGAAAGTGTCCGACTTGACGTCTCCACTTTTAATTCCGCCCCGTCTGCAAGCGGCTACTCTCACCAGCCAGTGGCAGGCTAGTGTAGTTCATCTCGAACAAGCCTATGGTCTTCATCCCTCCTGGGGTGGAGACTCAAACCCACAACCTTTGGGTTACAAGTCCGACAATCTAACCATTAGGCCACGACTTCCCCTAAAACCGTAGCTAAAACTGTAAATTCTACTCCTTGTTACAAGTATGGTAGAACCATCACTTCAACCACAAAAGACTGCTTTGTAAATAATCTTCCTGATTTATCTCAATTCCTAAGCATATCCAGCAGCACAGAAAAACGTAATGATGTAACAGAAACTATGGACTCTCTCTTTTCTAGCACTTTAGATATGGTTGCTCCTTTACACTTAAAGGGGTCCTATTATGCTTTTTCACTTTTTTAATTTTAGTCAGTGTGTATGTTTGGGCATAAAAAGATCTACAAAGTTACAAATCTCAAAGTCCACTCCAAAGGGAGATTTTTAAAAATCCCTTTTCAAGAACTAAAACGAACGGCTCGTTTGGACTACAAAGTTGTTTTCCTGTATTTGTGATATCACAAAAATAAATCCCGCCTACGGAAATTCGAATGGTTGGGGGGTGGGGAGAACGCTTGGATGAGCACTGCACGTTTCAAAATCAAAACCCGGTGCGGGTGATTTTATATCACTGATGGAAACCGACTGTCTTCAGAAAATTTTGGATGTCATTTTCATTTAATCTTGCATGTAATGTCTGATAAAGCAGCGTTTGTGAGTGCAGCTCTGCTTTGTGTAAAGCGTTACCGGGGAAACCTTACTCTCTCTACCACTCCAACACCGCCTCCTGCTGGCAGATAATTAAACAAACTTTAACATTTTTAAAATACTTTAACCATTGCTTTAGGAGAATATCAAAGTTTAGTGAGACTAATGCTTTAAAGGAGTAGTTCACTTCTGGAACAAAAATGTACAGATAATGTACTCACCACCTTGTCATCCAAGATATTCATGTCTTTCTTTCTTCAGTCATAAATAAATTATGTTTTTTTGAGGAAAACATTTCAGAATTTCTCTCCATAAAATGGACTTCTATGGTGCCCCCGAGTTTGAACTTCGAAAATGCAGTTTAAATTCAGCTTCAAAGGACTCTAAACAATCCCAGCCGAGGAAGAAGGGACTTATCTAGCGAAACGATCGGTTACAATTCAGCCCTTTGAAGCTTCATTGAAACTGCGTTTTTAATCTTCAATCCACTGGGCTGGCCACCATAAAAGTTCACTGTATGAAGAATAATCCTGGAATATTTTCCTCAAAAAAAACTTTGCGACTGAAGAAAGAAAGAACATCTTGGATGACATACGGGTGAGTAACTTATCAGGAATTTTTTTCATTTGTGTTTGTCATAAAATTATGAACAAATACAGTAAAACAACACCATGGTTTAAAATTTAGAGGGTTTTCAGTCCCTCTTTATATTGAGTGGCCTTAACATTTAAATTAATAATTTGGTACTATGCACATATTGTGTAAATTTTTTTTACATTGTACTTATATTTTAAAAATACCTGCATATAATTACATCTGTAATTAATTTCTGTAATTGCAGTTATAATTACACTGTTGAACCATCCCTTACTCCTTAACCCACCCTTAAACCTACCCACACCACCAAACCTGTCCCTAACCTTACCCGTATCCCACCTCAATACCAGAAAAAGTGATTTGCAATACAATATAAATGCAATAAGTACATTGTACTTATTTTTTGATGCAAGTACATAGTAGTTAAGGCCAGTTAATATAAAGTGGGACCGGGTTTTCTGTACATAGAGACTATTTTTTATTAATGTTCTCTAATGTTTGTGGGTAGGGCACTTTTTTTAAAATTTAAAAATGCTAAAATATGCAACAGGGCTGAAGAGGTTTTAACCACAGGTTTTGTAGCACAATCATGGCTGTTTTGTGGTACCCATGGTTTAACTATAGTAACAATGTTTCTTTTTTTAACTATGGTATAAACATAGTTAAAAAAAAATTGTAAGGTACTGTCACGGTGCACACACGAGGGAGGAACAGGAACACGCAGACGAGGACTTAAACTCAAATAATAGTCTTTAATGAAGACATCAGGGCAGGGCAAGACAAGACAAGGCTGACATAGACAGGAAACACCGGGGAGTAACGAGTAGACCAGACAAAATTAAACTCAAAAGACAGGACTTAAATACACAGGGTAATTTACACATAATCACATAAACACACCCGGACACAAATTAACTAATAATGACATGAAACAAGGACAGGAAACAAACCAAATATGGACACATGAGGCGGGAACACATGACACACACGACAGAGGACTGACATTACTCCCCCCTCCCGAAAGGCTCGTCCCGAGCCTTAACAGTTCCATCGGGGAGGGGGTGTGGGCGCTCTGGAGGCCCCTCAAGACAGACACGGACAGGAACACAGGACGGGGACCTCCAGAGCGGAACAGACAGACAGGGACCATGGCGGAGCTGGGAGCTCTGGAAGCCATGGCGGAGCTGGGAGCTCTGGAAGCCATGGCGGAGCTGGAAGCTCTGGCGGCCATGGCGGAGCTGGGAGCTCTGGAGGCCATGGCGGAGCTGGGAGCTCTGGAGGCCATGGCGGAGCTGGGAGCTCAGGAGGCCATGGCAGATGGACTTCGGGGCCTTGGCCTCGGTCCCCTCGGCCCGGCCCCTACAGCCGGAACTCATACTACCCCCCCCAAAAATGTCCCTGGGGAAGTGAGGGGGTATCAGAGCCCTGCGGGGCTAAACAGACAGGACAGTACAAAACGATACAGGAATGCCCTCCAGGGCCAGACAGACAGGACAGGACAGCCCACAGGAACAGGAAGCTCTCCAGGACTAGCTCGGAGGCTGAGGCTTCCTCTGGGCATGACTAGGAGTCAGAGGCCCTCACAGGGTCCCTCAGCGACCGCCTCCACCTCCACGACAAGGGGGCAGGCGGCTAGAATGGCCTCCATGGCCACAGCAAGAGGAGCCGCCTGCCCCAGACGAGTCTCCGTGGACAAGACAAGACATGATGATTAAAATGTTCCTGTGGGCACAACAAGACAGACACATGGCACTCCTGGCTGTGACATGTGGACTTGATCCACGGGGCTAGGGATAGCGGCGGCCAGCGGGCATGAGTCAGCGCCAATCCGGTGGGCTTGAGTCAGCGGCAATCCGGCGGGCATGAGTCAGCGGCAATCCGGCGGGCATGAGTCAGCGGCGATCCGGCGGGCTTTGAGTCAGTGGCGATCCGGCGGTCATAGAGTCAGAGGCGGGCTGGCGGGCATAGAGTCAGAGGCGGGCCGGCGGGCATTGAGTCAGCGGCGATCCGGTGGCGTGATCTCCCGCGAATGGCGCGCCTGGGGGAGCGGCAACCCGGGAACCAGCCGGCGGGCTTGGGAGAGCCACCGCCGGCGGCAGATATCTCCCGCGATCGGCGGGCATGAGGGTCTCGCGGCCATTGGACTCGCGGCACTCGCGGCGATCCCGCCGAACTCCCACGTCGTCCTGCAGTGGGCTATGGCGGGAGGACGAGTGGCGACTTCCTTGCCACGGGACAAACAAATACAGGAACAAATAAAAACTATTCCAAAAAACAAACAAAACAAAACGAGGTGAAGGGGCGCCACTTACGGTTAGGTCTGGTCTTCTGTCACGGTGCACACACGAGGGAGGAACAGGAACAAGCAGACGAGGACTTAAACTCAAATAATAGTCTTTAATGAAGACATCAGGGCAGGGCAAGACAAGGCAAGGCTGACATAGACAGGAAACACCGGGGAGTAACGAGTAGACCAGACGAAATCAAACTCAAAAGTCAGGACTTAAATACACAGGGTAATTTACACATAATCACATAAACACACCTGGACACAAATTAACTAATAATGACATGAAACAAGGACAGGAAACAAACCAAATATGGACACATGAGGCGGGAACACATGACACACACGACAGAGGACTGACAGGTACAGGGTATACCCAGGGGTTAAGGTGAAAACCCATCAGAGTGGAGTGTAGCCCATCAGAGTGGAGTGTCACCTACTGGCTGTCGCATATTCTCTATTTTGTTATACTATTAAGTTCTTGTTTTTATTTTCCAGTTCCCTATCTGTCGGTCACTACGAGTTATGTCGTGACGACATAGGGGATTTACTTGGAAGCCCCGATCATCTCTGATTTTAAAAGAAAACGCCAATGAATATTGGCTAGTGGATTTTGCATACCTGAGCCACTCCCCGTGCATACGGGTATAAAAGGGCGACAGGTGCATCCACTCATCAGATTTTTGCTTCGGAGCCAAGTGGATGAGAAGTTTGCTGATCTCCACAAAGCCTTTCGTCTTTATTTTGTTCCCGGTTGGCGTCACGGTGCAGTCAGCGGAGTCCCTCTCACCAGCGATTCCCCTGGGCACTTCAACTAAAAGAGCAAATTCTAAAAGAGCAAATCACGGACGATCGCATCTTTTTCAAGATGCCGTTTCGTCCGTGTCCTCTTGGTTGCGGTCATTTTCTGTCTGCGGATGATGGACATGATCGTTGTCTTCAGTGTCTGGGTCTCCAGCATGCTGAAGCTGCGTTCGTGGATGACTCATGTGCCTGTTGTGGGCGTATGAGCATGAAATCGCTGCGATCTCGCCTTTCCTTTCTGGAAATGGCACCCTCTGCCGCCACCCGTCCCGGTCTCTCTGGCTCGAGCAGAGGACCGCCGGCTGGCACTCTGGGAGATCTGAGGATCACAGTAAGAGCCTCTCCGCCGGGCACGTCCCCACGGACCTCTTACTCCTCACGCAGCAAACGTCCCGTCCGGCTCCCGGGTTATTTCGCTGGTCCGTCCCACGGGGCGCCCAGCATTTCATTCGGTGCGCCGCCCGAAGATAGGATGTCGATCGCAGCATCGGGGGATGGGCTTACGTCCTCTGAGGATGAAGGTTCGGCTGGGCTGCCCCCCTCGGGTGTTGTCGCCACCACCGCACCGGACCCAGAGCTGACAGCCATGCTTGCCCGGGCAGCCGTGAGCATCGGGCTGGAGGTCAACAGACTGCCCAGTCCCGAGCCCTCGCGGCTGGATGATTGGTTTCTCGGAGCGGGGCGCGGCTCACAACCGCGTTCTTCTCCGGTGCCTTTTTTCCCGGAGGTGCATGAGGAGCTGACGAAGTCGTGGATGGCCCCTTTCACGGCCAGAAGCCGCTCGTCTGCCTCCTCCGTCCTCACTACCCTCGATGGCGGGGCTGCCAGGGGGTACGCGGGCATTCCCCAGGTGGAGTGAGCGGTCGTGGTGCACTTGTGCCCGCGAAACGCCGCCACTTGGAGGAATCGTCCGCGTCTCCCGTCCAAAGCCTGTAAGCTGACGGCTGCTCTCGTGGCCAAAGCTTATAGTGCTGCGGGCCAGGCAGCCTCTGCCCTGCATGCCATGGCTATCCTGCAGGTTCACCAAGCCAAGGCACTCAAACAAATGCACGAGGGTAGTTCCGACCCGGGGTTGATGCAGGAGCTGCGCACGGCGACTGACTTCACTCTACGAGTGACGAAAGTCACGGCGCGGTCCCTCGGGAAAGCGATGTCTACCATGGTGGTCCAAGAGCACCATCTCTGGCTCAACCTGGCAGAGATGAAGGACGTCGACAAAGCACGCTTTCTTGAAGCCCCCATCTCCCAGGCTGGGCTGTTCGGCGACACTGTCGAGGGCTTTGCCCAGCAGTTCTCGGCAGTGCAGAAGCAGACAGAGGCGATTCAGCACATCCTGCCCCGGCGCGATGCACCATCAACCGCTGCCCCCGGGACCAGGCCTCCGTCTGCTCGTCGCCGTGGGCGCCCTCCTGTGTCCTCCAGAGCTGCTCCGCCCCGTGCCGAATCAACACCTGGGCTGGCGCGTCGAGCCTCTCGCAGGAGTGCGGTGCCCCCCGCGTCCCAGCCGGGCCCCAAGTCGTCCAGGAAATCAACGAAGCGGCCCTGACGCAGGCAACCC
Organism: Schizothorax lantsangensis; assembly: GCA_027422415.1. Classification (NCBI taxonomy): domain Eukaryota; kingdom Metazoa; phylum Chordata; class Actinopteri; order Cypriniformes; family Cyprinidae; genus Schizothorax; species Schizothorax lantsangensis. Next base: position 18,702,230 of record CM049846.1, on the reverse strand, counting down.
GGAGATGTTGGAGTTTGCTCTTTCTCAGGAGACGGCGAGGATAGCACCGCTCCTTCCCCCGGAGGAGGGCCGGGTGGAGAATCCTGTGTTTCTTTTTGTTTCTGTTCCGCCGTTGGCCCAAGGGCCAGCGGTACCCACATTTTCAAAGAAAGAGCAATTTCCTTTTCCTCCGGGTTTTCAGGTCCACGGGCCGACAGTGTTCGACTTGTTGCCTCCTCACTCTCGCCCGCGACCCATCATGCCAGCGGCCAAGAGAGCATGGTTCGGGGACGCAGTGCCTCCACACACACCTCTAGCCAGTCCTCTTTGGGACCCAAGGAGTTCTGTGAGGATGCTCTACTCCCCTGCGCTGCACCACCGCAGGTACGTCGATTGTGCCGTTGGAGCCACTTGCACGGCGTCTGGAAGCGTGGCTTGCGCTGCCCAGCCCGTCTCGTTGGCTCACGCGCACAATTCGACTTGGCTACATGATTCAGTTCGCCTTGCGACCTCCCAAGTTCAGCGGCGTTCTCGAGACCTCGGTGGCAGCTCGGAACGCTCCTGTCTTGCGCGAGGAGATTGCTGTCCTCCTGGCAAAGGATGCAATCGAGCCGGTCCCTCCAGCCGAGATGAGGCAGGGGTTTTACAGCCCTTACTTCATCGTACCCAAGAAAGGCGGTGGTCTTCGACCAATCCTGGATCTGCGAGTCTTGAACCGGGCCCTGCACAGGCTCCCGTTCAAGATGTTGACGCACAGGCGCATGATCAGGTGCATCCAGCCCCGGGATTGGTTTGCAGCGATCGACCTGAAGGATGATTACTTTCATGTTTCGATCCTTCCGCGACACAGACCGTTCCTATGGTTTGCGTTCGAAGGTCGGGCATGGCAGTACATGGTCCTCCCCTTCGGGCTCTCCCTGTCTCCCCGTGTCTTCACGAAGGTCGTAGAGGGCGCCCTTGCCCCGTTACGGGAAGTGGGCGTCAGGATCCTCAACTATCTCGACGACTGGCTCATTCTGGCCCAGTCCCGAGAACAGTTGTGCGATCACAGGGATCTGGTGCTACGGCACCTCAGCCAGTTGGGGCTTCGGGTCAACTGGGAAAAGAGCAATCTCTCCCCTGTGCAGAGAATCTCTTTTCTCGGTGTGGAGTTAGACTCGGTGAGTATGATGGCGCACCTCACGGAGGAGCGCGCCCAATCAGTGCTGAACTGCCTGAGTTCCTTCAGAGGCAGGACTGTGGTTCCACTGAAACATTTTCAGAGGCTCCTGGGGCATATGGCATCCACAGCCGCAGTCACGCCGCTCGGGTTGCTTCATATGAGACCACTTCAGCACTGGTTGCACTCCCGAGTCCCGAGGTGGGCATGGCGCCGCGGTACACTTCGGGTGAATATAACACGGGAGTGTCGCCGCTCCTTCAGCCCCTGGACGGACCTTGCTTTCTACGGGTTGGGGTGCCCTTAGAACGAGTGTCTCGGCATGTTGTTGTCACAACAGATGCCTCCAGCAGGGGCTGGGGCGCTACATGCAACGGGCAGGCAGCCTCGGGGCTCTGGACGGGGCCTCGACTGCTTTGGCACATCAACTGCCTAGAGCTGTTGGCAGTGCACCTGGCCTTGCGGCAGTTTTGGCCACTGCTGTTAGGCAAGCATGTGTTGGTCCATACGGAAAACACTGCGGCTGTCTCGTACATCAACTGGCTGGGAGGTCTACGATCACGCCGCATGTCACAGCTCGCCTGCCATCTCCTCCTCTGGAGTCACACGCAGCTCAGATCGCTGTGCGCTGTCCACATTCCGGGGGAGCTCAATCGTGCAGCCGATGCACTCTCACGACAGCTCACTTTCCCCAGAGAGTGGCGACTCCATCCCGAGACGATCCAGCTGATCTGGAGTCGATTCGGGGAAGCTCAGGTAGACCTGTTTGCTTCCCATGAGCCCTCCCACTGCCAGCTGTATTTCTCCCTGACCGAGGGGCCCCTCGGCACGGACGCACTGGCACACAGCTGGCCTCGGGCTTTACGCAAGTATGCATTTCCCCCAGTGAGCCTGCTCGCACAGACATTGTGCAAGGTCAGGGAGGACGAGGAGCAGGTCCTGCTGGTCGCGCCATATTGGCCCACCCGGACCTGGTTTCCCGAACTCATTCTCCTCGCGACAGCCCCTCCCTGGCGCATTCCTCTGAGGAAGGACCTCCTTTCTCAGGGGCTCGGCACCATATGGCACCCGCGTCCAGATCTGTGGAACCTTCATGTGTGGCTCCTGGACGGGACGCGGCAGACTTAAGTGGTCTACCACAGGCTGTGGTAGAGACCATCACTCAGGCTAGAGCTCCTTCAACCAGGCAAGCCTATGCACTGAAGTGGAGTCTGTTCGCGAACTGGTGATCTTCTCGCCTGGAAGACCCCTGAAGATGCAGGATTGGAGTAATGCTTTCTTTCCTGCAAGAAAGTTTGGAGCGTAGGCTGTCACCCTCCACCTTGAAAGTGTATGTGGCTCATATTTTGTCTTTCTTCAATTACGTTCTGCTCTCAAAGCGTATGGTGTTCCTTGGTCTTCTTCCATTTCCTCTCATCCTATGCGGGACTGGATTGCACCATCTGCTGGTCGGCCATCTGTTTCCTTATTATATAATAAAATGATTGATTGTATTACAAAACCTCTTTCTATTAAAACGATTTGGAATAGGGAATTATCTGACCTTAATTTATCTGTCGACTGGGAGAGGGTGTGGTCTAATCTCAGTTTAACATCTAAAAATCTGGCTCATCGTCTTATTCACTTTAGAGTCATTCATAGAGCATACATAACTCCTTACAAAAGATTTAAAATGAAACTACAGTCAAATTTGAACTGCCATATATGTAACACTACATCATCAGGAACTTTTCTGCATATGTTTTGGGAATGTCCTGTCGTCATCAGTCTATGGACACATGTAAACCTGGTTTTGTTATCATTACTGCGAATTGATTGGTCTGTTAACCCAAGTTTGTGTCTTCTTAATGATGATTCTGGTCTCTGTAGTAGTTCAATGCAAAGGAGAATGTTGTTTGCTGGTTTTACAGCTGTGAAGAAGACAATAATCCAGAACTGGTTTACACCACACATGTGTAGAAAAACATATTGGATCCATAGCCTCCTGCAAATAGTGTCATGTGAATGTATAACGGCGCGAGTTGGTGGGGCCAGGCCTTCGACCATTGATGCTTGGCAGTGTTTTTTGTTGAATATACGTGATTATATAAAGGAGTGACTTTTGTGTTCTTGTTGTCTTTCCCTCTCCCCCCCTTTTGATTGGACCTTGAGATGTTGAGTATGTGTCTGTTGTTTTGTTTTGTTATATTTTGGATACTATGTTATGTTATGTGTGGACAAAAAAAAAAAAAAAATTGTTGATAACAAAAAAAGAAAGCGTATGTGGCTGCTATCGTGGCCCATCACAATGCAGTGGACGGCTGGTCCCTGGGAAAGCATGATCTCATCGTGAGGTTCCTGAGGTGTGCCAGGAGGTTGAATCCCCCTAGGTCACCCCTGATGCCATCTTGGGACCTCTCTATCGTCCTGGCTGGACTTCAGAGGGGTCCCTTTGAGCCGCTGGACTCAGTCGAGCTGAAATTCCTGTTGGCTAAGACAGCGCTCCTGACCGTGCTCACTTCCATCATAAGGGTCGGGGACCTCCAAGCATTTTCGGTGAGCGAAAAGTGCCTTGTGTTCGGGCCGGCCTACTCTCACGTTCTCCTGAGACCCCGGCCTGGATACGTGCCTAAGGTTCCCACCACGCCCTTCCGCGATCGGGTGGTGAACCTGCAAGCACTGCCTTCGGAGGAGGCAGATCCAGCCTTGGCATTGCTGTGTCCCGTAAGAGCATTGCGCATATACGTGGACCGCACCCGGAGCTTCAGAAGCTCTGAGCAGCTCTTTGTCTGCCACGGAGGTCAGCAGAAAGGGAAGGCTGTCTCCAAGCAGAGGTTGGCCCACTGGATAGTGGATGCCATCGCCTTGGCGTACCAATCCCAAGGCGAGCCGTGCCCCCTGGGGGTGAGGGCTCACTCCACACGGAGTGTTGCCTCCTCCTATGCGTTGGCGCAAGGCGCCTCTCTGGCAGACATCTGTAGAGCTGTGGGCTGGGCGACACCGAACACCTTCGCGAGATTCTACAGTCTCCGCGTTGAGCCAGTTTCTTCCTGTGTGTTGGGTAACAGGTAATTGGCAGGAAGAGCTGGCCGGTGTCACGCTTGCTGCGCAATTCCCCCTCACCCGGGGATACGAGCGCCTTTTTCCTCCTCCAGTTCAGTTCACCGGACGGCGAACCCTGGTGGAGTTCCTCCAGCACCCCCAGCAGTCAGACTGGGCAGAGCAGTCTGACGCCAGGCCCAGTACTGGTGCTAGCTTGCCCGGGTCTCCGGTCAGCCCCTGTACTCGGCTTGGTGTCCGTATGGCCTGATTCCCTTCGGGTAATCCCATACGTGTATTCTTCCATGGTAAGGTTTCCCTCTCGGTAAACCTGTGTCTTCCCTTTGACAGAGCCCTCTGTCAGGCCCTGCTGGCAGCTCTCCTCCCTACCCTAGGTAGGATCTGCCCCAGGGTCCAGTCGTATGTAGTACTGCCCCAGGCCTGGGTCAGTCCATATCAGTGTCTCCACATGGTACCTCCCTTCGGGCAGGATGTGGTCTCCGTAGCGCCCTTCTCCAGAAGGCTCGCTTCCCCGTCGTTACTGCCAAGCTGTAACAACAAATAGGAAAGACTTGAAGCTATCTTTAATTGAAGGTCAAAATCCCTTCCGACTTCTTGGGAAAAGGAACAGCGGCTTGGCTATCTCTAGCAGCGATGTACTCAGTGGTCAATTTGCGCTGGGGCGATGGGAAGGTTGCAACCTTTCGCATGGAATTTTTCTGTCACGCGCTCGGTTGTGACGGGGTTCAGGTTGTGGCGCTTTCCATAGGACCCCTATGTCGTCACGACATAACTCGTAGTGACCGACAGATAGGGAACGTCTTGGTTACATATGTAACCTTCGTTCCCTGATGGAGGGAACGGAGACGTTATGTCCCCATGCCACAATCTTGAACCATCGCTGGTTGCCTGGGACTCGTTCTTGGCTCCTCAGCGGAAAACCTGATGAGTGGATGCACCTGTCGCCCTTTTATACCCATATGCATGGGGAGTGGCTCAGGTATGCAAAATCCACTAGCCAATATTCATTGGCGTTTTCTCTTAAAGTCAGAGAGGATTTGGGCTGCCAAGTAAATCCCCTATGTCGTCACGACATAACGTCTCCGTTCCCTCCATCAGGGAATGAGGGTTACGTACATAACCGAGACGTTACCTGTGTACTTTTGTAGTCCTTTGTTATATTTTTTATATATTGCTTCACCGTATCTGTAACGAAGGGTCTGAGGCATGGGGATCCATTTGCAGCTTTTATTAGAAGACAACGTTAAACAGGCGAAGATCAGATAACAGCGACAGGGGTGATAGAGACACGTCCAAACTCATAAACGTTTACCAGGCTTAGGTCGGGGCAGGCGGCAGACAGGAGAAGTAATAGATAGTCCAGAGATCAGATCACAAGGGCAGGCGGCAGAGAATCACAGGGTCAGATAAACAGTCCTAGGTCGTACACAGAAGATCAATAATATCAGGTTTAAACGCTCAGAAATGTTAGCCGGGGCAAAACAATACTTCGCAAAGAGTGTCTGATGGGTAGCAGCTAATATAGGCCACAGAGATGAGAAACACCTGTGCAGCAATCAGTCTCAGGTACAGGGCATTGTGGGAGATGCAGTTCATGGGTTAATACTCTGGTGACGGTGCCCTCCGGTGGTGTTCGGGGAGGGCCACAGAGACCGAGTTTGTGACAGAGCCCCCTCCCTGCGAGCGGCTCCTGAAGCGAGAGGCGGTTCTACGCCGAGACCTTCCACGGGGTCGAGGAGCGGGTCTGTTAGGGTGATCGCGATGGAAATCATCCGTGAGCGTGGAGTCCAGGATGTCCGGGGCATTGATCCAGGACCTCTCCTCAGGTCCATACCCCTCCCAGTCTATGAGGTATTGTAACACCCTGCCTCGGCGACGAGAATCCAAGATCTCCCTGACTCGGTACGCCTCCTCGCCATCCACCACGATGGGAGGGGTGCTCTCCTCAGCGGTCTCCTCCTGGTCCCCCTCCCCTCTCGGACCACCGGCGGGCTTGAGCAAAGAAATATGGAAAGTGGGTGAGATACGGTAATTGGCAGGAAGTGCTAAACGATATGAAACTGGTGTAATTTGACAAATTATTTTAAATGGACCCACGTACCTGGGACTGAGCTTTTTGCACGGGAAACGAAGACGGAGATCTCTGGTGGACAACCACACCCACTGGCCTGGAGCGTAGGGAGGACCTGGTCTCCGATGACGATTGGCCTGTTCTCTAACCCGGCGTACAGCATGTTGGAGATGAATGTGAGCGGTATTCCAGGTTTCCTCACTGCGGTGTAGCCAATCATTGACAGCGGGCAGATCCGAGGGTTCCCCTGACCAGGGAAATAGCGGAGGTTGGAAACCAAGGACACACTGGAACGGTGTTAGACCAGTGGACAGCTTGCGTAGTGAGTTCTGCGCATATTCAGCCCAAAGCAGATAACGACTCCAGTCGTTCTGGTTGTTGTGGCAGTAAGATCTTAGAAATCAAGTCAATTCCTGATTAAGCCGTTCCACTTGACCATTGGATTCGGGGTGATAGCCGGAGGTTAGGCTGATGTTTATGTTAAGCTGCTGACAGAAAGCAGACCAGACTCTGGAGGTGAACTGAGGTCCACGGTCTGAGACTATGTCTTCGGGTAGTCCATAGAATCTAAATACCTGTTCCAGTAAAGCCTCTGCTGTTTCAAAGGCTGTGGGGAGCTTAGTGAGAGGAATGAGGCGGCATGCTTTTGAGAAGCGGTCGATGACTGTAAGTATGGTGGTATGATTTCTGGAACGGGGAAGATCAGTTACAAAGTCTATGGCGATGTGAGACCAGGGGCGTTGAGGTATAGGTAGAGGTTGAAGTAACCCAGCTGGGCATTGATGAGATGATTTGGCAATACTGCAGGTAGCACAGTGTTGGATAAACTTGGTAACGTCCTTTTGTAATGATGGCCACCAGAACCGGTTGGTAACGAGATGAACCGTGGCTGTGATGCCAGGATGACCAGAACTGGGAGAATCGTGAATCATCCGTAGAATGCGTTGTCGAAGATCTGCAGGAACATAGGTTAAGTTTGGTGGGCAGTCAGGTGGTGTGGGGTCATTGGCTTGTGCCTCTGTAATTTCGGTCATGATGTCCCATTGTACAGGAGCAAGGATAAGAGATGTGGGAATGACCGGTTCATTGGGGACCTTCGAGGATTTTGTGAAGTCGAATTGCCTTGAGAGAGCATCCGCTTTTCCATTCTTTGATCCGGGGCGGTAAGTGACATGAAAGTCGAATCGGGAAAAGAACAGTGACCATCTTGCTTGACGGGGGTTGAGACGTTTGGCTGACCTGATATATTCCAAATTTTTGTGATCTGTGAGAACAATGAAAGGTAGTTTGGCACCCTCTAGCCAATGTCTCCACTCCTCGAAGGCTGCTTTCATGGCTAGCAGTTCTCGATCCCCAACATCATAGTTCCTTTCGGCGGCATTGAGTTTTCTTGAGTAATAGGCACAAGGATAGAGCTTAGCGGGGTTACCTTGACGTTGAGACAAGATGGCTCCAATGCCTGTGTTAGAGGCATCCACTTCAACCGAGAATTCGAGTTCAGGATCGGGGTGATGAAGAATCGGTGCGGAGGTGAAACGCTCCTTGAGTTGCTGAAAAGCCTCTGATGCTGCTGTGGACCAGACGAGATAGCGCTTGCCTCCCCTAAGCAAGGACGTCAATGGTGCGGCTATGGTGCTGAAGTTGCGGATGAAGCGTCTGTAGAAGTTTGCAAACCCCAGAAAACGTTGCAGATCTTTAGTGGTTTTAGGTGTGGGCCAGTTTAAGACTGAGTTGATCTTCTTCTCATCCATAGCCACCCCGTCAGCACTGATGATGTATCCCAGAAATGACGTTAGTGTCTGATGAAACTCACATTTCTCCATTTTGGCATACAACTGATGATCGATGAGGCGTTTGAGTACTGCCCTTACATGTTGCACATGGGAATCAAATGTGTCAGAGTAGATTAATATATCGTCCATGTAAACAATCGTCCACCGACCCAACATGTCCCGAAACACATCATTGATAAATGCCTGAAAGACTGATGGACTGTTGACAAGACCGAACGGCATAACCAGATATTTGTAGTGTCCATTGGTGGTAGAAAAGGCTGTTTTCCACTCATCCCCCTCTCTGATGCGGATAAGATTGTATGCATTGCGGAGGTCAAGCTTGGTAAAGTACTTAGCAGAACGGAGCATTTCAAGGGCGGCTGGAACTAGTGGCAGAGGGTAGCGGAATTTAACTGTAATCTCATTGAGATGACGGTAATCAATGCAGGGGCGTAATCCTCCATCCTTTTTCTTAACAAAGAAGAAGCCTGCTGATGCTGGTGATGTGGATGGTCTGATGAAGCCCTTTGATAGCTCCTCCTCTATGTAAGCTTTCATGACCTCCGACTCCTGTTGTGTTAACGGGAAAATTCTGCCTCTGGTGGGTACTGCCCCAGGAAGGAGATCGATGGCACAATCGCTAGGGCGATGAGGGGGAAGTTGTGAGGCTTTGGACTTACTGAAGGCTTCACCCAAATCATGGTATTCCATTGGTAATCCCTGAATAACTGGACTTTCTTTGGGAAGAGATTTAAGTGGTAGAGGTGAGTGAGAATGGAGCAAAAGGCAGTGCTTGTGACATGTCTCAGACCACTGAACAATCTGTCTTGTGGTCCATGATATGCAGGGATTGTGTTTCTCCAGCCAGGGCAAGCCGAGGATTATGGATTTCTGGGGTGATTCAATAGCAAACAGGCGAATGCTTTCCGTGTGAAGAGAGCCGGTTCTCAGTGTGATGTCCTTGGTGATGAATTTGACGTGCCCCGTGCCCAAGGGACAGCCATCTAAAGCTGCCACTGCCACACCGGATTCACATGAAACAAGAGGAAGAGAGTGTGTCTTAGCAAAGTTCACATCTATGAAATTGCCTGCAGCCCCAGAGTCGATCAATGCCAGAGAATCAAACTGTGAGTTATCAAACATTATGGTTACTGGAACTTCGAGTGTGGATAAGGTAGACGGATTAGAACTCACCAAGGATGAACCCCTAGAGGTTGGTCTTGTGGGGCAGGAGATTCTCATATGGCCGGGCAGACCGCAATATAGGCATAGATTCTCACGGCGTCTGCGCTCTCTCTCCTCTGATGTGAGGTGAGTCACGCCCACTAGCATAGGCTCAGGCTCTGGTGTGGTTCTCCCTGTGACAGCAGAGGGCAGTGTAGCGGAGCGACGTAAGGGGCGTCTAGAGCGCATCAGGTTGTCAATACGAATGCCGAGCTCGATAAACTGTTCCAGTGTTCTCCCCTCATCGCGGCAAGCCAATTCAGACTGGAGTTCGGTCGTGAGGCCCTTGCGGAACAACAGCTTTAGTGGATCGTTATCCCAGCCTGTTTGTGCAGCGAGAGTACGGAAGGTGAGTGCCTAATCAGCCGCCGTGCTGCTTCCCTGGCGTAGTGCTAGTAGTTGTTCCCCAACCTCCTTTCCATCAACTGAATGTTCAAACACCTCCCGAAATTGTTGCATAAAGTTTCTGAAGGAGGGGAAAGCCATATTACCACCTTCCCACACCGCCGTAGCCCAGTCTAGTGCTCTCCCCGTCAGCAACGAACACACAAAAGAGACACGACTGTTATCAGTGGGGTAGAGAAGGGGTTGTTGGTCCATGAATATTGTGCACTGGAGGAGAAACCCCTTACACTTGTTAGGGGTGCCATCGTATTTCTCAGGAAATGACAAACGTGGGCTGGTCATAGGTTGGCTGGCGCTTTGGCTTTGAGCGGCCGGTGGTGGTGTCGGAGTAGGTGGAGAAGCAATGACACACAAAGCCTGGAGTGTTTTGCTCAGCTCCTCTGTGAGTGAAGTGAGACGCTGCAGTTGTTTGTGATGTGCTGCTAGCATAGAGGCTTGGGCTGAGACCTCGGAGGTGAGCTGGGAAACAGCTGCTGGATCCTGAGTTGGCGAAGTCTTCTGTAACGAAGGGTCTGAGGCATGGGGATCCATTTGCAGCTTTTATTAGAAGACAACGTTAAACAGGCGAAGATCAGATAACAGCGACAGGGGTGATAGAGACAGGTCCAAACTCATAAACGTTTACCAGGCTTAGATCGGGGCAGGCGGCAGACAGGAGAAGTAATAGACAGTCCAGAGATCAGATCACAAGGGCAGGCGGCAGAGAATCACAGGGTCAGATAAACAGTCCTAGGTCGTACACAGAAGATCAATAATATCAGGTTTAAACGCTCAGAAATGTTAGCCGGGGCAAAACAATACTTCGCAAAGAGTGTCTGATGGGTAGCAGCTAATATAGGCCACAGAGATGAGAAACACCTGTGCAGCAATCAGTCTCAGGTACAGGGCATTGTGGGAGATGCAGTTCATGGGTTAATACTCTGGTGACGGTGCCTTCCGGTGGTGTTCGGGGAGGGCCACAGAGACCGAATTTGTGACAGTATCACAGTGTTGGCAACTCTTACAGATTTTCCTTGAAACATTGCAGTGACACAGAGTTCTCACAGAAGTCCTTATTTTATATATTTGGTTAAATATAAGCTTTGTGCAAAACTTCTTTACATTATGCAAACTTGACATGTATTAACAGTTTTTTTTTTTTTTTTTTGCAATGTATTTTTCTCTAATTGTGATCACAGGTGAAAACTGCATCAGAGGGGGCAGAATTTTCTGCTCCCTCATATACTGCAGGGACAACTTTGCAAGCATATGCAAAAGATCTCCAGAAATTTGTCGACTTCTGCCCACAGCTGAAAGGAAAAATTGCCAATATGCCTATTAAAAATAAATGTAGAACATGATTTTGTGTGTGTGTGTTTTACAGTTCTTTGTATTTTGTATAAGTGGTTGCAAGTTTGTTTTTTCTGCATTCTGTTCTTGGAAAAGATCTGTTAAAATTTTGTTAAATAATAAAAATATTTCTTTAACTTAACCCGTTTAATCCCACCGGTCACAATAGTGACCGTAAAAAAGGTTTTCATTTATAAAGCTCTAAAAACCTTACTGACTGATGTTATAGTACACTTCCTGCAAATATGGAAAAAATAAAGGGTCTCAATTAAATATGTGCAGTTTCACATGATTAGTGCAAATTGACACATGACCAGATCAGTTTACTTCCTGTTTGCACCTTGAGATGATGATAACTGCATCAAAGCTCTGAAACAAAAGGCTAGTAAAGTATGTTAACATAAAGATATGGCAAAGCTTTTTGGTACACATTATCTTTAATGTGTCTAGTATTAATATATGAATTCACATATATTCAGTTTTATTGAGTGTGGTCATAGAATGAGTAAACATGTTGACGGTCACAATAGTGACCGGTGGGATAACAGTGAACTTAGGTTTACAATATAAATCCAGTTGCAGTTGTTAGTGAAAATGAAAATAAAATGTTGCAATGACAAAATATTGCACTAAATTAAAAATTCAAATGTTACAAAAAATCTACAATAATGATGTTGTAATACTCGTAGCATTAATATAAAAAAATTGTTATATTTTACAAAAATTAACAATTTTGAAATGCGGTGATGGTTGAATTTTTTTATTTTTTATTTCAGTGTTCCTATCAATGTTGCATAAGGTTTTTTTATGCCTAATAGTAACCCTAGAATGTGATCAAACAGTTTAAAATAGCTGGGCTAAGATATATAACAATTTTAATTTCAATTTATAAATTTGTTATTTCAGTCCACACATTATCCCACCGGTAAGAATTGTGACCGAACATAAAACACAATTTTTCACACACTTTTCCAAAAAAAATGTAAAAAATAATTATTGATTATTTCAAAGGGTTGCTTGTGACACATCATTTGGATATTTTCATGTCTGGGAAAAATTTGGGATTAAACGGGTTAAGGTCCTTAAGGTCTTTGGACCTTGCATTTAACTCTGTAATACAGTTCATTGTTAATAACTTTGAAACACATCTATTGTAGCATAACTAAAATTGTTTAATGTTACACTTACACAGTAACTACACGTAACAAGAGGGTAACAAGGCATCACTTTAGATTACAGCCCGCGGATGTTACACTTACACAGTAACTACACGTAACAAGAGGGTAACAAGGCATCACTTTAGATTACACCCCGCGGATGTTACACTTACACAGTAACTACACGTAACAAGAGGGTAACAAGGCAGCCCGCGGATGTTACACTTACACAGTAACTACACGTAACAAGAGGGTAACAAGGCTTCACTTTAGATTACAGCCCGCAGATGTTACACTTACACAGTAACTACACATAACAAGAGGGTAATAAGGCATCACTTTAGATTACAGCCCGCGGATGTTACACTTACACAGTAACTACACATAACAAGAGGGTAACAAGGCAGCATGCGGATGTTACACTTACACAGTAACTACACGTAACAAGAGGGTAACAAGGCTTCACTTTAGATTACAGCCTGTGGATGTTACACTTACACAGTAACTACAAGTAACAAGAGGGTAACAAGGCATCACTTTAGATTACAGCCCGCGGATGTTACACTTACACAGTAACTACACGTAACAAGAGGGTAGTTACAGCCCGTGGATGTTACACTTACACAGTAAATACACGTAACAAGGGTGTATGTTTTCCACTACTGCACCTCAACGGACATGATTCGCTGCTGAGATGACCATATGCAATGCTCTTTTATCAGGTAAATTTTCATATCAATTTTTAAACCAAATCATAGCAGAAAATCGTTACAAAATTTCCCCATACTTTAGTAATCTCGACTATGGTGGTTTTTAACTTTGCTATAATTACTAAATTATACTACTATTTGTATCAATGTCATGTAAAATATATGTTGTAATAATACAATAAGTACCCAGTATGTAGTGTAAAATATACTGCATTATATATTTTATGTTATTACAATAAGGTAACTTGTTCTAAATTATAATATTGTTGCCAAACACAGTACGTCATGCATACCACATAATCTTAGAATAGTTACGCATTTCTTATGAAATACTAACAGTATAAATACTTTTAATTTTCCAAGTCATTACCCCCTTATTCCCCAATTGTTTCTGTTTACCTACATGTACGTTCAGCTTTAAGTTATGCTGACGAGGAAAATTGCGGACTCTACATACATGTAATTTCAGAATAGGTACCCTTTAGTTATAAAATACTACAGTATAAATGGTTTATAATTCCGCAGGTTATTACCCCCTTATTCCCCAAACGTTGCATATTGTTCCCTTATACCTATGAGTAGGTACTGTGGAGGTACTCTATAGTTACAAATAGGAACGCTGTAAATTCAGTTTAATTACGCGGTACATTGCGGGCTGTAATCTAAAGCGTTACCTGCTGTTTCATTGAGGACTGTTGCACTGCAGCTGTCTTCTAGCCATGTTTCATTTAGAAACATAAAATCCAGGTTGTTTGTGGTTATTAATTCATTGATCAGAAATGATTTATTTTTTAGTGAGCGAATGTTTAAAAATGCTAACTTGATGGCATTATTTTGTGTCTCAGCAATCTTAGTTTGATGCATAATAGGCCGCAGATTAGATGGGTCAGCCATATGGCTTGAGAAGGCCTTAGACTTTCTATCACGTGATAAAACAGAGTTAGAGAAAGCTACAGGCACACTGGGTTCCCGCTTGTTCTGTAAACATTTGTGAAAGTTGCTGCTATCATAGCGGGGACCCGACACATATCACTGAGAGATGCTATCAGTTGATTTTGATTTACCTACAGCAGATGGAGGAGGGTTTGGGCCCTGGCATTGTTGCAGCGGTTGAAGAGCTCTCATAGGAGGAGGAGGATGAGCTGGGTCCACAGGCTTTGGTGGTTGTGGTGCCCGCTGTTTTTTTAGTTGATATCTGGGGGCTTGCAGCGAAAGAGTGGGAGAGTTTTGTCCCAGCATGCACCAGTTCCTCCATTTTCTGTGAGAAGCTTAGAAGTGGAGATGCTGGAGAGAGGGATAGTGTGTCTGGTGAGCGGGGCTCTGGCTCTGGTGTTTCCGGTGGCTGTGATATGTTGTGCTGGCTTCCCTGGCTGTTTTCCAGAAAGTTGTCCTTGAGTGCTGAGTCTTGGAGCTGTTGTAGTTCGTCACAGTCGGTCTGTGATGAGCTCTGTGGGCAGGGCTCAGCCAGGATAGTTTCCATGAGCAGTGGTTGTTTTGGCTGCGTGGTGTTATCAGTGTCCTTGTGGGATGTGTCAACCACATGATGACTCAAAAGCTGATATGAAGTCCTGTGGTCACTCATATTCTGTCCAGGTGTGTGTGAGCCATTTAGCTTGAGTGGATTGGCACACACTACTGAAGGATGATGGAGGGAGAAATATATATTGTCCTTTAGCACTCTTGCACCAAGTTTGTTTGGGTGGAGGCCATCCAGTAAAAACAGTTGTCTATGGCCCCAGAAAAGATTGAAGTTGTCGATGAAGTTGACTCCTTTTATACCGCAGGTTCTTTAGCCATGTATTCAGCCCAAGCAACCGTGAAAACATGTTAGTTCCCCTTGCTGGGAGTGGTCCACTGATGAACGACTGAACTTCAAGTCTTTGAAGTGTTTCAAAGAGTTCACTGAAATCCTTCTTAAGGAGTTCTGACTGCTCTTTCTGAATATCATTCTTCCCCACATGGATGATGATTCGATTTGCAGTCTTGTGCTTCATTAGAATGTTCTGAAGTTACCTGTTCACATCAGAGACGGCTGCTTTAGGAAAGCAGCATGTAGTTGTAGTCCTGCTACAGATGTTTCTGATAATAGTGTCACCCACTATCAGAGTCCTGGGCTCGGCTGCGCTCTGAACTGAATGCCGCTGTCTCCTCGACCTCGATCGCCTGTTAGTAGCAATGTTAGCTGCTGGCTGATACGATCCATGTTTAGTCACATTTGGGGATTCCTCACCCACATTCATTAATGATTAAAATCTGTTCTCAAGATGTATAGGTGGTGGTAGAATACCAGTGTTTGCAAGCCTTGTCACAGCCATATCTGGGGTAGAGGATGCTACCGCAACAATACGAGATACTCGTGACAATCTGATGTCTCGAGTGCCTTTGGGTCTCGCTCCCTGTTGGTGCCATCGATTAGTCTGTCGATCAGTTTCGGCTTGTTCCTCTACACTTGGTATAAACTGTTGAGATTCACTAGATTCATGGGACTCACTGGCTGTATGCTGAGGTGGTCCATGATGACGATCTGGTGTGTGTTCTGCCTGTTTTGGAAGTCTAGCAAGTAACTTTGTTTAAAGAACTGCAAGTCTGTGGCAGTTCATGCAGCTAGTAGATTCCACAAGAGGCATTTTCTCTCTCGTCTATTTAAATGTAGACAGCTGTGTTTTCCCTTCTCCGGAATGTAAGCTGCTGGCTTGGGTGGCAAAGATTCTTCCTTTTCTTAGTATTATTCCAGTCCCGAAAAGTTTTTAGTTTTAGTGTTTCTTCCAAAAATGTGTTGTTTGAGCACTGTGCTGATCTGCTGAAGTTAAAATCTTAGAAAAATCTGAGAAAAGTACATAAGCAGGGAGCAAAGTGCAGAGCAGTAAGCAAGAGCGTCCGAACAGTAGCGAAGCTGGAAGCAAATAAAGTTACTTAACCCCTTAACTGCCACCGTCCCACCTGTGGGACGCTTGGCGCTCTTTTTTTCGTTGTCTTTTTTCCCTATCAAATATTTTAGTAATCATCATAAATTATATATCATTTGAAAGCTTAAAACCATTTTGAAATCAGATATTGCATTACCATGGAAATGGTACTTTAAAATATTTTGGCGGTCTCCTCCCCCTTAGTGGGCGGTGTCAAGTGCCATATTACAAAATGCATTACGGCCTTTTAGAATCATAACTTTTTATAATCTTGACAAAATACATATTGTCGGAAAGGTCTGACTCTCAGGATTCCATATTTGGTGGTCTTTTTGTGATCAGAGTAATATTGGCAGATAAATTTAGACATTTGTGACAGAAAAATGCATCAAAAAAATTCAATGGAGTTTGAATGGCACCCGGTGGCTGTTTGTGGTATGACATCATAAATAAAATCTCACAGGAACCTCAATTTTTTTCATATCAACTTCAAATTTGGAACATAACTTATTTAGACATAAGGCTTTAATTTTATATATATTTTAGAGTAAAACCTGTTATGTAAAATATTTATTTTATATAAAATATAAAAAAATTAGTACTGTATATTTTATTTACAGTAAATTTAAACTTCTATAACTTTTTGTTACTTTCATATTTTAAAATACTTCTACAGTAATCTGCTGATTGTCTTCTTAAAAAAGAGACCAAACTTATATCTGTATTCCAAAGCATTCATGAATTATAAGAGTTTAAGTTTGGATAGTGCACTCTCACGTATATGTTCAAAAATGGGGGGTGACAGTGATGCAATATTTGTCAAATACAAAACGTTCTTATGAGCAACAGAAACACTTTTTTATATACTGCTTAATAGAGCGCCATCTGTTCATGAATAAAGTTAAACATAAGCATATACTATTTAAATACCAATAAAGTGGGGATATATATGCTTTTATCAGTGTTTTTGATTAAAATGACTCAAGAGAACAGTGCGACTACACTAAAAAAGCTTTACTGTTACAAAAACACAGATTTGTGAGCATTATTGGAATTAGAATAAACACGCAACACACCTTGTGCTTGTCATCACAGAATCTAACCAATGAGTATAAAGTGTGTCATCATCAAGGCTTTCGCAGCCGATTTTGAGCAACTGCAGCGCCTGACCTCTGCGGCTGGTCTCGTTTTTCTCTCGCGGTACTTTGACGGCACATGTGATCGTAAGGCGGCTGCAGCGCCCATCAAAGTCGGACAAATGTTCTAACCAGAATGCATTGCTTTTGTCAGGCGGCAGCCGATCTTTGCGGCGCCGCTTCAAGTCGAACACACCTCATCTCTTTTCAACAGGTCAGGTCTGCCCCAAAAACTTGTCACGTGACGAGACACTGGAAGATCAGCTGTCACGTGACGAGACTCTGGAAGATCAGCTGAGACGTGATGAGACTCTAGAACGGCGGCCATTTTGCAAAGAGACTCTTGAGTGGCGGCCATTTTGCAACAAAGCTCTTGAGTGGCGGCCATGTTGTGAAGAATCTCTTGAGTGGCCGGCATGACGTGAGCAGTCCCTGGAGTAGCATGTGTGACGTGAGCAGGCCCTGGAGTAGCAGACATGACATTAGCAGACTCTGGCTTGGCAGACATGATGTGATCAGGCTTTGACTTAGTAGACATGACATGAGTAAACTTTGACTTAACTGGCATGATGTGAGCAGGTCCTGGAGTAGCAAGCATGACGTTAGCAGGCTTTAGTGTAGCAGACATGAATATAGCAGGCTTTAGTGTAGCAGACATGACGGTCGGAGCATGACAATGCTCTGGTGTGGTGGGTACTGGAGGATAGCAGGGTTCCTCATCCGCAATCCCCACAGTAAATGATGAACCACTCAACAACAACGCAAAGTCAATATACTCCTCAAGGGTTGCAGAGCCATTGCTGTTAGGCATTAGATTGTTTAAACAGTCCTTTAGTCCATTACGAAATATGCCTTTTAGGGCAACATCATTAAATCCCACGACATGACACAAATTACAAAAATCCACCACATAATCCTCTAGGGGACAATTCCCCTGGCGCAAACTAAGGAGAGCAACTGCTGGGTTCATTGTAATGGTCGTGTATTCTGTAATGAGGAGTCCACTGAAGGTGAGCGTAGTGAGAACCCAGGTGCAGTTTATTTACAAAGTGATCCAAAATACAAACATAATCCAAACAGACGAAGACTTGACTTGAAACAGACTTGGCTTGAAACAGACTTGGCATGGCATGAACAGACTTGACTAGACTCACCGACAGCAGGTTACAACATCAATACACGACAAGAGACAATGGAACCAAATGGGCTACTTATAGCAAACGTCAGCCGCTTTTCCACTATCGGGCCGAACGGTTCTAAGAACTGTCAGGTACGGTTCCAGTTGTATTTCCACGTGAGCCTGGTACGTTGCGGCACGATTACAAACCATTCTCAGCCCGGAATTCTCGGCACGGTTAGACAACCGTGCTGAGCCGTGCTGGAAGAGTGCGTGTGCGTGACTTCGCCACTCAGGATCTGTCACTTGTCTGTTGCCTGGCTGCTAGTTTCTCCATAGCTTGCTAAGCGCGCTATTTTGAGCATTGTAAACACAAATTAGTAATAAAAAATAAATACGTTTCTGATCATCCTCCATAACGCGGTGGTTATTTACTCCTCATATCACATGTAAACACTTGTGTTACCACTGCAACGACTGACACATTTGAATTGCATTCCAAAGAGATCCGTTATGAGCCCCGCAGTGGAAAACAAAACCATAACTGTACCGGCTGGCTCGGATCGGCGTGGAATGGAATGGTTATGAAAAGAGAACCGTTCAGCGCGATGGTGGAAAAGCGGCTAATGAGGGTCACATGACATGAACAAACCAATGAAAAACAAGACACATGATTAAAGCAACCAATGAGCAGAAAGAACTGATTATCACATGACAAGACAATAACCAATGAGAACATGACACACAGACTAAAGGTGTGTTCGACTTTATGAAGCGCCGCAAAGATCGGCTGCCGCCTGACAAAAGCAATGCATTCTGGTTAGAACTTTTGTCCGACTTTGATCGGCGCTGCAGCTGCCTTACGATCACATGTGCTATCAAAGTACCGCAAGAGCAAAACGAGACCAGCCGCCGAGGTCAGGCGCTGCAGTTGCTCAAAATCGGCTGCGGTAGCCTTGATGACGACACACTTTATTCTCATTGGTTAGATTCTGTCATGACAAGCACGAGGTGTGTTGCATGTGTTTATTCTAACAATTCATTTCCAATAATGCTCACAAATCTGTGTTTTATAACAGTAAAGCTTTTTTAGTGTAGTCGCACTGTTATCTTGAGTCATTTTTATCAAAAACACTGATAAAAGCATATATACCCCCACTTTATTGGTATTTAGTAGCGTATATGTTTATGATGAACTTTATTCTTGAACAGATTGCGCTGTATTAAGCAGTATATAAAAAGTGTTTCAGTTGCTCAAACGTTTCTGTGTATCTCACATACAGTATATTGCATTTAATTCACTTTATTTGTGATAAGAGAATGGAAACACCGTGCGAGCGTCACTACCGGGAGCAGAAAGTGTCCAACTTGAGTCTCCGCTTTTAATTCCGCTCCGACTGCAAGCGGCTACTCTCGCCAGCCGGTGGCAGGCTAGTATAGTTCATCTCGAACAAGCCTTAAGAGAGCACATGGCAAAAAGGGCACAAGAGGGCAAGGGAAGCATGACACTAACAGCATTAAAACAATTTACAAAATAGAAGACAGAACAGACCATAACCCCAAAACAGACCTTACAGAGTTGTTCTAATGTTCTCATGTGCATTTGATCTGCTTGATCTTGATTTTTTTTGACTTGATCTGCATATTTTTAGTGTGGGCTTTCTAGTTAATGCTATGTTTTTTTCAACCTGGTCTCATAAAAATACGTACCTCTGTGCACTTTCTGTGCGATACCGTTTTACGTACCTTACTGCACGTTTCGCCACAGTTTCAAAGAGAAATGTCCACTGAGTGGCGCTAAAATACGGGTTAAATACGTGAACCCTGGCACGTTTTTATTATGTAGATATAGGTACGTATTGCTGTGTTTATATTACGTTGCTACAGGAACGTATTGCGGCGGTTCAGAATTCAAATATCCGGGGTCTGTCCCTAAAAGTTATCGTGTTGGAAATATGCCCTACACCAAACCCAACCCTAAACATACCCGATAGTGTTAACAAATGCAAAACTGATATAAAAATGTATTTGTTGATACAACCATGCCATTTCAACTTACTTATATGCAGATTTGAACTGCTTTGTTGAACCATGATTACATGGGATTCGAACCGGAGCTCCTCACCTCCTAAGTACGTCTCCATACTCCGTGAGCTACCGAACAAACTTACCGTCTATGAAAACCCATGGATACGAGTCTGGATATGTGTGATGCTAACGTTCAAAAGCATCAGTTTTCAAATCTCCCAGCATATTAATATTGTTTTGAAGTCGTAACATTCTTCAAGTAATTGTGTGAAAATTACGCTTTATTAATCAAAACTATGTAAATTTGTGTGAAAAGGAGTAAAAGGTGTCAGAGTTTTACTGCCTCTAGTGTTTGTTTATTTTGGAAACTGAAGTAATAGGCTATGTAGTTATTGGTACGTATTTCGTGTCTTGCTAAAATGTGCACCCAGGTACGTAAATGCCATGAGACCAGGTTTTTTTTTTTTTTTTTTTTTTGGAGATGGACTTTTTAAATATTACTTTGTATCTGGAGTTGGGTCTACATGAGTTGCAAAGGCTCCACTTTCATAGATGTCAAGAAGACTCTTCTCAATGGATTGTTTGTGCCATATTGCCTTGTTGATTATCATATATCCTGATTACAAGGACTTGACTCTGTGGGCCTTTTCTTGTTGGGATTACTTGAAGAGCACTTTAAGGACTCATTGCAATATAATGTTTAGTTTTTTTTGTGTAGGTTTTTTTTTTCCACTCATCATCAATGGGGCTGTATTTGGGGATGTGAACATTGACTGGGACACACTGAACTCTGAAGATTCATTTTAGTTGCCATCCTTTCTTTGTTGTTGTGGGCCCCTCCTGATTTTCACATATACTGTATAGCTACGTGCCTCTGTAGTGGACGGTGGTTATAAAGTATGTCTTCGGTAAATTCCATTCCAAGCCCCTTCGTCCAATGCTTGGAGGAGCTGAATATACTATTTACAACATGGGATAAAATGCTTTACAACTACCTACCAACTACTTGTTTCTCCAAAAAACAATACTACAGCCAGTTATTCTCCCTTGAATGTGCATTCTGTGTCAAAATGTCTTTTTTGTTTTGGTCTTTGTGATTCTCTCCACTGCTAGACTACCCAATAGTATTTCGACACCCCGGGTTGGCATTTGGTGGAAACACAAATAAAGCCACAGTTTTCTTGTATCTGCCTGTTTCATTTCAAATTGGTAAAAGGAAGTCAAACAGTACTTTTTTTAAACAGCCATTAAGAATGTTGTATTCAATTTGGTGTTTATCAAGCAATGCCAAATACTTAAATTATCTTTTTTTTTTTCAAACACTTGTTTACACTTAGACATTTTTGTATTTGAATCTGTACTAAAACATGCCAGTCCAGAAAATAAATTATTCTCTATTATCATTAATAACAATAAAATATTTTTCCTTTATTATTGTTTTTTTGCTTTATTAACCTGTTAACTGTCGGTTCCACTTTTTGAGTATAGGCCTGAAAATGACATTTCCAACTTAAATTATTATACATTTTGAATGCTTTGTAGCAGAGACTTAAGGTTGGTCTCTTTTTAAAGAAGACACTTGGCAGATTATTGTAGAGGTGAAAAAAGTTATAAAAATTATATTACAAAAAAGTTATGGAAGTTTAAGTTTATGAAAATATAGAATGTAAAAATGTAAATATTTATATTTTATGTAAAATATATATTTTACATAACCTGTTTTACTCTAAAACTGCTAGAAAATCAAATCCAAAAATCTGAAGAAGTTGTGTTGCAAATTTGAGGTTGATATCTCAAAAAATGAGCTTTCAGTGAGATTTTGTTTGGGCGTAGTACCAAGCTTTTCCACTAGATGACCATCAAACCCCATTAGTAACCATATAAGGGCAGCTCCATTTCCATATATGGTTTGAGTGATCTGAAACATGTTTTTCCATACTTTTCTCAACATTTATGATGTAGACATCACATTCAGAAGTATTAAGGGTAGTATGGCAGTATTTGATTTAAATTCATCCTCTAAAAAGCACATAAAATACATGCAATAAGAACCCGGGACGTACGTTATAGTTCACGCTGCATCAAAAATTGAAAACCTATTGTTTTTGCTTTATATTCAAAACACTTTTAGACCTTTTTTTCTCAAAAAATAGAATGGATTTTATCTTTTGAACACTTGACATGAACATAAATAGAGATTTTTACAGATTTGTCATGATTTTATATATGTATCACTATTTCAAAGTAAAGCTTAGGACTCG
This sequence comes from Schizothorax lantsangensis, assembly GCA_027422415.1. Classification (NCBI taxonomy): domain Eukaryota; kingdom Metazoa; phylum Chordata; class Actinopteri; order Cypriniformes; family Cyprinidae; genus Schizothorax; species Schizothorax lantsangensis. The sequence continues at coordinate 18,679,934 of CM049846.1, read as the reverse complement.
CTCTCTGACTCTGATGAGTACTCTTCTTACAAATTAACAAATTACAGTTGCTCTGTAAAATATTTCAAAAATCAGTCACCAAATATGAAAACTAGAGTCTTTAAGCTTTCAAACGATATATAGTTTGTCAAGATTGCTTTAGGTTCAGACTAAGATATTACTGTTTAAAACATGTAATGGCAAATGGGCCCACCGGTGGGCCCGTGACAGTTAACAGGTTAACCTGTTAACCAGCACCCCCCATATTGGGAATCACAGCTGAAAATGACTAACTAACTTAAAATGGTAACAGCTCCTGACTTCAGTGTGCCACACACACAATTTTGGTGTCTTTGGAAAGAAGACCCTTTGGGCTTTACTATCCATCATCCAGAGTTGATAATGCTCAAAAATATAAAAAGTTATAGACACTGAAGTCCCTTGATAAAAATTGTACCACACTGAATTTTTTTTAAATTTCATATAAAAATACATGAAATCAGTCCTGAAGCAATCCAGAAAAGTAATGGGTTAAAAGTCACGTCTCATGAGTTTATATTTCAAATCTGAAGAAGATACCATGACAAATGAGATTCCTGCAGCCATTCCTGCAGCCATTTCCTGACATACAGATGCTCCTGCTCATACATTAGTAATCACATGCTGACGATCATTCAAACAGATGCTAATCATACAGATGGCCGCCCATATAGTCAATAATCACATTATAATGGCCTTTTATATAGACTGCATTCACACTGATATCTGTGAACAGTCAGTAATTACATGCTGATTATCAGCCATACAGATGTTAATCATACAGATACAGGCACATTACCCACAAAACACGCAAACATATATGAAAACTGTTGAAGAAGAAAAAAAAAGAAAGGTTTATTTGTGCAAAAAAGATCGCTAAGTTACGCCCCCATCAGATGACAGGAGCGTCACAGCGTGCGTCACGCGCCATCACGAGGGAGCGCCAGAATTCAAATAAACAATCTTCCGTGTATCTTTGACTTTTTTTTTTTGGATGGTCTCATTCTGTTTGGGACATTGCCTGCTACAAAATCATGCTGTTTTTTTTACCACCAAGACGCTGTTTTTGAGCGTAATTTGTTCCATAACGGACACAAACAATAACTCTCCCTGAAGAGATGAGACGTAAACAAATGAATAACGATCCAAATTACAACGTTGTTGTTTCTCTGGACTAAAAGTGCTCGATGGAATGTTGTTCTGTGGACCCTTATCTCTGAAACTAAACCGGGATTTACAGCAGTGGATACGTTTGAGAGTCGTTATCAGGATGAATCTGGTATGTACTGCGGGTTTTTTATACATGTTTTGATGTGCACTGCTTACACAAATTTAGCAAATACATTCCTTGTAAGCTTTCTATCGAAAAACAGCGATCTGTCGTCGATGCTTGAGGCTTAGACCTTCAAAATGATATATAGTTTGTCAAGATTCATTTTGTCCTGTTTTACTTTATCTGTTTGAAAACAATGACGTGTGCAAACAAAGAGCTTTCAGTGTGCCGGCGTCCTGGTGCATGTTAACAGGTTAAATCCAGGTCCCAAAATTAAGACTGACTCCCTTCAGTAAAGTCGTTGTAACTCGTTGTGAGAACTGTTGTCAACCGATCGAGGCAACCCGCCAAATCATGACCGACATGCTACGTGAAGTAAGTTCCTCGATTGATAACTTAGCCATGGGTAGGATTCCACACTACTTGATACCTCTTAGCCTTGTCCAAAACATCCTAACTTTGGCCACCGCGGGCCCTGCTAGTCCCATCCAAACCCATCTCGCCTTTTCCCTGGGTAGCGCTATTCCCTTGTACGTAGACCCGGAAGCAGGCGACTTGGCCTTTCTCCTCAGTTTGCCCATTATCGACTCTAATAACATTTACCGGCTCAAAGACGTTGTGAATGTGGGATTTTGGCAAGGTAACACCTATGTCAAAATCCACACTCCTGAAGTCGTTGCGTATCACGATAACAACGAGCAGTTGTACTTGGCCCCAAACCTAAGGATGTGTACGCGCACGAAGGACATTCACTTCCTGCCCGAGTAAACCCTTCGTCCGCGATAATACTGAGGGCATCTGCGGCCTAGAATCCATTAGACCCGACACTAGCTGCCCCGCCGAAGCGACACCACATTCTCAAGTTGAGGTAACGCAAGCCGAAATCATCGGAAACCGATGGCTGGTCAACACCCCAGCACGAACAGCTACCCTCACATACGATCAACACGACACAGCCACCCGCATTATCCTGCCCAACCAAACTTTATGGATCACTGTCCCTAAGGGCTTGATCCTCCATATTGACGAGTTAGCATTGTATCACCTTACCGACGACGAGTATCAGGCTGAAATCGAAATCTATCCCTTCTTCAAACAGCACTCCTTCGTCCTCGATCCAGAGTTGGAAGAAAGGATCAAGGAGGAAGGAACGCAACTTATTGACTTGACTCCTGTTGAGACAGCTTTAGAAGCTATCGCTCGCCTTCCGCCCGCTGGCGCGCCTATTATTCGGTCTTGGTCTGCCACTGACACAGCGCTTTGCATCTCTACTATCGTAGGGTACGTTGTGACATTGACACTGGCCTTCCTCCTACACAAGCGAGTGAACGCCGTTCAAGAGTCTTTCAACAAATGCACGTCAGGCGTCCCGCGCATTTTCCGACGTGATAAAACCGACCAAGAACCCGAACCTGAGAACTCAACCAACCTGCTTGAGATCACGCCTATACCGCCTCGTCGAACCCCTGACAATTAAACCAATCGGAATGACTCAATTGCCAGTAATCCTAAAGAATGCACTTTCCCAAATTACCCTGCACCAGGATTCAGTCAGTGATGGAGATGTTGTTTGTGTCTTGTGTGTGCCTGTTCTCCCTGCTTCTTGTTCCAGTGCCCGCCGACGTTCGCAATGGGAACCTCACCGAGCAAAGGGGGATGTGTAATGCCTTGGGGGAAGTTAGAATGCACACACATGCCATAATGGCGAGCACATTCCTGAGTTCCGATTTCCTGCCATAAAACCTCCTTATCTCAAGAGACGTTGTTAAAACAAGGAGAAACTGGAGGAGAACATCTTGAATGTGGTTTAAAACAGGACTTCACTTGGTTCTTATCACTTAACCATAACTCGACCAAAACAGGATGAAAAAAAACTCCCTATCGGGACATGGTCTGGGATGATCGTTAACGCATAATTCAATGATTTTTATCAACAAGCAAAGACTTTTACGAGCGCTGGAGTTGGGCAGATGCATGCCCCAAAGTGACCTTCCTGACCTCCCGTTTCTCCCACATTCCGCAGCTCGTTTCTGTTCTTGGACTTTGCTAAAAGGACTCAAAACTTAAATAAAGTGTATTATAAAGTGTTCCAAAAGACAATTAATAATAGCTACTGGGCTATTAAAGCAATATTCTCAAGAGACAAAATATATCAATGTGTATTTTATGTCATTTATAAGCTTGCTGTGTTATTGGAATCTATGGTATTTTTGTAATCTTTTGAGGTATAATTTTCTCCTGTACAGGAACTACTAGACCTTTTAGTATCATATGCATGATGTGTTATTTCTAATCTTTAATTTTAACCCTTTTTGTTTGTTTTAGCAGGAAAGTTATTAACCTGTTAACATGCACCAGGACGCCAGCGCACTGAAAGCTCTTTGTTTGCACACGTCATTGTTTTCAAACAGATAAAGTAAAACAGGACAAAATGAATCTTGACAAACTATATATCATTTTGAAGGTCTAAGCCTCAAGCATCGACGACAGATCGCTGTTTCTCGATAGAAAGCTTATAAAGGAATGTATTTGCTAAATTTGTGTAAGCAGTACACATCAAAACATGTATAAAAAAACCGCAGTACATACCAGATTCATCCTGATAACGACTCTCAAACGTATCCACTGCTGTAAATCCCGGTTTCGTTTGAGAGATAAGGGTCCACTGAACAACATTCCATCGAGCACTTTTAGTCCAAAGAAACAACAACGTTGTAATTTGGATCGTTATTCATTTGTTTACGTCTCATCTCTTCAGGGAGAGTTATTGTTTGTGTCCGTTATGGAACAAATTACGCTCAAAAACAGCGTATTGGTGGTAAAAAAACAGCATGATTTTGTAGCAGGCAATGTCCCAAACAGAATGAGACCATCCAAAAAAAAAAATCAAAGATACACGGAAGATTGTTTATTTGAATTCTGGCGGTCCCTCGCGACGGCGCGTGACGCACTCTGTGACGCACCTGTCATCTGAAGGGGGCGTAACTTAGCGATCTTTTTTGCACAAATAAACCTTTCTTTTTTTCTTCTTCAACAGTTTTCATATATGTTTGCTTGTTTTGTGGGGAATTGCCTTTATCTGTATGATTAACATCTGTATGGCTGATAATCAGCATGTAATTACTGACTGTTCACAGATATCAGTGTGAATGCAGTCTATATAAAAGGCCATTATAATGTGATTATTGACTATATTGGGCGGCCATCTGTATGATTAGCATCTGTATGAATGATCGTCAGCATGTGATTACTAATGTATGAGCAGGAGCATCTGTATGTCAGGAAATCAGTATGTACTTAAGTTATTTTTTTTTTTATTATTATTGTTTTTTTTTCATCACTCAAAAATTATTATTATTGTATTTTTCTAGTGGTCAAATAAATCACTTATACGATGTCTAAGATTCTGTCTACTGTTTTATAATTGAAAAACTGCAGTGGCATGTATAATGACTAAATAGTTTGTAGTAGAACCCTTCAATAATTTGGTAAATATTTTTCCTCAAACAGGGGGAGGGGGGGGCTAGTAAAATGGCTGCAGGAATCTCATTTTTCATGGTATCTTCTTCAGATTTGAAATATAAACTCATGAGATATGTGACTTTCAACCCATTACTTTTCTGGATTGCTTCAGGACTGATTTCATGTATTTTTATATGAAATTAAAAAAAAATTCAGTGTGGTACAATTTTTATCAAGGCACTTCAGTTTCTATAACTTTTTATATTTTTGAGCATTATCAACTCTGATAACGATGATGGATAGTAAAGCCCAAAGGGTCTTCTTTCCAAAGACACCAAAATTGTGTGTGTGGCACATTGAAGTCAGAAACTGTTACCATTTTAAGTTAGTTAGTCATTTTCAGCTGTGATTCCCAATATGGGGGGCGCTGGTTAACAGGTTAATGTATGTCAAATACCTGATATTTGGTATTGAAATAATGGTCATGACAAATGCAAGAATTTGGTGTGCATGGAAAGTTAATCTTTAGTATAATAATGTGTGATTACAACGCTTTTAGAACGTGTTAAAGATATTTTCTTCATGTGACAAAATAAATAGGCGGATAATGTATGCACAGAAAGACGCCTTGTGGGGCGGGGCTCCGCCCACAGGAACAATTTGATTGGAAGAAGCTCTCTGGTGGGCGTACTGCAATCAGTCCGTTAAAGTTGGACACAAGAGCTCACACACTCTCTCTCTGCTTACTGGCGCGATGTTTAACAGACTTTGACTTTGGCTCCATGAGCTACAAAGCGCCCCCTCAGCCATATACCATCTGGCTCGAGGATTCACACAGGTCTCCAAGTTCTGACCCAAAGGAACTTCAACATCTGAAGCCGTAAGAACTCGAAACAGACTTCCTAAAGAGCGTCATACAGCACTGAGCAGTCAACCTACCAACGAAAGGCATCCCCAGAGTGACATCACGAAACGACGCGCGGGATTCCCTCAAGCCACACAGATCAGCGATCATCTCAACTTAAAGCAAGTATCAAACAAAATCTCTATTTCGCTGAATCGTGTTGTATTTATCTCTAAAAGTAAAGATACTAGAGTTCTCCTCTTGATGATCTGCACGGGTAAAATCGTGTGGAAATAGCAAACAGTGCTATATTTTAATCATCCCCAAATTGCAACAATTAATTGCCTGTGCGTGTGTGTATGTATGTATTTTGTTTTGTGTTATTTAGCTTAGTTCATGTATTTTAGTAAGATGGCAAATAAACTCTTGTTTGATTTATAGAGAAGTGTTCTGTGTTCTGTTGTGTAATATTCAGATCAAACTTTGCCCAGATTGCGTTACCTATGCTCATAACTGTCATAAAGTTACTTAAATAATTCTGTATTATTATATCGTGGCCACGAAAATAAACAGAATTTCTCAGATATACTGAAACTTAACCACTCACTGGACAATTGTTAAATAAGGTATAAGTTGGACATTTTGATTAATATCAATTGATCATATCAATATCAAATCTTAAGATTCCCTAAAGCTGAAATTCAAAATAAAAGCTTAAACAAAGGAGCTAAATCTATTACACAGTAGTTAAGTGACTAAACAACAATGGGCGAGACCAATGGTGCGATGATATACAACTATTTGTCAATGTCTTATGCTAGTGGCAGTGATAGGCAAATATATTTCAACATTTCAATATTCTCAACATTGCATCAACTACTGATGAACACATACATTTTTACTTGAATTGTCACTCAGTGTGTTATTTAATCATTAACCCCTGAGATTTTAAAGTTAGTAACTAGTGCGGTCAAACGATTATTCTCGATTAATCACACCCAAAATAAAAGTTTTTGTTTACAGAATATATGTGTGTGTACTGTGTATATTTATTATGTATATATAAAGACACAAATACACAGTATGTATTTTGAAAATATTTACATGTATTTACATATTCATATAATTCATATTATATATAAATACATTTAACATATAAACATAACATATTTTTCTTAAATATATATATGCATGTGTGTGTATTTATATATACAAAATAAATATACACATTGCACACACATATATTCTGTAAATAAAAACTATTATTTTGGATGCGATTAATAGCGATTAATTATTTGACAGCACTATTAGTAACCAATAATGTATACGAGAGGCCGTACTATATTGTGGAAAAAGTCATAGCCGAAGGATGCTGTTAGGCACAACTTATGACCATGACATTAGCCTCGTGTAGACTGTCAGCCCAAATCTGATTTTGTGCATATATCCGATTGGAATCCGATCTAGATGATTGACTGTCCACACAGTGTATCGCAACTGTTATCATATCCGATTTGTGTGTGTTCTTTCATTTATGTGTTGGTTTCTATGGCAATGCCATTGCATTGTTATGGCTATGTTAAAAAACAACAATAACAGCAATGCAGTTTGCAAAACAAATGTTGTCTTAAGACATGACAACATGCTGCCGTCACGCTGTATTATATTTCGTCGTATGAGGCATCGTCAGAAACGCAGGAAGCTGTGCGACTTTATTCCATGTTGCCATCTCCACTGGTTTCAAAACTCATAGAGGTGCATATACTAGCAGTATATTGTCTTTTTCCGCTTGACTTGCATTTCACGAGTTCACACTTACATATAATAAATAGAATAAAGATTATGCGTATTTGGCGTGCTGTCCGAGGGGAGGGCTCCGAGCTCAGAACATCAGCCCGAACCCAGAGTACCCCCCTATAGGTTAGGACAGGAATAGTTGTAAGTGCGGAGAAGGGGTGGCGGAGGGATGCTGGAAAACTGTCAAGGAACAGAGGTGAGTCGGCTGTGTATATTTACACACCTCTTATATTGTTAACTGGGTTGATTACTGATTGTACTCCTCTCATGTTAATTAGGTTAATTATCTGAACGTGCTCCTCCCGAACTTTGTTAATAAAACATCATTTCGCAACAACACAAGATTTTTTCTGCAAAGACATTCAGCAAGTTTTCTACAAAAAACGTCTGACATGTTTACGTTTTATGTAATGCAATGGATTTCCACAAATGTGATTTTAATAGGATTCCAAACCACATATGAATATAGCTCAAACGGATTTGCAAAAATCAGATTTCATGTAGTTTTTTACCGTTCAGACTATCTAAATATGATCAGATTTGCACAAAAATTGGATTTGGGCTGATGTTCTGAACGAGGATTAATTCACAATACAGCATACCTCGAGTGCCGTATTGCTTTTATAAAATGGTTGCCACACAATACAAATATTAACCCTTTGACGCATATGATCACACCGGACATGCAGTACCATACTTGAAACAGAAAACTAATAAATACAGTAATATTCCCTCCACACTTTGGGAACTGTGGCCTTCCACACAGACACATGCACACATCGACTAATCTTCTGTATGCAAAGACAACAGTTGTTCAACTTGAAGCAGTGCTGTGCAGACTGATCGGTTTTATGACATCTTGGTACTGCAAGAGTGCTTCGAAAGCTTATGGAGCTGTCGGCTCTCTAATTGTTCTCACTGTACTTCGATGTCATACACCGATCGGTCTGTGCAGTGCCACTTCAAGTCAAACACACCTTTTCTTTGACAGGGAAAGGGCATTGGGGGAAGATGAATGACGTAACATAACACTGGTAGGGTCACTCATAATTCATTACATAACAATAAAGAGCTAATTTTGTTGAAATGCATAACACATGGAACCGTTTTAATGCTACTCTGATTGTTTATGTTGCTAAGGGTGCTATATTGTTCCTTTCACAAATTATCCATTTTTTACAGAATAATGCACACTGCAGTTTACAGAAGCAAATTGATCTCTGCAATTTGCAGAATCAGCTGGAATCCAGTCACCCAGTCACACAGAATAGCTACTGTAGCTCAAATTGGTGAAAAACTTCATACTGGCCATGTGCCATGGAATCACCAGGCTCCACCCTCACTCCTTCACTTTGAGCACTGTTGCCACAATACTAATCATCATCACCTGTTACCCATCACTGCACTCATCAGCACCTCAATATAAGCCTGCCACAGGCACGCAGACAGACAGACACAGAGTGAGTGAGTGACTCTGTCTGTCTGGTCTACAACTTGGATTGTTACAACTTATTGCCCCAACTTATTGCCCAAGCGGTCGGACTACTGACTATACTGAATATTTACCTCTGTGTTGATTCCTAAAGTTCCCTTTCAATCGGTCACTCTGAGTCACGTCGGATGACCGACGAAATTGGGATCTCGCCAGAGAGACCTATTCACTTCGAGTGTAACTAAACGAGCCAATGGACATTGGCATGCGATCATTGCATCCAGCTGCCGCTGATCACCGCGTGAGTATAAGAGGCAGCAGGTGCACCGCATTAATTCATCCTTTCGCTTCGGAGCCGAGCGGTGGTGTATCACCACTGCTCTCCTGTTCCTTGAGTGATTGCTGAAAGACGTGTGCGGGCATTACGGCATTGCATTGGTGGTCGTGGACGCACGAAAAAAAAAAAAAAAAAAGATCATCTTCGTGCAGACATCCACACCAGGAGTGTGCGGCGGCCAGCTCCCCTGCGTGCTTCAGCACTAAAAAAACAATTTCTCTAAAAGAGCAACACGGGTGATCGCGTTTTTTTAAAGATGTCTTATCACCCGTGCGTTTCTGGGTGTGGTCGTTTCCTGGCAGTCAGGACGGTCACGATCGCTGCCTCACGTGTCTGGGCATTCAGCACGCTGAGGAAGCTTTCGTGGATGGTTCATGTTCTTCTTCAAAAGAGAGAAAAAAGAAAGGGGGACATGACCATCTCAGAGTTGCGTAATAGACTCCGTTATGTCAAACATGGCGGAGTCCCTCTGCCTCTGCCGCGATCCAGCATTCTTCCCGGCACACGGGGTGGCGCTGCGTCCGGTGGAGTCAGAGGTGAATTGAGGATCACTGTGAAGGCTTACCCAAGTGGAGCTCCTCCCCCCTCAAGCACTCCGCAGCCGGTGGAGCTGCCGAAGGAGCGCGCTGGGCCCTCTGCTGGACGGGGTGCACCACGCGTTTCCTTCGGTGCCCCCTATGATGACCAGATGTCGATTGCTGCATCGGAGTGTGAGCTGTCTCTCTCCGGGGATGACGACCCGGCTGCGTTGACCCCTTCGGGTGTGGTAGCGTTGTCCGAGCCAGACCCAGAGATGATGGCTATGTTTTCCCAGGCCGCCGAGAATGTCGGGCTCGTGTGGAATTCTCCACCGTGTCCCGATCCTTTGAGGCTGGACGAGTGGTTTCTCGTGGGGGTCGCGCTGGTCCTCTGAGCCCCCCTCTGGTGCCATTTTTTCCCGGAAGTGCATGAGGAGCTCACAAGATCGTGGAAGGCACCTTTCACTGCCCGAAACAAATCTTGTAGCTCCTCCCCCCTCACAACCCTCGATGGTGGAGCCGCTTTGGGGTACGCGGGCATCCCCTCGGTGGAGCGGTCTGTGGCCATGCAACTGTGTCCAACAGCTGACCCGTGTCTCCCCTCACGGGCCTGTAGGTATTAGTCAGGTCTAACTGGCAGTGCTTATAGAGCCTGTGGGGAGGTGGCTTCTGCCCTCCACGCCATGGCGTTACTGCAGGTCCACCAGGCCAAAGCCCTGAGAGACCTGCACGAGGGTGGTCACGACCTGGCGGTTCTACATGAGCTGCGTGCTGCGACGGACCTAGCGCTTCGAGCGACGAAGGTGACCGCACAGTCTCTGGGTCGTGCGATGTCCACGCTAGTGGTCCAGGAGTGCCATCTCTGGTTGTGTCTCGCTGACATGAAGGAGCAGGAGAAGGTACAGTTCCTGAATGATCCCGTATCACAGACCGGCCTCTTCAGCGACGCTGTCGAGAGCTTTGCCCAGCAGTTCTCGGCAGCACAGAAGCAGACTGAGGTGATCAAACACATCATGCGCCGGAGGAAACCTGCTGCTTCCACCCCGGCTGCAACCCCTCAGCCTGCTCGTCGCCGTGGGTACCCAGCCCATCCAGGCCCCCGCTAAACCTGGTGGCAAGCGCAAGTGCAAGAGGCCCTGAGACGGGCGACCCAGAGAGGGAGGAGACTGCTCATTGGGAGATGGTGACTGCACCTCTCCATCCCCCGGAGGAGGGCCGGGTGGAGAATCTTTGTTTTTGTTCCACCGTTGGCCCGGAAGCCAGCGGTACCCAAAACTTCACTAAAAGAGCGGTTTCCTCAGTCTCTGGGTCCCAAGAGGGGGAGAGTTGCGAGTTGTGCATCATGGGATCACTTCCCTCCTCCTCTCTCGCCAGCGGGCAGCAGTGGGTGCCCAAGAGCTCCCCTTCTGCCCATTCGTGGAACCAGGTAAGGGCTGTAACACTCGAGTCCCCGCTTCATGTCGTCATACGCCGGGCTGTCACAAGCCTCAAGCCGGGTTCCTGCGTTTCCTCCCACACGAGGAGGAATCAGGTGAGTGTCACACTTCACACCCAGACCCCGCCCCTGCCATCACAGGCCAGGCTGTCACAGGCCCCGGGCCGGGTCCCTGTGTTCCACCACGCTGCCCCACCGTGGGTACGGTCTCTCGGAGCCTGGTCTCCAGTCCGTCCCGATGGCTCCTGCGGACCATCAGACTCGGCTATGCGATTCACTTCACCCGGTGTCCCCCTCAAGTTCAGGGGCATCCGGTTCACTTCAAACAAGGCCGTCAATGCTCCTGTCTTGTGTGCAGAAGTCGCAGTCTTGCTGGGAAAGATGCGATAGAGCCAGTTCCTCCAGCCGATATGAGGTCAGGGTTTTACAGCCCTTACTTCATTGTGCCCAACAAAAGCGGTGGGTTACGACTGATCTTGGCTCTGCGAGTTTTGATCCGTGCGCTTTACAAGCTGCCGTTCAAGATGTTGACGCAGAAACGCGTTTTGAGCGTGTCAGTCCCCTAGATTGGTTTGCAGCGATCGACCTGAAGGACGTGTGCTTTCATGACTCAATCCTACCGCAACACAGGGCATTCCTGCAATTCGCGTTCGAGGGTCGTGCATGTCAGTACAAGCTCCTGCCTTTCGGGCGCCTCAGCCAGTTGGGTTTTCAGGTCAACTGGGGAAAGAGCAAACTCGTGCCAATGCAGAGGATCTCTTTTCTCGGCATGGAGTTAGATTCGGTCAACCAGACAGCACGCCTCACCCAGGTACGTGCTCAGTCGGTGCTGAACTGCCTCAAGACTTTATCAGGCAGGACGGCGGTCCCACTGAAACTCTTTCAGAGGCTCCTGAGGCATATGGCTGCAGCTGCGGCAATAGTTCCGCTCGGTCTGCTCCATATGAGACTGCTTCAGCACTGGCTCCATGGCCGAGTCCCGAGGTGGGCGTGGAAACGCGGTACTTACCGGGTTCAGATTACACCGGCCTGCCGCAAAACCTTCAGCCCGTGGACAGATCCTTCATTCCTTCGGGCAGGAGTGCCCCTGGAACAGGTCTCCAGGCATGCTGTGGTATTCACGGATGCCTCGGCCACCGGCTGGGGAGCCACGTACAACGGGCACGCAGTGTCAGGGGTATGGACGGGTCCCCAACTGCGTTGGCATATCAATTGCCTCCAGTTGCTGGCAGTATGCCTTGCCTTGAGCCGCCTCAGAGGGCGCCTTCGGGGCAAGTACATTCTGGTCCGTACGGACAACACAGCGACCGTTGCGTATATCAACCGGCAAGGCGGTTTACTCTCCCGTCGCATGTCGCAACTCGCCCGCCACCCCCTCCTCTGGAGTCAGAAGCATCTGAGGTCCCTTTGTGCCATCCACATCCCAGGAGTGTTCAACCAGGCGGCCGACGAGCTGTCTCGAGCGGCACTTCCTGGGGAGTGGAGACTCCATCCCCAGGCGGTCCAGCTGATTTGGAGTTGGTTCGGAGTTGCTCAGGTAGACCTGTTTGCATCTCCAGAAACCACCCATTGCCAGTGATTCTACTCCCTAACCGAGGCAACGCTCGGCACGGATGCACTGGCACACAGCTGGCCCCGGGGCCTGTGCAAATATGCGTTTCCCCCAGTGAGCCTACTAGCACAGACACTGTGCAAGATCAGGGAGGTCGAGGAGCAGGTCTTGTTAGTGGCTCCATATTGGACCAACAGGACCTGGTTCCGGAACTCATGCTCCTCGCGACAGCCCCTCCCTGGCCGATTCCTCTGAGGAAGGATCTGCTTTCTCAGAGACGGGGCACCCTCTGGCACCCACGTCCAGACTTGTGGAAACTCCATGTGTGGCTCCCTGGATGTGACGCGGAGGTTCTAGGTGACCTGCCCCAGGAGGTAGCTCTCACTATCACTTCAGCACGAGCACCGTCCACAAGACCGGCCTATGCGCTGAAGTGGAACCTGTTCGTCGAATGGTGTTCCTCTCACGGTGAGGACCTCCAGAGATGTTCGATCAGAGCTGTGCTGTCCTTCCTGCAGCAAGGGTTGGAGCGTAGGCTGTCCCCCTCCACCCTTAAGGTTTACGTTGCTGCTATTTCCGCCCACCACGACCCAGTAGAGGGAAGATCGGTGGGGAAGCACAATCTGGTCGTCAGGTTTCTTAGGGGGGCCAGGAGGTTAAATCCTCCTAGGCCTCCTTCCCTACCCTCTTGGGATTTGGCATTGGTGCTAAGAGCCCTACAAACTGCCCCCTTTGAGCCTTTGCAGTCAGTCGAGTTGAAGTTTATCTCTATGAAAACCCTACTCCTGACTGCATTGGCCTCGATCAAGAGGCTGGGGGACCTGCAGGCATTTTCGGTCGATGAATTGTGCCTTGAGTTTGGGCCGGCTGACTCCAGTGCAACACTGAGGCCCCGGCCCGGCTATGTGCCCAAAGTTCCTACCACTCCCTTCAGGGACCAGGTGGTGAACCTGCAAGCGCTGCCCCTGGAGGAGGCAGACCCAGCCCTAGCTTTGCTCTGTCCTGTACACGCACTGCAACAGTACGTGGATAGAACTCAGAGCTTCCGGACCTCAGAACAGCTCTTTGTTTGTTATGGAGGACAGCAGAAGAGGAGGGCTGTCTCCAAGGAGAGAATGGCCCACTGGATAGTGGACGCCATCACCTTGGCTTATGAAGCACAAGGTGTGCCCTGCCCGCTCAGGCTGCGTGCTCACTCCACTAGGGGTGTCGCATCGTCCTGGGCGCTGGCTCGTGGTGCCTCGCTAGCAGATATCTGTAGAGCTGCGGGTTGGGCGACTCCCAACACGTTCGCTAGGTTTTATAGCCTACGTGTCGAACCGGTTTTCTCCTGTGTTCTCACCTCAAACGGGTAGTGGCACTGAGAGGCCCGGCTCAGAGTCGGCTTGCGGCGTCCTTACACCTAATTCTCCAGAGAGTTCCTTAACCAGGCAAACCCTGTCGAGTCCTCCAGCACTCCGGCGTCCAGACGTGGCGGAGCGTCCGGCGCCAGGCCTTTTCAGCCAATGAATTTTTGAAATCTGGTGTGAGGCTAGTGCCCATATGAGAGACCCTGCTGGGATCCCATACGTGTATTCCATGGTATGCTTATTAGAGCCGTGTTTTCCCTGGCAGACCACATTCTTCCATCTCTAATGATGCAGCCTAAGCCATCTCAGAGACTTGCATGTGCAATAGGGCCCTACGGGGTTACTTCACATGAGTAATGTCACTTAACCCCCTCTGGGAGTAGGTGACTCCACAGTGTGCCTCTTCCAAGCGGAAGGGCACGCTTCCCAGTGTTATCCAAGTCCTACTGTTTGGGTTGCTCAAGGAACAACAGTAGTTGACCTTCTCTGTGTAGAGACCGGTCCTATCGTCTGCCTTATAGGAAGGATCAGGAGGCCTACACAGGGCACTGGAAGGGGCAGCTCCTGTGGCGCTTTGGTAGGGATCCTAATTTCGTCGGTCATCCGACGTGACTCAGAGTGACCGACTGAAAGGGAACGTTTCGGTTACGTATGTAACCCTCGTTCCCTGAAGGAGGGAACGGAGACGTCACGTCCCGTCGCCACAGTCGCTGTACCACCGCTGAGCTGCCGGGTCACCGGCTCGGCTCCTCAGCGAAAGCATTAATGCGGTGCACCTGCTGCCTCTTATACTCACGCGGTGATCAGCGGCAGCTGGATGCAATGATCGCATGCCAATGTCCATTGGCTCGTTTAGTTACGCTCGAAGTGGATAGGTCTCTCTGGCGAGATCCCAATTTCGTCGGTCATCCGACGTGACGTCTCCGTTCCCTCCTTCAGGGAACAAGGGTTACATACGTAACCGGGACGTTCTCTGCTCTAGTCTCCTATCTCCCAACTCCAGTGTGTCCTCCTAGGATCATTATAAGAGAAAGCCATATTCTGATTATTAATATTAGCAACACTAGAGTGTGTTTTTGTGGGTGTGGTTCTGCTCACCTGCTCAATCGTCTTCATCATGCAAGTTGTTGTTTCTGACCATTTACTCACCTGTTGCTTTCCAATTCTGTTCAATAAAATCACGACTCACTCTCTATATGTTTTCACTCACAATATCTGCTGAGTCTGTGTTCTCTGACATCATTATAAAAAGGTGCCAGGAAACAGTGCATTTGCAGACTGGTCAGAGTGCCCATGATGATCGTCATTTTTGCTGCATGCTCCTTCATGTTCATACACACCCGAAGAACTCACACTGAAAGCGCCTCTCTCACTCTCTTCAAGTGATCAGTGAAATCTGACTCCTGCTGCACTGTGTTATGGCTCTGCAGTGTGCACTTAATGGAGCAGAGCATACACTTTCCGTTTACACTTGTAGTGTCTGTTGTTCTACTGAACTAAATGTTTTTTTTTATTTCTTTTAGCTATACAACAATGGGGGCAGTACCACGGTGGGCAAGTAATGTATTCAGTGTATGGGCGAACACACATGTTTAAAATGTGGCAGGATGGTTCTCTCTGCTCACATTTGTAAGTTTGTATAACTTAGACCTGGGATCTGCTCCAGATTTTCAGGTGCTGCTGTGTTAGTTGTGCTTGCCATGATTTCACAGTAGACAGGCACTTCGTTGCCTTGGAATTATAAGGTTCTATCTGCATTCTGAGTGGTTTTGAGATATTGAGCTTCAAAGTTTTTGCATTCCATATAGCAAAAATGATATGAGGAACAAGTCTCTTTCCTACATGAAAATGACAGAGACCCTAAATGGTGGTATTTCTGCAGCTAAATGTATAATATCAAAATCCTCTCAAATTTTTAAATGGGGATTTTTGGAACTGGTCAAATGCAGATAGAACCTTCTAATTCTAAAAAGTCATTTCCCGCTTGGAATTATAAGGTTCTATCTCGCAAAACATTAACTGAAGCAACAATTTTCAAGAAATACAAATAGTTTTTTTATAATTTGTTTTAAAACATAAAATAATCATACTTCCTTACCTTTTGAAACTTAGAAGGGTTCGCTGCCATCGTCAGAGCGCATTTCCCCAGTATACATTCAGCATCTGGCTCATATTCACGATCTCAATATATTCTCAAAACTATCGTTTTCAGCATCTTCACAAACAACATTTTGATCGCTATTCACCACATCCACCATCAAACGACAGTGACACTTATATTTCATTATGTACAGTAATTGCTCTGCAGTAAAGCCATTCAAGCCTGTTCAATTTTTGCAGATGATTATTTGTTTTATGCATGCGCTAATTATGAGTGAAAAATCACGTCATCATTATGTTTTAAACAGTGCCACATTGTGAAAAAAAGGTGAATTGCACTTATTGATTATGCAGACACGTAATTATTGTTGCTTAATGTTTAATCTTTCATGCTGTTATGGAGCAGTCCGGCGACATGACAAAGAACGTTGATCCTGATTGGTCCTCTTTCGTGCATTCAAAGTGCTGATTGGCTGATTCACAGATAGAACCTTATAGAACCAAGATAGAGTTCGACTTTGTAGATAGAACCTTTTTGTTTTCTAAATAAAAAGTCCTAAAATGTACAAAATTAAAAAAAACATCACATAATGTAAATAAGTTGTCACGGAATAAGAATATGTCAGATAGAACCTTATAATTCCAAGGTGACGACTTGTCAATATGGCAAAGTGAGTATTATCATTACCACAGGATCACTATTTTTGATGCAGTTTGATCCCTTAATAGGGAACGTCTCAGGTTATGACTGTAACCATGGTTCCCTTAGAGGGAAAGAGACTTTGCGTCACCTTGCCATACTTACTGCATCCCTGTGCAACCATCAGCTTCATACAGCCGCATGGCTATCTATTTTACAGTGTTGCTATTGACAACGGTCAAAAAATATTTGACCTTGAAATGTCGCAACTAACCCATCAGAATCAAGTACTCCAGGGATCTGTATAATATTATTTATGCTATTCATAAATTGATTTATGAAATAAAGTTGGAAGTTAATTTAACACACCTAGACCCGGTTTCACAGACAGGGCTTAGGCTAAGCCAGGATTAGGCCATAGTTAAATTAGGACATTTAAGTAATTTGTATAAACATGCTTAGAAAAAAACATTACTGGGGTGCATCCTGAGACAAAACAAAGGCACTGATAAATTTTAAGACCAGTCAGTGCAAGTTTATTTCAGTTGAAACAGCTCAGACTTACATTTTAGTCTAGGACTAGGCTTAAACCTTGTCTGTGAAACCGGGGGCTAGCTGACTAAACACTGTTCCCCTGCTTAATGGCTTACAACTTCACAAACCTTGCTCATTTTTTATTGTTTCTGATACTACCTATCAGACACCATAAAATATGCATAGTTTGATACAGAGCATTCTTCTTTGTGTTACTGTTTGATAGTACAACTGTACCCTGGTACTGCCACAGGTTTCTATTTTTAAGTCCAATGCGTGCCTGACATCTAGAGGACATTCTAAAAAAATCTGTAAAGTAATAGATATAACTGATATAATATGCTTTATTTATTAATTCATTCATTAATTCATTCATTCATTTTCAGAATCTCAAAATAAACTCTTTCAGAAAAAAAAAATGTCTGTTATTTCTTTCCTGATTTTCTTCCACAGTTAAAGCTGCAGTCCATAACTTTTTTGTTCAAAATTGAAAAAAAAGATATAATAAGTGTGTACACCATGAATCCATTTTCCAAACCATGTTTTTGGCTTATCCTGAATCACTACAGTACAGCTATAATAAGTGTTTATATTCAGACTATTTTAGACAGGTTCGGGTAGGTACCACTGCAGAGTAGCCCAGTACCTGTGTGCTTCATCATAGACATAAACTCCGGCTACAATGTTCTTCTGCAAGACACATGCAGTTCTGTTTATTAACCGCTAGAGCACCAAAAGTTACGAACTGCAGTTTTAAAAGACTGATTTAGAGAAATAGCATAAACATCAGTACTAACCTGGCAGCAAAGTAAACACAAAAACAAATGTAATTTGTTGTAATTTTTAATAAAAAAAATAAATAATAAAGTGATTGGAAGGTGACATCCTGATTTCCAGGTATGTCCATTTGGCACCGCCCGCTCTTTTAAAATAACACCCCACACAATCTTCATTATAAATTAGTGAGCTGAGGGGGTGGGTGGATCAGAAAAAGCAAGAGATGTGGATCACTCTGTATATTTATCTATACCTATTCTTTAACTGTATTTCTGCAGCTACAGTACTCACATCAGACACATGTCAGCACCAGGGGCGCTTTCGTTTGAACAGCGTGTATCAGGATGGAGACGTTATACTTGGAGGCCTGTTTCAGGTTCATTTCTTCACAGTTTTCCCAGATCTGAGCTTCAAAACAGAACCAGAACCACCATACTGTGAAAAGTGAGTCCAGAGGCAGAAATATGAATATTCTCCTCTTTTACCTCAGTTAATTTGTTGAAATGCTGCCATGCTCAAATGCTGCCTTAAAAAAAAAAAAAAAAAAAAAAAAAAAAAAAAAAAAAAAAAAAAATTATATATATATATATATATATATATATATATTGAACCCAGTGTTAATGTCAACATTTAACTTTTGTTTTTCTTAGATTTGATATGGAAAGCTTCCAGCAGGCACAGACCATGGCTTTCGCAATAGATGAGATCAATAAGAATCCAAACCTACTGCCTAACATCACTCTTGGTTATCATCTTTATGATAACTGTGTGAGACTAGGAATGGCGTTCCGGGCTGCCATATCCCTAGTTAGTGGGACTGAGAAGTCCTTCTCCAACCTCAACTGCACTGGCCCCCCGCCAGTAGTTGGTATTGTGGGGGATCCAAGTTCAACTCCTTCCATTGCAATTTCCAGTGTTCTGGGGCTGTTTCGAGTACCTATAGTAAGATGGAATGAAAAAAGTACAAATACACTGTATGCATATTTTTACACTTTTCAGTTAAATGTTCAACCATATATATCCTTGATCTGCTTCTTCCAGAAATTACTTTATTATTTGCTTGTGCATAATTTTTTTTTTTTTTTTAAAAAGACAAAAGCACTGATCATTTTTTTGGATCGTCACTCTATTTTTTTATTTATTTTTTTCTGTTTCATGTCTTCTCTCTCTCGATCTAACTTATTAGGTTAGTTACTACGCCACCTGCTCCTGTTTGAGTGACAGGAAAAAATACCCCTCTTTCTTCAGAACAATCCCCAGTGATGCCTTCCAGGTGCGAGCCATGGTTCAGATCTTGAGGCATTTTGGATGGACATGGGTTGGTCTCATCTACAGTGATGATGACTATGGCATCCATGCTGCTCAGTCCTTCCAGCAGGAAATGCAGCTATTTGGACATTGTGTTGCTTTTTCTGAAATCCTGCCCCATGATAACAACCCCAGAGACATTCACCGAATAATAGGAATGATTCAGGCCTCTACATCTAGAGTGGTGGTTGTTTTTTCCACTTCATCCTTTTTGTTACCTTTGATGGATGAAGTGGTGTCACAGAATATGACAGGCAGGCAGTGGATTGCGAGTGAAGCATGGGCCACTGCACCTGTATACCACACTCCACGTTTACTGCCCTTCCTGGGCGGTACACTGGGCATTGCTGTTAGACGTGGAGAGATTCAGGGGCTTCATGACTTTTTGCTACATACTCGTCCCAGCAATGAACCAAGAAATAATATGCTGAGGATCTTCTGGGAAAACATGTTCAGGTGCAGTTATGAAACTGTGGCTACAGTGAAAGATGGAGACCAAGTGAAAAAGGTGTGTACAGGACAGGAGGATCTGAGCACCACAAACACACCATACACTGATGTTTCTGGGTTGAGAGCACCCTACAATGTCTATAAGGCAGTTTATGCCCTGGCACATGCACTTCATGACCTGATGCAGTGTGAGAAAGGGAGAGGGCCATTCATTGGGAATGGCTGTGCTGACATAACCAACCTGAAACCCTGGCAGGTAAGACCCACAGGTATAGTAAATATTGTCTTTAGGCATATAGACCAGCTGTATGTGGAAAAGAAATATGTTTGCTTTACATTAATTCAAATTTCAGATAAATATATAATACCTGTCCTGTCTCAATCTGTACAGCTGGTTCACTACCTACAGAAAGTGAACTTCACCACAGGATTTGGGGATCATGTGTCATTTGATAAGAATGGAGATGCTCTGGCCATCTATGATGTGTTGAACTGGCAGCCAAGCTCTGATGGATCAATAAGGATCTACACAGTTGGTGTAGTAAATGAAGGAGTGAAAACAGGGATGGTGCTCACACTGGATGAGGATGCAATATATTGGAAGTTTGAGACAAAAAAAGTAACTAACATTGACAAATGAGAATAATTAATAGAGGCCAAGATTGTCATTATGTAAAAGAGATGAGAAAGACATAGCTGATAACAGATGATGTCTCTTTCAGCCCCCACGGTCTGTGTGCAGTGAGACCTGCCCCCCAGGAACCAGACGAGCTACACGCAAGGGCCTTCCTGTCTGCTGTTTTGACTGCCTGCCATGCGGAGATGGAGAGATTTCAAACACAACAGGTGTTTATTTTATTGAGGAAATTGCTATTTGAAAAATTCATAGTAACTTTGATCCATCTTACATTTTCACCTTCTCTCTGTTACTTAATCACAGATGCTATTGAGTGCACAATGTGTCCAGATGACTTTTGGTCCAATCCAGATAAGTATCAGTGTGTCCCAAAAGAAATAGAGTTTCTGTCCTATGAGGATCCTCTGGGCATCTCTCTGACCACTGCATCTCTGCTTGGCACCTGCTTCTGTGGTCTTGTGATGATCGTCTTCGCTCTTCACCGTAACACTCCCATAGTGCGTGCCAATAATTCAGAGCTCAGCTTCTTGCTGCTGTTGTCACTCAAACTGTGTTTCCTGTGTGTGCTGCTGTTCATTGGCCAGCCACAGTTGTGGACGTGTCAGTTAAGACATGCTGTGTTTGGCATAAGCTTTGTCCTGTGCATCTCCAGCATCCTGGTTAAGACTATGGTAGTAATAGCCGTGTTCAAGTCATCTCGACCTGAGGGTAAAGGGGCAATGAAATGGTTTGGAGCAGTTCAACAAAGATGCACAGTTCTGGTCCTAACAGCCATCCAGGTTGTGATATGTGCAGTCTGGCTATCAACTGCCTCTCCAACACCACATAAAAACAACCAGTATACTCGCTCTAAAATAGTATATGAATGTGCTATAGGCTCAGTGGCTGGTTTTTCTATCCTGCTGGGATATATTGGACTGTTGGCAGCAGCAAGCTTCCTGTTAGCCTTCCTGGCGAGAAATCTACCAGATAATTTTAATGAAGCGAAGTTCATCACATTTAGCATGTTGATCTTCTGTGCTGTCTGGATTGCATTTGTTCCAGCATATGTGAGCTCACCAGGGAAATATGCAGTAGCTGTAGAGATATTTGCCATTTTAGCTTCTAGTTTTGGATTACTGGTGGCCATATTTGCCCCAAAGTGCTACATAATCCTTTTACATCCAGAAAGAAACACTAGAAATGCCATCATGGGAAGAGAAACACAAAATAAATAGTTTAACATCCTGCCTGCATATCTCTGGTGTATGAACCTTCAAAATAATCAATCAATCAATGCCCTGCTTGTAGACATATGTGTAAGTGTTTCTAGTTTCTATTGTATGTAATTCAAACAAATGACTTAGAGTTTGCCTATATGCAGATGACTCATGCAATGCCTGTTTTGCATACCATATTGAAACATGATATATTCACTGAAGTAACATTAAACTGTAAAATAAATAAATAAATAATTGAATTAATGTATGCTTTTTACCAGTTTTTATTTGCAGTTTTTTTTTTTTTTTTATTATCATCATCATTGGGTAACACTTTATAATAACGTTCAGTTATAAGTCATTTATAAGTGATTAGGTAATGATGAACTAATCATTTACAAAACATTCATAAGCGATTAATAAGTGATATGCTAACAATTTGTGTATGTTTTGTTAATTCATTTACAAGTCATTTACAAGTAATTAGCTAATGATGAACTAATCATTTACAAAACATGACTATGCGTTCATAGATGATTAATAAGTGATATGTAGGGCTGGGTATCGAGTTCGATACTTTTTAGGCACTGACCGAATTGCCTCGATACCACCGAGTATCGAAAAACGTGTTGTCGTTCGGTACCAAATTGCGATACCTAAAGGGTTAATCTCATCAACGTCAGTGAGGCAATAAGCCTGCAGCACTAGGTGTGTTCGACTAGAAGCGGCGCGCCGCAGATTGATCAGTGTTTGACATCTGCGAGAGCGATTCAAAACCGTACGGATCAGTCTGCTCTCCACATCAAGTGTTTCGTTTACTACACACAGACTGAAGCGCGCTCACGGTGATTTCAGCGTCTGCCATCTAAATGAGGACATAAACACATGAACAACATCTCCAGAACTGCTCTGAGAGTCACTCTATGAGCATTTTACCATTTGATTTGAGTAAAACTAGCCTCATATCATATACACACAGAACTGTGAAGGTATTCACGGCAACCCGTCAAAATAAAAGTCCGGTTTAATTTGGAAGACACTGCGGCAGAAATATATTAATATTGTTCAGCAGACAGTACATACTGCTACTACTAGGCTACTATTAAAATTATTAAAACTTTATTTTTTTTAAAGTAATGATCACACAACATTTCTTCCATGTTTTAATTTTAATAGTAAAATGTTGTTTGCCAAAATAAATAAGTACAGTTTTATTTTCAATAATTTAAAAGATAAATAAAATTAATGTTTTATGCCTTCATTTGAAAACCAGATACAGAATTTCTGAGGAAAAAAAAACATTTCATAAGGCTATTTTAAGAATAAATTAGAATAAACTAAGTAGTTTTTATGCATTCAAATAATTAGACATACTACAACACAGAATTTAATAACAATAAAACATATGGTGAAAGAAAATAAAACACCCACTTATGAAAGTAGATAAAGATTTTCAATTCCTTGAAGTCTTTAACCTAGAATAAATGAATAGAAATTATGATTCTGTTTGAGCTATGCGTTTTAAAACGAACACACACGAGTGTAAACTGAAAACTATTTGAGCTTTATTAAAATTATTTGCACTGATTTATTGTGTTGGATATATTTTGTTCCTTTGTGCATTGGCTCAGGAGATGAGTCTTGAGTCTGTATAAATGTCAACAAGCTGAAAAAAATAAAACCAAAGTTTTTTGAGATCATGTTATCTTGTTAAAACTGATTTCATAAAATTGGTATCGAAAAAAGTATCGTTCAGGAACCGGTATTGAACTCAAGGTATCGGTATCGGTATCATATCAGCCCTAGTGATATGTTAATATTTTTATCTATGTTTTGTAGATTAAGTTATAAATCATTTACAAGTGATTAGATGAAGATGAACTAATCATTTACAAAACATGACTATACATTCACAAATGATTAAGTAATATACTAACGATTTATAAATCTGTCATAAGTTATCTTTAAAAAATAGCATCATGAAATAATCAAACAGATCCTTAATAGTTAATAGTTTAGTTAGGTTACTAGTTAATATATTATTAATCACTTATAAATCATTGAAATGTCAACATTGTACTATTACCTCAATAAACATTATAAATAATTTACAAAGCTTTCTGCATCCCCTAATCTAAAGTGTAAACTACTCATCACTTGTAAATGTGTTAAACATCATTTGTAGATCTTGTTTACCTGTTACAAATGATCTGTAGGTGTATACAAGGCATTTACAACACTTTCTGCATCCCCTAATCTAAAGTGTAAACTACTCATCAGTTGTAAATGTTTTACAAACTTTATGGTTTCCAGTTGTGTGTGCATAAATATATATACACACACAAACAACCTGTAACCGGAAGGTTTGTAAAACATTTACAACTGATGAGTAGTTTACACTTTAGATTAGGGGATGCAGAAAGTGTTGTAAACTGGTTCACTGAGAGTGGAGTGGCATCTAATCTGACCTATAGTAGCCTCTAAAAAGCACAGATCTGTAATATAGAAGAGCGCTTGGACAAGCACGCTTTTAGTTAGGAGATCTGATGGCTGGGATAAAAACTGTGTCATTCTTCTCTGGAGCGCATTGTCAGACCTGTGTGCCCCATGTCACGTGTTTCCCCTCCTCTCGTGCCCATATTTGGTGTTCCTGTTCCTGTCCTCGTTTGTCTCTATTAGTCTCCATCTGTGTTTTGATTGCTCCCCACCTGTTTCAGTTCTCCTCGTTTGATTTCCTTTTGTTTAAAAGCCCAGTGTCTCCTGTGTCCTGTGTTGGTTGTTAAATGTCTCCTCGCTCCTTGCTCTCCCCTCCGAGAGCCTGACACGCATCTGGCTCACACGACGATTTCTCAGCAATGGAAGCACGCAGAAACGTGAAAATGGTCTCGTTTGAAAGAAGATATCCTAATCTAAAAGATAATATAGAGTTTGTGGCTGTTTGTGGCTGACTGAAGAAGTAGTAAGAGTAGGAAACTGACAAAAACAAAGGTTGTGAAAAATGTATAAATTTCACATCGCGATTCTATTGAAGATCATTCGATCTGTGGTTGTCACACAATGACATAATTTATATAATCAGATTCCTGAGAATGAGAGCTTTCTTGTGATATATGACTTGACTGTATTGTGAAAAATATAAAAAATACACATTCTTAGGAAAAATTGTTCGCAATCATTAGGCAAAAATTCGTGTGTGGGACGAATACATTTCTAAGCTTAATTTTACTGCTTTATGTATCATAAATCATATGGTATTTTTTGTAAAGAATAGGCTCTAAGCTTTCAAATGAGACCATTTATGGGCTGATACCATATAAGGAAGGCTATGTAAATGAAGCATACACATTTTTTTTTCGCGATTTTGGAGTCCAAGTGGTAATATATTAACTAGTAACTATTAACCATTAAGGATCTGTTTGATTATTTCATGAAGCTATTTATAGAAAGATAACTTATGACAGATTTGTAAATCGTTAGCATATTACTTAATCATTTGTGAATGTATAGTCATGTTTTGTAAATAATTAGTTCATCATCATCTAATCACTTGTAAGTGATTTATAACTTAATCTACAAAACATAGAAAAAATATTAACATATCACTTATTAATTGCTTATGAATGTTTTGTAAATGATTAGTTCATCATTAACTAATCACTTAAAAATGACTTACAACTGAACGTTATTATAAAATGTTACCAACTATTTGCTAATAACTATTGTTATTATTATTATTTTAGATCAGCATCTCCCTCGTATGCATAATAAAAATATGACAGGGTTTGTGCCGCTAGTGGAGGCATCCTCATGCTAGCATGGGTACCTGGGGCTGGAAGCCATTGATAGAGAGAAGGGTAAGAGATAGGAGGGAAAAGAAAGGTCTGATTAGTTGATGAGTGACTAATGGTGTGTTCACACCAAACGCGTAATTATTTGCGCAAGTAGATTACATACAAAGTCAATGCAAAGACGTGAATAGAATTTGCACTGGGCGACACGAATGAGGCAAGATGTGTGATGCATTTGCCGCGAACGCACGATATTCACCTCAATCGCGTCTTCCGCGCTAGTTTTTTTTTTTTTTTTTTTTTTTTTAATTATGCAATTATGTACATATTAATACAAACATATAAATCTCACAACAGTAGTAGAAAACAAATAGAAAGGGTATACAGAGAAAGAAAAAAAGTATATATATAAAATATATAAAAATATAAAAAATAAAATAAAAAAATTAGATCTTGTCACGGTGCTACTGTGAGGAACAAAGGAGCACGGAGACGAAGGAGATTCAGGATAACCCAGAGTCCAGGGTGGTGATGAAGGAGGGAGGGGCCAGGAGGGACTTGGAGCATGCGGCGCCAGGTGGGACCCAGACCACAGCCATAATGGTGACCCACGGTGGAGCTGACGGAGGGAGGTGCCATGGAGGAGGAAGGGCTGACGACTCCAGGGGGCTGACCAAAGGCGGCGGAGCAGGTGGCGGAGCCCGAGGCAGAGACGGAGAGCCGATGAGCCAGGGTGACGAGGATTCGGAGGACCATGGCGGAACAGGTGGCTCAGGCAATCGAGGCGGAGCCATGGATCCGGAAGGCCGCGGTGGATCCGGAGTGACAGAGGACCGAGGAGGAGCCAAGGGGAAGGAGTAGCCTGACAGAGCCAGAGGGATGAGGCGCAGCCGGAGGAGTGGAGTCCCGAGGCGATGGATGGTCGACAACAGACCAAGGCGGAGCCAGAGGGACGAAGGAGCCCGGCAGAGCCAGTGGACTGACGGGCCACAGTGGAGGGAGCTAGGAGCCATGGTGGAGCCGCTGGGTTGACGGGCCGAGGCGGAGTCCAGGACTCAGAGGCTGGAGAGGGAGGCAAGGGGTTCTCCAGCCACGCTGACGATGGAGACTGGCAGATCCGCGGTGCTCGCACCGAACAGATGGTGGGCTGAGGGTGAGCAGAGGGGCTGCCAGACGACAGCAGTGGAGGAGGCAGGAGCGGGAGGGTGGGTGGATATTTGTGAACCTCCGGGCTCTCAGGGCTTCCCTTGGGAACAGAAGCCCTCTCCTGGCTGGACTCGGGAACAGAAGCCCTCTCTGGGCTGAACTTGGGAACAGAGTCTCTCTCTGGGCTGGACGGGGAAACAGGAGACCTCTTTGGGCCTGACGGGGAAACAGGAGCCCTCTCTGGGCTGGACGTGGAAACAGAAGCTCTCACTGGGCCGATCTTGGGAACGGAAGCCCACTCTGGGCTAAACTTGGGAACAGAATGTCTTACTGGTCTGGACAGGGAAACAGGACTGATAGAGGGCTCCGACAAAGGAGGGAGGAGAGGAGGCAGGTCGGCATATAAATCCTTAAATCCTCCTTCAGAGTTACACAGTCCCAGATCCAAAATCAGCTCACCCTCAGCCGTGGTTCAGTGGGCGGAGCTCCTCTCCGCAATCTCGCTGTCCACGGCTTGTTCCCTCGTGGCGGGTTTTGCAGCCAGCTCTCGCACCTGGTCTGATGTCATAAACAGCTCCAGCTCCGCAGCGATCCTCAGCTCTGTCGCTCCATGCGACGATGGCTCGGCGGTAGCAGCGGTCTCGGGCTCTCCGTCAATGGTGGGCTCGGGCTTGAGCTCCGCACAACGGGGTGATGGTAGGCTGGGCTCTGGATCTGGCTGTGCTCTGGATCGGGGGTAGACGCTCACTCTCCAGACACCGGATGATAGCTTTCCTCCAGCTCAGTCCGGTGGTGTCTGGGAGGTCGACGGTGCGGTGGTCGTTTGCCCCAATCCAGAACAGTGAGTTCAGTGCAGCATCGTCAAACGCCATTTAAACAGCGAGCTGGCTGAACTCAACCGCATACTCCACAAGGGGCAGGTCCTTACGGGCTAGGGAGATGAAAAAAGCTGCGAGGGGATCCATGGGGAAAACACGGGAAACAAAAGAAACACTGTACAAAAAAACGGAAATCAAACGGAGGGAAAACACGCAGTTAAATTTTTTGTTTCGTCCGGTGTTCTGTCACGGTGGTACTGTGAGGAACAAAGGAGCGCGGAGACGAAGGAGATTCAGGATAACAGTCTTTAATAGTCCAAAACAAGGGGTAACACAGGGCTTGGCAGGAACACACACGTAGCACATAATACGGACGACACCAGACAAAGGAATCAAGGAACAGACAACACTTCAAATACAAGACTAAACGAGGGTAATTGACGAGAAACACCTGAACCAAATGAACACAATCAAACAAGGGAGAAACTGGGTCACGGGGAGCACATGGGGACA
The DNA here is from genome assembly GCA_027422415.1 of Schizothorax lantsangensis. Lineage (NCBI taxonomy): Eukaryota > Metazoa > Chordata > Actinopteri > Cypriniformes > Cyprinidae > Schizothorax > Schizothorax lantsangensis. The sequence continues at coordinate 18,652,007 of CM049846.1, read as the reverse complement.
AAAACCACACACAAACAGTCCAGGGGCCCATTCTTCGTACGTCGCTTATTACATCCAAGATCAAATGACACATCCAAGATGATATCATCGTGCTAATCATGATCTAGCTCATTCGGTTCTTCGAACGCACCTGTTGTTGACGATTAGTATGGCTGGATTGAGTTATCTGAGATAATTGCGCATTCATGGGTTGGTTTAAAAGGGGCTATGTATCGATACTCGAAACCACGATCAGCAATGCAGTGATTGGATGGCGGCAAAACAGCAACCTAATGGCATCATATAATTAAAAAAGACACCTGACGAAAAAATTGACACATTTCTGGACTTTTATAAGGAAACAGCCAAGCGAACAAAACTACATAAAAAGTTATAATAGATAAATGAAATGAGCACTGTTTTTTTATATTTTATTGTAATTGTTTTACATGATTTCCAATTATTTATATTCACAATTTCTAATATTTGTACAGCCTTTACATGTTTATTTCAATGAAGTAATTAGCAATTAATTTAATTTTATCTTTGAAACAGATTTCCTACGTGACAGCATTAATTAAAGTGTCTTAAGGGTCAAGATCATGTTATCTGCATCTCATGCGCTCCATCAAGCCACTCCCATAATAGCTGTCATCACTCAAATTAATGCACGACTCACATTAACTGTATAGCATGTGTGTAAGACTCTAATACAATTATGAAGTAATTATTTTATGACGAATAAATATTTCAATGAGTAAACCTGGCTGTGTCAATAGACCCCTTCAATGTTTGTAAACATTGAAAGCCTAGGTTGGGTGCGCGCGCAGCATGGGGTCAGAAAAATGGTGCGGCTAATAGACCGGCATATTGTGTCAAGGTATGCACTGTCTTTGACACCACAGGACCGGGAACAGTACCATTCTAAACTTGTTTTAGCTAATGGCGATTGTCTGCCTGATCCCGAGCTCCTAACAGAATGGGTAGACAACGTTAGCAACTGGCCAGATATTCACTTGCCCGCCATATACTGCTATCTGGTGGACAAGCCGAGTGTTTACACACGCGAAAAACTAAGAGCCTACAAATCGCTAGCCGACTATAATTACGTAGTCTGTGGGCATGTCCAGACGGTTTTATACAGCTATATAGGCGATGACTTTTGTGTTAAAAGCGGAGGTTTTACCGAGCCTGATATGAAGTGACCACTACAAACACGAGCCTCTTTGATCATAGCATTGCCCCAGTCTGCCCGTTTAATAGCTTGCAGCCACAGATGTCGTCTATTTTTTTTTAAAAACGGATGAGATCCTGCAGGAATCCGTGAAGGGGTCTATTCGGCTATAGACTTCGCTTCCGGCTTTGCTACTGTTCGGACGCTCTTGCTTATTGCTCTGCGCTTTGCTCCCTATTTTTGTTATTTTCTCAGATCTCTCTAAGATTTTAACTTCAGCAGATCAGCACAGTGCTCAAACAACACATTTTTTTGGAAAAAGAGGACTCTTTGCCTCCCACTGCCAGCAGTTTACATTCCAGAGACAGAAAAATACAGCTGTCTACATTCAAACAGAAGAGAGAAAATGCCTCTAGTGGAATCTACTTGCTGCATGAACTGCCACAAACTTCTACAAAGGATTGCGGTTCTTGAAACAAAGTTACTTGTTGGACTTCCAAAACAGACGGAACATACAGCAGATGGTCACCACGGACCCCCTCAGCATACAGCCGGTGAGTCCTGTGAATCTAGTGAATCTCAACAGTTTATACCAAGTGTAGAGGAACAAGCCGAAACTGATCGACAGGCTCATCGATGGCACAAACAGGGAGCGAGACCCAAAGGCTCTCGAGACATCAGATTGTCACGAGTATCTCGTAATGCTGCCATAGCATCCTCTACCCCAGATACGGCTATGACAAGACTTGTAAACACTGGTATTCTACAACCCCCTATACATCTTGAGAACAGATTTGAAGCATTGATGAATGTGGATGAGGAATCCCAAAATGTGACAAAACTCGGATCGAATCAGCCAGCAGCTAACATTACTACTAACAGGCGCTCAAGGTCGAGCAGACAGCGGCATTCAGCTCAGAGCGCAGCCGAGCCCAGGACTCTTATAGTGGGTGACTCTATTATTAGAAACATCAGTAGCAGGACTACAACTACCTGCTGCTTTCCTCAAGCAACCGTCTCTGATGTGAACAAGGAACTTCGGAACATTGTGATGAAGCACAAGACTGCAAATCGAGTCATCATCCATGTGGGGAAGAATGATATTCGGAAAGGGCAGTCAGAACTGCTTAAGCAAGATTTCAGTGAACTCTTTGAAACACTTCAAAGACTTGAAGTTCAGTCGTTCATCAGTGGACCACTCCCAGCAAGGGGAACTAACATGTTTTCACGGTTGCTTGGGCTGAATACATGGCTACAAAGAACCTGCAGTACAAAAGGAGTCAACTTCATCGACAACTTCAATATTTTCTGGGGCCACAGACAACTGTTTAAACTGGATGGCCTCCACCCAAACAAACTTGGTGCAAGAGTGCTAAAGGACAATTTCTATTTCTCCCTCCGTCATCCTTCAGTGGTGTGTGCCAATCCACTCACACACTCACCTGGACAGAATATGAGTGACCACAGGACTTCATATCAGCTTCCGAGTCATCATGTGGTTGAAGAATCCCACAAGGACACTGATAACGCCACGCAGCCAAAACAAGCACTGCTCATGGACATCCCGGCTGAGCCCTGCCCACAGAGCTCATCACATGCAGACTGTGACGTATTACAACAGCTCCAAGACTCAGCACCCAAGGACGACCTTCTGGAAAACAGCCTGGGAAGCCAGGACAACACATCACAGTCACCGGAAACACCAGAGCTAGAGACCCACTCACCAGACACACTATCCCTCTCTCCAGCATCTCCACTTCTAAGCTTTTCACAGAAAATGGAGGAACTGGTATATGCTGGGACCAAACTCTCTGCAAGCCCCCAGATATCAACTAAAAAACGGCGGGCCCCCAACCGCCAAAGACTGCAGGCTCAGCTCTCCCGCCTCCTCCTGTGAGAGCTCTCTGACCGCTGCCACAACGCCAGGGCCCAAACCCTCCTCCATCGGCTGTAGGTGAACCAAAAACAACTGATAACAGCTCTCAGTGATATGTGTCGGGTCCCCGCTATATTAGCAGCAACATTCACAAATGTTTACAAAAGAAGCGGGAACCCAGTATGCCTGTAGCCTTCTCTATTTCTGTTTTATCACGTGATAGAAAGTCTAAGGCCTTCTCAAGCCGTACGGCTGACCCATCTAATCTGCGGCCTGTAATGCATCAATCTAAGATTGCTGTAGAGACCAAATGTAATTCCATCAAGTTAGCATTTTTAAACATTCGCTCACTAAAAAATAAATCATTTGTGATCAATGATTTAATAACCACAAACAACCTGGATTTTATGTTTCTAATTGAAATATGGCTAGAAGACAACTGCAGTGCAACAGTCCTCACTGAAACAGCCCCTCCTAACTTTAATTTTATAAGTGTCTGCAGGACTGTTAGGAGAGGTGGAGGTGGAGCTGCTCTGTTTAAAGATGTTTATCAATGCAAGCAAGTGTCATTTGGTCAGTACTCCAGCCTTTGTTGAAGAGTTCACAGAACTGTTATCAATGATTTCCTCAGAGTTTGACTGTTTTGCTATTGCAGGAGATTTTAATATTCACATAGATAATGCTGAAATCAAAACTACAAAATAAATTATAACTGTTTTAAACACTTTTGACCTGATTCAGCATGTGTATGGACCCACACACAATCGTGGACACACTCTAGATTTACTCATCAGTAGAGGTCTAAACATTTCATCCATTGTTATTAAGGATGTAGCACTGTCTGATCACTTCTGTATTTTCTTTGATATATTGATCTCTGTCACCACTGAATCTAGATCTGTCTCTGTCAGAAAGAGATGCATTAATGAGAACACTAGTGTGCTATTTATGAAGGCAATATCTTTAACACCAAGCATTTCTGCAGACTCTGTTGATCTTCTCCTGGATTCATTTAACTCAAAAGTTAAGAATGTTATTGATGATATTGCTCCGATAAAGGTCAGCAAGAAGACTGGCAGACAAAAATTATTTTGGAGAAAATCAACAGAGTTCAGAGTATGAAAAGACAATGCAGAAAAGCTGAGCGGATGTGGCGGAAGACGAAACATGAAATTCACTATAGCATCTATAAAGACAGCCTTCATGCTTTCAATGTGGAACTAGCCACAGCTAGACAGACCTTCTTCTCAAACATTATAAACAGTAACATAAACAACACTCGTGCTCTTTTTGCTACTGTTGAGAGACTGACAAACCCCCCAAGTCAGAATCCCAGTGAAATGCTCTCCGACAGCAAATGCAATGAGTTTGCTTCCTTCTTTTCAGTGAAGATCAGTAATATCAGAAAGGAGATTGGCACATCTTCCTGTAATACAGAGGTCACACAGATTCGACCGCAATCTCAAAGAGAAGTGACTATGTCTGTTTTTGAAACAATTGATAGCAAAATTTTGGAAGAAATAGTACAGCATCTTAAATCGTCAACCTGCTATCTTGACACACTTCCCACATCTTTTTTCAAAAGTGTGCTTAACTGTTTAGAAGCAGATCTCTTAGAAGTGGTGAACACCTCACTTCTTTCTGGGACTTTTCCAAACTCCCTGAAAACTGCAGTTGTCAAGCAATCTTGATAACACCATGTTGAGCAACTATAGACCAATATCAAATCTTCCTTTCATAGGTAAGATTATTGAAAAGATAGTTTTTAATCAGCTGAACAACTACTTAAACTCAAATGGATACCTGGATAATTTTCAATCTGGTTTCCGTGTGCATCACAGCACAGAGACAGCACTCATTAAGATAATAAATGATATTCGCTTTAATTCTGATTCTGGAAAAATATCAGTGCTGGTACTACTAGATCTTAGTGCTGCGTTTGACACTGTCGATCATAACATACTTCTAGAGAGACTGGAAAACTGGGTCGGGCTTTCTGGGATGGCACTCAAATGGTTCAGGTCATACTTAGAAGGGAGAGGTTATTATGTGAGTATAGGAGAGCATAAGTCTAAGTGGACGTCCATGACATGCGGAGTCCCACAAGGCTCAATTCTTGCACCGCTCTTGTTTAGCCTGTATATGCTCCCACTAAGTCAGATAATGAGGAAGAACCAAATTGCCTATCACAGCTATGCTGATGATACCCAGATCTACCTAGCCTTATCTCCAAATGACTATAGCCCCATTGACTCCCTCTGCCAATGCGTTGATGAAATTAACAGTTGGATGTGCCAAAACTTTCTTCAGTTAAACAAGGAGAAAACTGAAGTCATTGCATTTGGAAACAAAGATTAAGTTCTCAAGGTGAATGCATACCTGGACTCTAGGGGTCAAACAACTAAAAATCAAGTCAGAAATCTTGGGGTGATTCTGGAGACAGACCTTAGTTTTAGTAGTCATGTCAAAGCAGTAACTAAATAAGCATACTATCATCTCAAAAACATTGCAAGAATTAGATGTTTTGTTTCCAATCACGACTTGGAGAAACTCGTTCATGCCTTTATCACCAGCAGGGTGGATTATTGTAATGGTCTCCTCACCGGCCTTCCAAAGAAGACCATTAGACAGCTACAGCTCATCCAGAACGCTGCTGCCAGGATTCTGACTAGAACCAGAAAATCTGAGCATATCACACCAGTCCTCAGGTCCTTACACTGGCTTCCAGTTACATTTAGGATTTATTTTAAAGTACTTTTACTCGTTTATAAGTCACTCAATGGCCTAGGACCTAAATACATTGCAGATATGCTCACTGAATATAAACCTAACAGACCACTCAGATCATTAGGATCGAGTCAGTTAGAAATACCAAGGGTTCACACAAAACAAGGGGAGTCCGCTTTTAGCTATTATGCCGCCCGCAGCTGGAACCAGCTTCCAGAAGAGATCAGATGTGCTAAAACATTAGCCACATTTAAATCCAGACTCAAAACTCATCTGTTTGGCTGTGCATTTGTTGAATGAACACTGTGCTACGTCCGAGCTGACTGCACTGTATTTTATGTATAATCATTTTCTATTTTAAAAGCTTCCTTCTTTTCAGATTCTTATTTACAGCATTATTTTAATAGGCTGTATATTAACTTATTGGGATAAAACTGGTAGTTCTATGTGAAATCAGACATTGAACACCCCCATATAGCCAAAATGGCATGATCATAACACCTCAGCGAATATTCGACTGTGAGATTGGGAGTCGAATCAGGCTCCTCCTATCGAAGCATCGAATCGTCGACTATTCGGGGTCACCCCTAAACCTGACGTTTTAGTCTTGTCCAAAACAACTAGATGCAATGATACATCTACACTACCAGTCAAAAGTTTTTGAACAGTAAGATTTGTAATGTGTTTTAAAGAATTCTATTCTGTACGGTGGCCGAGAGAGCTCACCGCGCTGCAAATAGAAAAAAAACACCTGCAAATTAAGAAAACAACTTTGTCAATTTTACAACACACGCTGCAAATGCTCACAACACAACCAAACAAAGAAACATGCTGCAAATAAAATTCTTTATTTTGTTGTGTTGTGAGCATTTGCAGTGCGTTTCTTTGTGTTTGTGTTGTGAGCATTTGCAGCACCTGCTGTCAAACTGATGAAGATGTTTTCTTGATTTGCTGGTGCTTTTTCTATTTGCATGTGTTTTCTGAAGTTGCAGTGCGTTGAGCTCTCTCGGCCACCGTACTTCTGCTCACCAAGCCTGCATTTATTTGATCCGAAATATAGCAAAGCAGTAATATTGTGAAATATTTTTACTATTTAAAATAACTGCTTTCTATTTGAATATATTTTAAAATGTAATTTATTGCTGTGATCAAAGCTGAATTTTCTGCATTATTACTCCAGTCTTCTGTGTGTGATCCTTCAGAAATTATTCTAATATGCTGATTTGCTGTTCAAGAAACGTTATAGAAATTAATACTTTTATTTAGCAAGGATGCTTTAAATTGTTAAAAAAAATATGATAAAGACATTTATAATGTTACAAAGATTTCTATTTCAGATAAATGCTGTTCTTCTGAACTTTCTATTCATCAAAGAAACCTGAAAAAAAAAAAATTCTACTCAGCTGTTTTCAACATAATAATAATAATAAATGTTTTTTGAGCAGCCAATCAGAATATTTGAATGATTTCTGAAGGATCATGTGACACTGAATTACTGGAGTAATGATGTCGAAAATTCAGCTTTGAAAATCACAGGAATAAATTACATTTTAAAATATATTCAAATAGAAAGCAGTTATTTTAAATAGTAAAAATATTTCACAATATTACTGCATTTGCTGTATTTTGGATCAAATAAATGCAGGCTTGGTGAACACGAGACTTCTTTAAAAAACATAAAAAAATCTTACTGTGTATATCATATATATATATATATATATATAGACACAGAGAGAGAGAGAGAGAGAGAGCGAGAGAGAGAAGTGGTGGTGGTGGTGGGCCGCCTGGACCAAAATATGTCAGGGCCGATTTTTTGTCCCAGTCCAGCCCAGAAGGAGATTGTCAAATTTGGGGCAAGTAACCAAGATTGATGGTCAAAGAGATGCACAAAATTACCATCACATATAAATCCATGATAGTAATCATGATCACAAGCTCTTTGGATTGACTTCCCCCCACCTAGAGGACAAGAACCAGACTGAGATTCCTTATGAGACCTTTTAACCTCTTTGGTCTTCACAGAACACATTCTCACTTCACAGAATGGCACAGAAACTGCCTTTCTATGTAGATGCATCCAAAATCATCTTAAAAGGACTTATGAGCAACTAATCATTTCTATGCATAGCTCCATATCATGTGTGTAACCCACACTTTCATTATCTGTGGTCGTAAAAGTAATAAATGACCAGCACCGCACCCAATTGTCGGACCGAGCATCCAGTTAAACCTCCTTATCTCAGGAGACCCCTAAAAACCAGGAGAAATTTGAGGAGAACATCTTGAATGTATTTAAAACAGGACTTCACTGTTGGTTCTTATCACTTAACCATAATTCAACCGAAACAGGACTAAAGAACTCTCCATCTGGAAATGGTCCAGGATGACCGTTTAATGCATAATTCAATAATGGGAGACTGTTTTACGAGAAGGGGTCCGAGTGTTGAAACTCTGCAGATGCACACCCAAATTGACTTCCTGACCTCCCTTCGTCTTCAGCATTCCAGAACGCGCTTTTTCCCTCCTTTAGCGGATATATATCTTATATATTTAATATATAAGATATATATTAAGGTTGTATTTTATGTCATAAGCTTGCTGTGTATTGGAACCAATGATATTTTCTTAATCTGTGACATATAACTTTTCCCTGTGTTTAGTATCATATGCTTGGTGTGATTATTTAGAATTTAGGATAGTTTAATCTATGCCTTAAAGATAAAATTAGTATATGTACTTTGTGTATGCCAAATACTTGGTGTTTGATTTTGAACGAAAGCTGTTGTCGTCAGCGATAATTTGATGTGGATGAAAGTTGACTTTTCTCATCATAATGTAGGATTACAAGACATATATGAATCTGCTAGGATATGTTCTTCATTTGATGAAATAACTACGCAGAAGATTTACGCATGGAAAACGAGCCGTGCGGGGCGGGGCTCCGCCCTACAGCAACAATTTGATTGGATCAAACAGCAAATAGGATGGACTGAAGTCAGCCCGATAAAGACAGACACCCAGCTTTGCTTGTGTGCTCAAAGACTTGCTTGAAACTTCAGCTTCTCACTGATCGCGCTGTGAAGCGCCCACGACCTTAACATCTGGTCGATCATTTAACAACACTACAAATACTTAGTCAAACTTCTGAAGAAACCTTGAAAGCCTGAAGCTACGTGGAAGGAACTCAGAGAAGGACTTCAAGGGTCGCCTCTCTCAAGGAACCAGGCAACCGCCAATCACAGGAGGAGTTCCCCAGTGACATCACGCAACGACGACATCAGCGGCCTCTGAGGTTCCCTCTGACCAAGTGGAGAACACGCGGAAACACCAGATCAGCTGTCAAACTCAACTCAAGCAAGTACACCATTTCCATAATTTTGCTGAACCTGGGTTGCGTTCATCTTTAAAAGTAAAGATAAAGTTCTCTGTTCATGACTGGCACCTAGACCTTTTGAAATAGCAAATAGTGCTATCCTTTAACTGTCTTCAAATCGCGTTCCTATGTGTTTTGTTTAGTATGTTATCGTAGAGTAGCAAATAAACTTTGATTCATTTATAAAGATATCTTTTGTCTTGTGCTATGTGATTTTCAAGTCTGAAACTATTTGCCAAAGATCACGTTACCTGTGCTCAATTTACCCAACCAATTATGTAGCATTATCGTGGCCATGAAATAAACAGAATTGCTAAGACATACTGATGTTAATGCTCGCTGGACGATCGTTGATAAGATATACATGAGACGTTTTGATTAATATCAATTAATCAGATTAATATCGAATCTATACGAATCGATTTTCTAAAAGCTAAATTAAAGTAAGAGCTAATAAAATCCTTTACATAAATGGTGGAGAATGCAGGCAAGAGTTTGATTTGAAAATTTATAGCACATTCATAATAGTTAATTTGTGTGTCTTTTCTATTTTTAACCGGAAAGAAATAGAGTGGATACACAGAGAGTCAAAGTTGTTTGTAGTACTGTAAGTGAGTCTTATGTGCAGCAATGCATTTGAATGCAAGACAGTGCAACGTGAATTGTTGTTTAACCCTAAGGGGACGGCTGTATCACCGGCGATACCAACTCGTTTTTTTAAGACCAGTGCAAAAGACATTAAAAATACTCCGTCGATTTTGGTCGTACAGATAATTGTTATACATCAATTGAAACTTTGAAGTGTCTATTATTTTTGTGTACACTCACGAATACAACAAAACTTTGTGCTTTCGGGAAAAAAAAAGAAAACAAACAGGATGCGCTCTTTGTCTTCTCCATCTCCGCGAGCTGCTCTTCGAAATACGTCACTAAAATGAACTGTAACTCAGCGAAAACTCAACACACGGACATGGGAGTTATATCTATAGAAAGCTGGAAGTGTCTACTTTCAAATGAAGTAAGTCTTATCGAAAACAAACATTCTGTGATGAAGTAATCCGTATGAAACCAACACGATGTTCAGTCTGTCCCGTCTAACTCATTATTTCTAATGCGATCCCGCCCCCTCACGTTCATATGTAAATAACCATGTGTGCCGCGTGCTCAAGGAGACGCCCAACAACAAACAAAGCCAGATCGTTCCTCGCGGCTAACATTACTGTTCATTTCTGGAAGAAGACACGCTGAATAAAAGCTGGATTTGCCTCAAAATAAGAGCAAGAGTTCATCCAGAAGAGAAGAGCGATCTGATGAGTAAGTAATGTTTCTTTTTTTGCATTAGTTAACGTGTTATTGTGACTCAAACTTGAACGCATTTATTTTTTTTCCCAAACGACAACATGATGAATGCTACAATGTTTAGAAAAATGTTTAATGTTCACAAATGAATTTAATAGTGTGCTAAACGATAATAATTAGTTTCTCAGATATAAAATATCCTTTTTTTATAGTACAAAGTACATATTTTGTAGTACAAAGCCATACATACTAGGCTATATGACTACAAAATCATAGTTCGTTTTTTTCTAAACAATAATAATTAGTTTCTCAGATATAAAATGTATTTTTTTTGTTTAAAATAGTACAAAGCATGCGTGAGTCTATGGATACGTAATCATAACAGCTACTATAAAATCATACATACTAGGCTATATGACTACAAAATCATAGTTGTTTTTTTCTAAACAATAATAATTAGTTTCTCAGATATAAAATGTATTTTTTTGTTTACGATAGTACAAAGCATGCGTGAGTCTATAAAACATATATATAAAAAGATTTTTTTTGGGTGTCTGTATTTTATTGAATCAGATACCTGCACCACAGATGATGAATCCTGATGACTTTCTTCAAACTGTTTTCCTCTGAGAGTGCTGTACCAACATCAGATGTCCAACTACACTGATATTATATGGTAAAACAAGCTCCTTGACCACTGATTATGTTTTTTTTCTTCTTGAATCCATGGAAAGTAGAAGAAACACTCAAATAACACACGTAAATATCAGGCATGATTTACTACACAGAGAACCACACCCACCTGTTTACACAGGCAACACTAGTACACATTCTACATTGCATATCTACACCCCTTGTTTGTTGATTTGTTCTGTTTTGGTTTGTTTGTTTTGTTTTGTTTTTCTTTTCAAGGTCTGTGTCAGTCGCGGTTCGAGATCTCACTCACCACACCCAAACATGTCTCACACAACAGGACATGTCGGTCACTGGGAGGATTTGGAAACATGGCTAAGCATTGCAACAGACATTCTCCTCCCTAGAGCTGCTGAAACACGAAGACATCAGACCAGCTGGATGACAACATAACAAGCCTCATGGCACAAGACCCAAGTCACAGCTACAATCACAAAGAATTAGCCAAGATCACTGGCTCCTTAAGCCACACACTCATCGCCACCCTCAAGTTGAGCGACAAGCACACTGCACAACGCCAGCAGGAGCTGACAAGCGCACAACGACGCATAGAGCAGTTGGAACTTGAAGCTCAGGAATAACGGGAAGGGTCGGATGAGGCGGAACAAGGTACTGAGGGGGATATCAACCAGCTAAAAGAAACCCTCGCAGCTACTAGCCAAGAATTGGAAAAGGTCAAGGCAGACTACGATGATCGGTCCAAAAAGCTACAGTATGCGGAACAGCTTCTGGAGAAAGCAAAGGCCGACTTCAGAGATAAAAACGGCAGAATCAAAGCCCTTGAAGCTCACCTGGATGAGTCAAGAAACGAGGTTAGTCGTCTAACACGACAGCTTGACTACGTCAAAGAGGAATCTGACAGTTTTCAAGAGGAACTCAAGCATGCTTACGAACTGCGCCGTGAGCCACCAAGGACACGACGCGCACCGACCTCACCCCTGCCGAGCAGGACCGGGTCACCTGTTCCTGGACTGACACGTGAGAAAAAGATGGAGGGGGTGGTGTTGAAACATTCACCAACTCACTCTGGAGAACTTTACCTCACTTTACCTCAGCCAAAAGAATCGGCTGCAGCCAGTCACAGATCATCGCACGGCTTGGACCTAAAAGACCTCGACAAGCTCGCCAGGAACATTGGCAAATTCACCCCGAGCATGCCAAATAGCCCAAATGTCCAAGCGTATCTCCAAGATATCGATTTCCATCTGGAAATGCGACCTAACGTTACGGACAAAGATAGACTATATTTACTTCGAACGACATCCAGTTCTGAAGTTCGCAGCCTCCTGGACAGGCAGCCTGCTCACACAAAGAATGATTACCAACTGCTCCGAGAAACCCTCATTAAAGAGTTCTCCGACCCTGAGTCCGAACAAGGCCTCGTGGCTGCCCTGGAGACGAGACAAGGACGTCACGAACCTCCTCAAGCCTACTACAGCCGACTCAGACAGGCATACTTTGGAACTCGCAACGAACCTGACATGGAGGATGAACTGAACTTTAAAACTCTCTTCCTACGAAACCTTCATCCCGGCGTAAGCCACCATCTTGGCGTTCTCGCATGTCCACGGACAATGAATGCTCAGCAGTTGCGAGACTTGGCGCAGAAAGCCTACGGCAAACAAAAGATGGCCTCAGAAAAAAATGCCAAAACCCCAGCCGTTTTTGACTTCAACACTCAAAGTCAAGGGCTGGCGCCAGAGGGCGCCCAACGCCAAGACAATGCCAAGCCGCCACCCAGGGAGTGGAATGCACCCTCGTCCAACAAAGAACGAGACTCCCACGCTGGTACCCGATCTAAACAGAGGTACGAACGCTGGGATGGACCACGTGGACGTCAACGCTCACCTGGACGGCACTGGGAAAAGACATGGGACCAGTCAAGGCCCCACGAAAGTCATTGGGAGAGATCGTGGAACCTAAATCAGCTGACAACGGCAGGAGCCAAGATCGCCCTTCACAAAGGACAGTGGTGCAAAACCAAGGTGAACTATGTCGGATTGCTTGTCGGAAGAAACGGCGTCGAGCCACAAGCAATCCAAAGCATAAAGACGCCGACTAACATCTCCGAGCTGCGAAGCTTTCTGGGAGTGTGCAATTATTCACGACAGTTCATCGAAAACTACGCTGACATCGCACGACCACTAACTTCCCTCCTGAAAAAGGATGAACCCTTCGTTTGGACGGAAACACAGGACACAGCAATGGGCCAGCTCAAACAGCGCCTGTGCTCTGCTCCGGGCCTTGCCTATCCAGACCCAGGAAAATAATTCTATCTGGACGCTGGATTCTCCAATCATTGCCTCAGCGCAGGCCTATACCAGCTCCATGACAAAGACAAACGAGTGGTCGCGTATGCCAGCAAAGCGCTGCTTCCCCCAGAATGCAAGTACTCAAACTGCGAAAAGGCGTTACTTTGCACTGTGTGGGCTATCCAGCGTTTCTCTAATTACATCGGTGCACAGAAAGTCATCATCGAGACTTGTCATCAGCCGGTCACCTTCCTAAACAGTCAACGCATCAGAGATGGCGTGGTGACCAACGCACGCATAGCTACCTGGCTAATGACACTCCAAGGACGGGACGTCGAGGCAAGATATACCCAAAACTACAAATCCTCACTTGGAAACGGGCTAGCAGCCTGCCAAAACTGTTCAACAGACACACTGCATACTCCAGCGGAACCTAAAGAACCGCCACAACCTCAACTGACGAATCACAGGTACTTTGAGGAGAATGTATGTGAAGGAATGCCCACAGCATATGTCGACGGCTGTTCCAACAACCACAAGGGCACTTTACAAGCTGGAGCGGGAGTGGTCTGGCTCAACAACGACCCCTGCCCACTGCAGCAATTCAACTTAGGCCCTCGCTCATCGCAATATGCTGAAATAGCAGCCATCCTCATCACACTTCAAATGGCGGCATCCCACAACATCAAATAACTCCTCATCTGTACCGATTCGAACTACGCCCGTCTAAGCTTCACATGCCATTTACCTGGATGGAAACAGAATGGATTCAAGACAGCTAACAAGCCTGTCAAACACCAGGAACTCTTCCAAGCAGGCGATGCCATTGTCACTGAACATGACATTATCGTTTATTGGAAAAAGGTTCGAGGTCATTCACGTCAACCAGGACAAGACAAAGACTTCAATGACCAAACCGATGCCCTCGCCAAAGCAGGTGCATTACACGGAGAGTCCTGGACATTTCAAGCCCTCCCTCCCAACCCTTCAGTAGCGGCCATAACCCGCCGCCAACACGCCACTGGCGTACAAACCCCCACCTCCTCCCACATTTCCATTTCACCTCAGTTCGCTGCTAACGATCTCCTCACACTCCAACATGCGGATCGAACACTGCGAACTATGGCAGCTCACATTTCCGACCCCTTAACTCATCCTATTTCCACCTCCGACCTAGCCGCTTCCTCTGTGCTCCGCACGCTCCACTCAATCAAGCACATGCTGAATCTGAGAGATGGTGTACTCGCGTATGTCCCTGAGCCCCTAACTACGCCAAAGCTCGTAGTCCCTCACGGCCAAAGGGGGATGATGCTGACACACGCCCACAATGCACCATGCGCAAGACACAACGGCGCCAAGGCCACCTATGAAACACTCAAGCAAGTAGCATACTGGCCTGGCATGCAGCAAGACGTGGCGGAATACGTAAAAGGATGCCTGGTGTGTTGCCAGTTTCAACCGGCAAACCCAAACCACCGAGCCCCACTGCAAAGGAAAGGAATGACTTTCCCCTGGTCGGACCTCCAAATAGACTGGGTAGGACCCCTACCACGGTCAATGCGAGGTAACAAATACTTCCTCACCGTGGTCTGCGAATTCACGAAGTGGATAGAGTGCCTCCCAGCTCCCAATGATACAGCAGAAACAACAGCCTGCCTGTTAATGAACCACATTTTCTCAAGATTTGGACTGCCTTTAAGGGTCAACTCTGACCGCGGAACCCACTTCACCGCTGACATCATGCAGGAAGTGTGGAAACTCCTCGGTGTACAGGCCAAGCTCCATATAAGCCATCACCCAATTTCCTCGGGTCAAGTTGAACGGGCCAATAAAACAGTGGTCAGCATGTTGAAGAAGTATGTGTCCGCCAATCAAAAGGATTGGGGTATTAAACTTCCTCTGGTACTGATGGCTGCTCGAGCCACCCCTCACCAGTCTACCGGCTTACCCCCATTCACATTGATGACAGGGAGAAACATGACGCTGCCGCTACACCTGCTGTACCAACCTGGTGACCTGAACCTCGTCACCGCCTATACCACTCACCAATACCTGGAAGAGTTGCATCATACCTGAGAACGAATTTCGCCTTCGCTCAACAGCAACTACAACGAAGCGCGGAAGGTCGTAAAGCCTACTACGACCAAAAGGCCTCTCACCATGAGTTCAATGTCGGAGACAAAGTGTGGTACTACAGCTTCGCCCGACCAAGGCAGAACGCTCCCCATCGCCTGTCAAAGAAGTTCCTACCTCTCTGGACAGGACCCCATGCGATTGTAGACAAGCTCTCACCTGTCGCCTACCGAATCAAAATCAGACAAGGGTGCAGCGAGCCAGTCCTTCGATGAGTCCATCGAAACCAGATAAAGAGGCACCAGAGCTCCAGCCGACCGGGAAAGGGGGAAGATCAAACCCACTGACACAGACTGACAATCATACGCTCTACACCACACTAACATAATTTCTGTTGTTAGGAAAACATATAGCGACCTTGTTGAAACACAACACTTACACTCTCTCCTCACCTGCACTTCTAGAGTCAACCTCTAGTAGAGAGGAGTTACTTCACACATGTGACACTCGTTTGCTGCCTAACCTCATTCGGTGTCCTTGTGCCGCCGTTTCTCGTGTTGTTGTTTCCTTTCACCTGTGTCTCTCTTTGTTTTTTAGTTTTTTTTCCTTCTTCCTCTCTCACTATAATTTCCTCTCCCCTCTAGTCCCCTCATCAGGGAACTCCCTTTACCAATTATTTAAATCCAGGTCCCAAAATTAAGATTGACTCCCTTTAATAAGTCGTCGTAACTCGTTGTGAGAACCGTTATCAACCGATCGAGGCGACCCGCCAAATCATGACCGACATGCTACGTGAAGTAAGTTCCTCGATTGATAACTTAGCCATGGGTAGGATTCCACACTACTTGATACATCTTAGCCTTGTCCAAAACATCCAAACTTCGGCCACCGCGGGCCCTGCTAGTCCCATCCAAACCCATCTCGCCTTTTCCCTGGGTAGCGCTATTCCCTTGTACGTAGACCCGGAAGCAGGCGACTTGGCCTTTCTCCTTAGTTTGCCCATTATCGACTCTAATAGCATTTACCGGCTCAAAGACATTGTGAACGTGGGATTTTGGCAAGGGAACACCTATGTCAAAATCCCACTCCTGAAGTCGTTGCGTATCACGATAACAACGAGCAGTTGTACTTGGCCCAAAACCTAAGGATGTGTACGCGCACGAAGGACATTCACTTCCTTTGCCCGAGTAAACCTTTCGTACGCGATAATACTGAGGGCATCTGCGGCCTAGAATCCATTAGACCCGACCCTAGCTGCCCCGCCGAAGCGACACCATGTTCTCAAGTTGAGGTAACGCAAGCCGAAATCATCGGAAACTGATGGCTGGTCAACACCCCAGCACGAACAGCTACCCTCACATACGATCAACACGACACAGCCATACGCATTATCCTGCCCAACCAAACTTTATGGATCACTGTCCCTAAGGGCTCGATCCTCCATATTGACGAGTTAGCATTGTATCACCTTACCGACGACGAGTATCAGGCTGAAATCGAAATATCACCCTTCTTCAAACAGCACTCCTTCGTCCCCGATCCAGAATTGGAAGAAAGGATCAAGGAGGAAGGAACGCAACTTATTGACTTGACTCCTGTTGATACAGCTATAGAAGCTATCGCTCGCCTTCCGCCCGCTGGCGCGCCTATTATTCGGTCTTGGTCTGCCGCTGACACAGCGCTTTGCATCTCTACTATTGTAGGTACGTTGTGACATTGACACTGGCCTTCCTCCTACACAAGCGAGTGAACGCCGTTCAAGAGTCTTTCAACAAATGCACGTCAGGCGTCCCAAGCATTTTCCGACGTGATAAAACCGACCAAGAACCCGAACCTGAGAACTCAACCAACCTGCTTGAGATCACGCCAATACCGCCTCGTCGAACCCCTGACAATTAAACCAATCGGAATGACTCAATTGCCAGTAATCCTAAAGAATGCACCCCTACATCTTCACAAGTTCCTAACCTGTTCTTTCCCAAATTACCCTGCAACAGGATTCAGTCAGTGATGGAGATGTTGTTTGTGTCTTGTGTGTGCCTGTTCTCCCTGCTTCTTGTTCCAGTGCCCGGCGATGTTCGCAATGGGAACCTCACCGAGCAAAAGGGGGATGTGTAATGCCTTTGTGGAGAGAAAGGACACACACACCCACACACTAAGTGCAACCACAAATTCCTTAGGCTTAAAGAAATTTTCTTCACTATCTGCAAGTCATAAAATTGACAGACGAACAGCACCTCACCCAACTGGCTGGCCGATTTCCTGCCATGCTATCGGGTTACCATCTTAAGGAAAGCTTTGAGGGAAACATCTGCTAATGGCCCAGCGACAAACTTTATGGATTCCCTGATCGTTTAACGCAATAATTCAATGATTTTATCAACGAGAAAAGACGTTTTTATGACAGACGTTCGAGCTAAGAAAGACCAGATCTCCACAAACATGACATTCTCATGACCTGGACAGCTGACTTTCCTGACCTCCCGTTTCTCTCACATTCCAAACTGAAACACCCCTCAATTTCTCTTCTTGAACAAAGAACATCCAAACTCTCATAAACTTTATACCAAAAGACAAATAATACCTGTTGCTGTTATCAAAAGCAATATATATATTTTATTTACAATATATACAGTATAGTCAGGTTGCATTTTATGAAATGAAAGTAAGCTTACTGTGTTATTGTAATCAAGGGTATTTTTGTGTAATCTTTGGAGGTATAATTTTCTCCTGTAAAGTGAGTACTACACTTATAGCATCATATGCATGATGTGTTGTTTTTAATCTTTAATTTGAACCCTTTTGTGTGTCTTAGCAGGAAAACTATTAACGTGTAGGAAATATGCTGAATTTGGTTTAATTTTAACGGCCATGATAAATGCAACATGTTGGTGTAAATGAAAGTTGACTTCTCTGATCCTAATGTATGATTATAACACATATAGAAATCTGCCAGTATATTTTCTTCATGTGACAAAATAACTAAGTAGATAAATTTACGCACGGAAGATTGATCCATGTGGGCGGGGCTCCGCCCCCAGGAACCATTTCATTGGAAGAGCGCTGGTGGACGCCCTGACGTCAGTCAATCTAAAAAACGGACCCCCTCGCTCTCGCTCGCTCTCTCTGCTCTCTGCTTGCAAATCGCGCGTTTCTTGAAACTTGGAGCTGCTCCAAACGAGCTCCTAGCCTTAACATCTGGCCGAGTTTGAACATTGAACCAACACTTAGTCAAATCTCTGAAGAAACCCTTGAAAGTCTGAAGCTACGCGAAAGGAACTCAAGAGCGTCAAACAGCACCCATAGCCAACCAAGCAACAACCGAAGGGCATCCCCAGAGTGACGTCACGCGACGAGGACACGCGGGATTCCCTCGAGCCATACAGATCCTTTCAACTTAAAAGCAAGTATCAAACAAAATCTCTAAAGTGGCTGAATCATGTGGTATTTATCTCTAAAGTAAAGACACTAGAGTTCTCCTCATGATGATCGACACGGGTAAAATCGTGTGGAAATAGCAAAACAGTGCTATATTTTAATCACTCTCAATTGCAACAATTCATTGCCTGTGTGTATGTATTTTGTTTTATGTTATTTAGCTTAGTTCATGTATTTTAGTAAGATAGCAAATAAACTCTTGTTTGATTTATAGAGAAGTGTTCTGTGTTCTGTTGTGTAATATTCAAATCAAAACTTTGCCCAGATTACGTTACCTATGCTCATAACTGTCATAAGGTTATTTAAATAATTCTGTATTATTATATCGTGGCCACGAGAATAAACAGAATTTCTCAGATATACTGAAATCTAACAACTCGCTGGACGATTGTTAAATAAGGTATAAGTTGGACGTTTTGATTAATATCAATTGATCATATCAATATCAAATCGTAAGATTCCCATAAAGCTAAAATAAAGCTTAAACCAAAGAGCTAATATAAACAATGTATTGTTTATAAAAATCATTACATTTTTAAAATTTGGTATGAACCCACATTCCCGGCTGACAAAATGTGGCTTATAGAACTAAAAAATATTGCGCTGTTAGAGCATCCAACAGCAAGAATTAACAGAGCTAAACCTAGAACTATTAAGGCATGGTCAGAATTTATTGAGAAACTTTCTTATATAATAACTAGATAGACTAAAATATAGTGAAAGATAAATAGTTGGTATTGCAAGTATGTATAAATGTGGCCCCTAGAGTTTTTTTTTTTGTTTTTTTTGTCTTTTCGTTTCTCTCTTTTTTTTTGTCTTTTCTTTTCTTTTTTCCTTCTTTCCTTTAATGCAAACCCTGGCTTGTATATAGTTATTGTAAACAATGTATGCTGGCTTTGTTCTACAATAAATAAACATTAAAACAAAAAAAACTAAAAAATAGTGATGTAAGTTTGAATACCCCTTGAACAGCTGATATCTTTAATTCTCCAAAAACTGAACAAACCTAAAAGAAAAAGAAGTAGAGATGGAAATTACACTGAGTTCCCTGGGGTCTCAAGAAGTTCACGCAGGGGGCATAGTCAGCGACTTTAGTAATACTATTTGGCTCATGGACCGTGCCACATCACACAACACTCTTAGTAATTAGCACTAAGGAAAGAATGGGGAATGCTCACAGCTTCTGTTATAAACACAAGAGGATTAGGCAGATCTTTCAAGTACACAAGTGCCATCTAGATGTCAGAGTAAAGATTGTCAATAATTTATAATGAATCAGATCAACAATCAACAGACACGCAGATACAGGGGCGCAGGAAGGTGTTTTATGTAGGGGGTGCTGTGTGTGGGGTTGGGGGGTGGGGTGTAGTCAATTTCTGCATATAAATATTACGCCAAATAGAAACAGAAAATCGTGCTATAGCCTACGCACTTTCATGAGATCGTGTTAGACAACAATTAGCTATTTTACAAATGGGAATAGGCTACAATGAATCCATAACAATGTTTTACATTCAAGCTACATTCAAGCTTAAAAACCCTTAAAATGTATAGTGAAAAGTTCTTTAAAAGCATCTGGAATGCAATAAAGTAATTTTAAAGCTGTTTTTAAAGCATTTGCTGCATGGATTAAAAAGATAGGCCAATAAATAATTCACATAGGCCTATCAGTCAGACAAAATTGCTTGTCCCAGCAAATCCTTTAAATTTCAAGGACAAAGATTTACATACTTTTTTTTATTATTGAATACAATTATAAAATAAAACGCAAATTATAATCGGGCCTGTTTTAGGCTTTCCCTTATTTTTATATTTTAGACGCTGACGGGGAAAAAATGACTCGCCATCTCCTCATTGGAGGCGCAGAGAGAAATATATGCATCTTAATGGATTACATAGGCTAATAAAGAGTTTTTGCTTTGCTTTGAATTATTTTATTTTAAAGTAGTAATTTAAAGCTTTCTATATTTATCATATCTGTGAGCCAGTTTCGAGTTGCCGAGTTTCGGTTCATCATTGAAGCGCTCTTGTTCAAGACCGGCAGAAAGCGCATTCTCTGTTTTCCTATTTTATAAAAAGCACAATGTTGATATTGTGAATGCGCACAAATAATAGTAGACCCTTTACAGTTCCAAATGATATATTACTCTTACCTTTATGAGCAAAAATCACACGGCGTATTTTAAGTTGTTTTTACTGTAAGAAAAAATACAAGTGACCACGCTGGAGCCTCTGTGTCCTGTAAAACTGCTTCAGCTTCCACTCTCCACACAAACTGTTGCACATTTATATAGGTTAAACATTTAAACTAACACTGTGATATGCTTGAACTGTTTATAGGCCTTTCTATCGATTTTATTTTAGTCAAGTTGTGATGATTTGATAAGGCTAAATTAATCAAACATAGGCGATCAACTCACTGCTGACGCTGGCTGCTTGGTCGTTGCTTAAAAACAACAACAACAAAAAAAACATTTAACGAACAAAAAATGCTCCCAAGGTTTTTCTAAATTAACTTTATGAAGAAGAAAAAAAACGAAACATAGCCTAATCACTTTTCCATTACATACAAAACTGAACTATTTTAATAGGTAGCTATAAGCTGTTTTGGGAGAAGGGGAAGACTCATATCGCTGAGAACAAAAATAAAATAAAAAAGTTTAAAACGTTTTTTTTTCCCAGTACATCCATGATATTTCCATGTTCCGCTTTTAAGCCACAACCTACAGATCCCACAACACAAACATAACATTCACAAACATAAAAGCAAGCATTGGCAGTGCTGCGTGCGGCAGGATGTGCGCGACGCGCGCATCAAGTAGCCCTGCATCAGTTTAATAACTTTGATAACTTTAATTCTTACAACTGTTAAATTAATGGGCAAACTCAAAAATAATCAAATCTCTTTTCATAGTCAAATCCCAAATATTCAAGTATAAATATACAGTATATAATATATATATATATACAGTATATATATATATATATATATATATATAGCCTATATATATATATCTTTTTTTTTTATTCACAACAGTTTACAGTTGCCCACAGAAAAAAAAAAAAACAGGGGGTGCTGCAGCACCCTCAGCACCCCCTGTTCCCGTGCCCCTGCGCAGATATAATTGTGATTTATACCATTTCTAAACACTAAACATAAAAAGCACTATATTTTTTTCTTAGATTTGCATTCCAAACAGCTATTCACACACAAATCCAAGGTGACAACATTCAAATGCAGATTCAACAATCTACAATGTAAAACAACATTCGTAAGTGTAAAAACATTCATATATGTTCAAGATTTTATGAGATTGTAGTATATACAAGATTGTGGAAAAGTTTTAAATTTAGCTGAGAAATGTATGTGCATTTGAAAAAAAATAAAAAAAAATGTAATTGGTGTCGTAAATGACATCTTTGTCACAAAAAAATCTCATCTCTCATTTTCTACAGTACAATTTCTAAATACAGCACATGTTGTATAAGGCAGGCCTTAGGATAATTTACAAACTAATAAAAAGTATTACATTATTAATTAGTCATTATAAAACAAAATATTAACTATATATATTGGTTAAAATAGTGTTAATATTCTGTTTTATAATGATTAATTAATAATGTCAACTTGGTGGAGTTGGAGGTCCCCAGAATGACAAAGATGACGTCCTCATTTCCAGAGATGCTAGTGGCACCACCTGCTCTATAAAAATGTGCCACATGCAATCATTATAATGAATGAGTGAGCTGAGTGAAGAGTGACATAAACAGAAAAAGAGAGAGGGATGTGGTTAATTCTGCATATTTGTTTGCTCCTGTCTTGTAATTATATCTCTGTAGTTTTGATGGCCAGTTCAGGTACCTGTAAGCTACAAGGACACTTCAAGCTGAATGGGATGTACCAGGATGGAGACGTTTTCATTGGTGGTCTCTTTGAGGTTCAGTACCTCAAAGCATTTGCAAAGCTGAGCTTTAGAACAGAGCCAAAACTACCACACTGTGAGCTGTGAGTCAGGACCATACACACTGAAGAAAACCTAATATAACTGGCAATAACTGGAAAATAGAAAGTTTTTTTTTTTTTAAATGTCAATGATAATCTAAAATGTCAATAATAATCTAATGATAATCTAGTATAAGCAACTGATATCATTTTACATGATGGGTTACAGGACTGAAATCATTCATTGCATATGTAATATATATATATATATATATATATATATATATATGTATATATATATATATATATATTGTAGATGTGTGTGTAATGTATAATGTACGGTGGCCGAGAGAGCTCAACGTGCTGCAACTTCAGAAAACACATGCAAATAGAAAAAGCACCAGCAAATCAAGAAAACATCTTCATCAGTTTGACAACACACACGCTGCAAATGCTCACAACACAACCAAATAAAGAAATGCACTGCAAATGCTCACAATGAAAACAAATAAATAAATGCTCTGCAGATGCTCACATCACAACCAAATAAAGACATTTTATTTACAGCGCGTTTCTTTGTTTGGTTGTGTTGTGAGTATTTGCAGTGTGTTTCTTTATTTGGTTGTGTTGTGAGCATTTGCAGCGCGTGTGTTGTCAAATTGATGAAGTTGTTTTCTTAATTTGCAGGTGTTTTTTTTCTATTTGCAGTGTGTTTCTTTATTTGGTTGCAGCGCATGTGTTGTCAAATTGATGAAGTTGTTTTCTCAATTTGCAGGTGTTTTTTTTCTATTTGCAGCACGTTGAGCTCTCTCGGCCACCGTAATAATGTATGCATATGTGTTCCATGAAGATATTTTGTAAATTGTCCTACCGCAAATATATAAAAACTTAATTTTTGATTAGTAATATGCATTGCTAAGTACATAATTTGGACAAATTTAAAAGGCGATTTTCTCAATATTTAGATTTTTTTCCACCCCCAGTTTGCAGATTTTCAAATAGTTGTATCTCAGCCAAATATTGTCCTATCCAACAAACCATACATCAATGCAAAGTTTATTTATTCAGCTTTCAGTATGTATAAATTCATATTCTGATGCACACACACACGTGTATATATATATATATATATATATATATATATATATATATATATTAATATAATATAATATAATATAATATATATATTACTGTTGTTAATGATCTAATTTCATTTGTATTGTCTTCTCCAGCTTCTATATGACAAGCTTCCAGCAGGCACTAACAATGGTTTTTGCTATCAGTGAGATCAATAACAATCCCAACCTGCTGCCTAACATCACGCTTGGTTACCAAATCTATGACAACTGTTTAAGGCTTGGAGTGGCATTCCGTGGTGCTACAGCTCTGGTTAGTGGGACAGATGAGACCGTCTCTGACCTCAACTGCAAAGGCCCACCACCAGTAATTGGAATCATAGGTGATCCAGGTTCTACTCATTCTATTGCAATTTCCAGTGTCCTGGGGCTGTTTCGACTGCCTATGGTAAGAGACACGTTTTTTAAACTGCATATCAGTCCATCTCTTCTGCAACCTTTTTTGGTTTCACTTTATTTTGATGGTCACTTTAACACATTCTGTTGACTATAAGTAACGTTGCACCTAAATATACTGACTCTCATTAGAGTGTTAGTAGAGTATTAGTAGACTGGTAGGGTTAGGGTTAGAATAAGTTGACATGTACTTGCAAAGTTACTTACTTATACTCAGTAGAATATCTGTTGAGATGCCATCACAATAAAGAGTTAACAGATATTAATCAGACAGTCTACTAATATTCTAATGAGAGTTTGTTGATGTGTAGGTGCAAAGTTACTTATTGTAGACATAATAATCAAAAGGGACCATCAAAATAAAGTGTTACCCCTTTTTTGTTATTATTTGTTTTAATAAAATTATATTTGGATATATACTATGTTGTAATCACATGTTCAGTAATAATAGCTGAACAATTTGTTGAATTATCACAAATGTATTTCTTCCAAACAATAAATAAATAAAGTTAACACAATGGCTTTAGCACTGATGGCGTTAGGTTAATCTTTCTCACATCTCTCTTTCTCTGCTCACCATTCTCCTAATTAGATTAGCTACTATGCCACCTGCTCCTGTTTGAGTGACAGGAAAAAGTACCCCTCTTTCTTCAGAACAATCCCCAGTGATGCCTTCCAGGTGCGGGCTATGATTCAGATTTTGAGGCATTTTGGATGGACATGGGTTGGTCTGCTTTACAGTGATGATGATTATGGAATCAATGCTGCTCAGTCCTTCCACCAGGATGTGCAGAGGTTTGGAGGGTGTGTGGCCTTCTCTGAGATACTGCCCAATGATAACAACCACAAGGAAATTCAACGCATAGTTGGAGTCATTCAGGGCTCAACAGCAAAAGTGGTGGTTGTATTTTCCACCTCAAGCTATTTGTTGCCCGTAGTTGATGAAATGCGGTTGAAAAATGTTACAGGCAGACAATGGATTGCTAGTGAGGCTTGGGCCACCTCACCTGTGCTTCTTGCTCGACAATTTAAGTCTGTCTTAGGGGGTACACTGGGTATTGCTATCCGACGAGGAGAAATTCAGGGGCTTGGAAACTTTCTGCTGCGCCTTCGTCCTGACAAAAAATCACAAAACAATATGGTGAGAATCTTCTGGGAGAACATGTTTGGCTGCAATTTTGACACTGAAGGCAGAGAGGGGGGGAAAATATGTTCAGGGCAAGAGGACCTGAGCAACACAGACACACCATACACTGATGTATCAGAGCTGAGGGCCTCTTACAATGTCTACAAGGCAGTTTATGCCCTGGCACATGCACTTCGTGGCCTGATGAAGTGTGAGGAGGGTAGTGGACCATTTGGTGGGAACAGCTGTGCCGATAAAACCAACTTGAAACCCTGGCAGGTAAGACCCACAGTTATACTGAAGATTCTCTCCAGGCATATAGAAGAGCTGAATGTGGAAAAGCAATATATGCTGTGCTCTATATTAATTCAAATTTCAGATAAACATATAACAACTGTCCTGTCCATAAACTGTACAGCTGGTTCACTACCTACAGAAAGTGAACTTCACCACAGGTTTTGGGGATCATGTGTCATTTGATAAGAATGGCGATGCTCTGGCCATCTAT
This sequence comes from Schizothorax lantsangensis, assembly GCA_027422415.1. Classification (NCBI taxonomy): domain Eukaryota; kingdom Metazoa; phylum Chordata; class Actinopteri; order Cypriniformes; family Cyprinidae; genus Schizothorax; species Schizothorax lantsangensis. Next base: position 18,626,014 of record CM049846.1, on the reverse strand, counting down.
GATGTACTGAACTGGCAGCCGAGATCTGATGGATCAGTAGTTGTCCGCACAGTTGGTGTGGTAAATGAAGGGGCAGCAACAGGAAAGGTGCTGACACTCGATGAGGAAGCGATATACTGGAACTTTGAAACAAACAAAGTACTTATCATTTTATCTTAAATGCCATATTTTGTGCAAATTACTATTTAAATATTTAAAATAAAACAATGAAGTGTGAATAAATAATGCAGTGTATTCCCAAGACCATCAAATCATGCAAACACAGTAGAGACATATCAGTGCTTGCCTGAATAACAACAGCTGTTGTCTCTTTCAGCCCCAACGGTCTGTGTGCAGTGAGAGCTGCCCCCCAGGCACCAGACGAGCCACAAAGAAGGGCCTTCCTGTCTGCTGTTTTGACTGCCTGCCATGTGCAGATGGAGAGATTTCTAATACAACAGGTGAGAAATAGTAAAAGGTATCCTTGAAAATTATGCTCTGAAAATAAAGCAATATAATTTAACTATAACCATTAAACCACTTTTTTGTGTCTTTTATCTTTTTTCTGTTTCTTTCTCATGCACAGATGCTACTGAGTGCATAGCATGTCCAAATGATTTCTGGTCCAACCCAGTAAAAGATCACTGCATCCCCAAAGAAGTGGAGTTTCTGTCCTATGGGGACCCTCTGGGCATCTCTCTGACCACTGTGGCCCTGCTTGGCACCTGCTTCTGTGCTCTTGTGATAGTCATCTTTGCTCATTACCGCAAAACTCCTGTAGTACGTTCAAACAATTCAGAACTGAGCTTCCTGTTGCTGTTGTCACTGAAACTGTGTTTCCTGTGTGTGCTGCTGTTCATTGGCCGGCCGCAGTTCTGGACATGCCAGTTAAGACATGCTGTGTTTGGCGTAAGCTTTGTCCTGTGTGTCTCCAGCATTCTGGTCAAGACTATGGTAGTAATAGCCGTGTTCAAGTCATCTCGACCAGAAGGTAAAGGTGCCATGAAATGGTTTGGAGCAGGTCAACAAAGATGCACAGTTCTGATCCTAACAGCCCTCCAAGTTGTGATATGTGCAATCTGGCTATCAACTGCCTCGCCAACACCTCATAAAAACAGCCAATATATCAGGTCTATTATAGTCTATGAATGTGCTATTGGCTCAGTGGCTGGTTTTTCTATGCTGCTGGGATACATTGGACTTTTGGCAGCAGTAAGCTTCCTGTTAGCCTTCCTGGCAAGAAACCTTCCAGATAATTTTAATGAAGCAAAGTTCATCACTTTTAGCATGTTGATCTTCTGTGCTGTGTGGATTGCATTTGTTCCAGCATATGTGAGCTCACCAGGAAAATATGCAGTGGCTGTAGAGATATTTGCCATCCTGGCTTCAAGTTTTGGATTACTGGTGGCCATATTTGCCCCAAAGTGCTATATCATTATATTACACCCGGAAAGAAACACTAAAAAAGCTATAATGGGAAGAGGTACACAAAATAAATAGATTTACATGCTGTGAAAATCTCCAACTGATATGCATATCTTTTTTTGTTATAAACATTTTTTATTTTTTTTCACACATAACACCACATAGCATCCAAAATATAACAAAACAAAACAACAGACACATACTCAACATCTCAAGGTCCAATCAAAAAGGGAGGGAGAGAGGGAAGGACAACAAAAACAGAAAAATCACTCCTTTATACAATCACGTATATCAAACAAAAAACATTGCCAAGCATCAATGGTCGAAGGCCTGGCCCCACCGACTCGCGCCGTTCCACATTCACCCGTCACTATTTGCAGAAGGCTACGGATCCAATATGTTTCTCCACACATGTGTGGTGTAAACCAGTTCTGTATTATGGTCTTCTTCGCAGCTGTTAAACCCGCAAACAACATTCTCTTCTGCATTGAACTACAACGTACTACTACTACTACTGCTAATAACATTTATATGAGAGGGTCACAACACAATTTAAATTGTGTATGACTGTTCATTAGTAGTTACTTTATAGTTATTTTTCTTGAACCTTAACTAGTAGATAATTAATAGTAGTTCTTAAGGAGGTATGAAAGAATACATTAGTTATTGATGAGCTAACTGTTACTTAACACAATCATAAAATTGTATTACATACTGATTAGTTAACACATCTTCCTTAGTAGTTAACAGTAGTGAGTTAAGTGTTAATTGATTAATTACCTGTTAGTTCTTCAATAATTCCTTATTAGTTATGCAGTAAGTAAGAACAGTGTTCTAAAGTGTTACCGAATTACCTTCTCCATACGAGAAGCAGAAAACTTTAGAATAGATTTTCAGATCACATGGGATAAGCGAAATCGGTCTGTAGCTGGAACAATCTAATGGATCTTTCCCTTTTTTAAGAAGTAATGATATCAATGAAGTTTTTTGATCTCTATGAAATACCCCATGTTCAATTGCAAAATTAAATGAATTAAGCATAAGTATCCCTACCAAATCCCAAATTTCTAAATATAATTCAGTGGGGAGAACATCTAGACCCAGCGATTTGCCACTTTTGAAGGCTTTTTAGAGAGACGTGGAGTTCCTCCAGACTTAATGGGGCCTCCAAAGATTCTTTATCCATCTGTGAGATCCGAGGCAGTTCCAATTTATCTAAATACTGCTTACAAATTGGTTCATCAAAATCTGTTTCGGTTTTATACAGATTTGTGTAAAAACCTTTAAATATTTCATTAATTGCCACAGGATCCGTAGTGACCTGATCATCCGATGATTTTATTGCGCTAATATATGCCTTATACTCGCATTCTTTCAACCTAAGGGCCAATAAATGACTAGGTCTCTCTGATTCGAAATAATTTTTTTGCCTAGTCCTATGTAAAATAAATTCCGCCTTTGAGTGTGAAAGTTTCAGTTTAGTTTCAGTTTATTTATTTACAGGCAATGCACATTAATAAACATAACTGTAAACGTGCCAGAATTAGCCCAAAAGGCTATTTTTCATCTGTAGACCCTTGACAGAATGTTAAAAGGTCACCCTAAAAACAAAGACAGAGCATCACACATATACACATCATATGGAGAGAGAAATAAAAAAAAAAAAAATTACAGAAAAAAAAAACAGAAAGAGAGAAAGAGAAAGATGGCAACAGGAGAGAGCATCATAGCAAAGAGCAATTAGTAATCTTTCCCCTGATACAAATACATCTGGCACTACACTTAAATTCTTAGTTTTGGTGATAAACATACACACTGTTTTAGAGATGTTTAACTGTAAGCAGCATTGTTCTAGCCAAGCTGCAACATGAACCAAGGATTCTGTAAGTTAATTTGCAACTTGTGTCCGTGTACATAAATGACAGTGTCAGTGAATGTTATAGGACAGAAAGTAAATCATATTCTTCTTTTAAAGAGAACAGTTGTGTAGCCTGTTGCTCAGTAAAACAATGTTATTGTAGGTTTTGTAATGATTGGATTTTATTTTCTAATTGTGTAAACTTGGTGAGTTTTCGCTTTGGCAAGAGTAGAAGAGAAAGATATACAGAAACCTCGTATAGCACACTTAGTCGTTTCCCACAGTATTTGAGGATCCACATCAGAGGGCATATTAATTTCAAGAAATTCTTTAATATATTATTTTAGAGAAGTAATGAAAGTCTGATTACTTAATAATGATATGTTAAAGTGCCATCTAGGGGACTTGGCTTTAACATCGGAAAGAGGAACACTGCACAACACAGCAGAATGATCAGATAATAAAATTGGTAATATAGAGATGGAAGGAATTAGACGAAATTAAAGATGGGCTGAGAAATATGTAGTCTATCCTAGAAATGAAAGTCTTGTGTCTATTAGAAAAAAAAGTGAAGTCCTTAGCTTTAGTATTCTGAATTCTCCAAAGATCGATTAAGTTGAGCTCAGTGATAAATTTATTCAGCAATTTAGAGGATGGATTGGCTGTTGTATCAGATTGAGATTTATCTAAAGCAGGATTTATGACAGCATTAAAATCACCACCCACCACTAGAGGGCAATCAATCTCCTCAAGTAGAGTTTTGGAAATCTGTGTAAGGAATGCACTGTCTGTCTCATTCGGACCATAAACAGAGACCAATGCTAACCTATTATTATATATTTTGCATCGGATAAAAACAAATCCTACCCTTCTCATCACTACCAATGTGTTCAATTGTTAAATTTAACTTCCTGTTGACAAGGATAAGCACCCCCTTAGTTTTATTTTGAGCGCAGGAAAAAGCTGCTAATTTATAATACTTATTCTGGAAACGTGCCACGTCAGATTGTTTTAAATGCGTCTCTTGTATTAGGGCACAGGAAATAGATTTACGGTGTAAATATTCTAACACACGGGTTCGTTTAACAGCACAATTTAAACCATTCACATTCAGTGATAAAATATTTAGAGTATGCATTGAATATTCGTAATCCCAAGATTGTATTCAATAAATGAAAAAAACAGAAGCACCTCCATTCTGTAAATAGCATGTAAACGCTGATGTGCATTTTAGATACCAAACCTCCTAGATGAAAAATCCCTTTAGAAATAAGGTAAAATAAATACAATTATAAATGTCTGTTGTAAAAAATAAAAATAAAAAACATAAAAACATGAACAGCCGACAGCCATAAACAAGGAACAATTCAGACCGCACATTACCGAGAACATAGGTCTGACTGAGCAACAAAAAATAGTGATGGTTCATGACCGATCCACTCCAACGCAAGACATGTCTCCCGAAAGGCTCACACAGCCAAAAAAATTTTTTTTTTTATTAATTAAACCTACTCTCCATTAGTCCCCTCCAAAAGAGAAAAAAGGAGTGTCAGTCTTACCAGCAACGAGATCGTTGTATCGGATATATAGGGACAATATCCCAGTAGGAGAGAGGGGAGAAGAAAGAGCAAAAAACAGGTCTAGCAAGTGTCCATGTCCATCCTGCCACCATCCCCCCCTGGGCAGCTAGGACCATGTCCATCCCGGACATCAAGCTCCTCCCGCCGGGCCGGAGAGACAGCGGCCGCTGTTCCCCCGCCGCCCCCCCACAGAGCATCGGCATACGTCTGCTGCTGAGACAGGGAGCTGATAAAATCCTCCGCTTTCTGAGGGGAATCGAAGCTTATCTGTTCCCCTTTGTGCCGTAGTTTAATTACCGCCGGATAGATGAGGAAGGGCTGGAAACCAAGCACTGTCATCTTCTTCAAAACCTCTTCAAAAAGAATGGAAGATTGTGTAGAAAAGGTTGGTGCTGCTAAATATGTTACTAAATTAGATCTTCTCAAAGGTGACTGGCAAGTACTGTTAACTTCACGTGCTTCTGAAATCTCTGCCTTCGTCACTTCAGATGCTCTGCTACAATACTCTATGGCTTTTGGCATGCAAAATGCTCCCGCTACTTTTCAATGACTAATGAACCAGGTATTGTCGGGAGTGACCAATGTTGAGGTATACTTGGATGACGTTGTAGTCTTTTCTAATACTTGGGAGGAACATCTTAATCAGTTGTATGTGATTTTTGATCGGTTGAACAAGGCTTCTTTGACTCTTAATTTGGCTAAGTGCGAATTTGCCAAAGCTACAGTAACCTATCTTGGTAAATGTGTTGGCCAAGGGCAAGTGTGAAGCCTGTTGAAGCCAAGATAGCTGCTATTGTTGAGTTTCCCATGCCCACTAACAAACGTGAGTTGCGCCGTTTCTTAGGGATGAGTGGCTATTAAAGTTTTTGTAAGAATTTCGCTGCTATTGTTTCTCCTCTTACTGATCTCCAGGAAGTTTGTGTGGACTCCAGTGTGCATGGAAACATTCAATGCTGCAAAATATCTTCTCTGTACAGCACCTGTTCTTTCTGCTCCAAATTTCTCTCAGCAATTCAAACTGCAGGTTGATGCCAGTGCTGTAGGAGCCGGGGTGTTCCTGATGCAAGAGGATGAAGTTGGAATTGACCATCCTGTATCTTTTTTTCTCAAAGAAATTCAACAAGTGTCAGCGAAATTATAGTGTAATCGAGAAGGAGGCTCTAGCTTTGTTATTAGACCTCCAACATTTTGAAGTCTACCTGGGTGGAAGTGATGGCCCAATTCTGGTGTATACAGATCACAATTCGTTGGTGTTTCTAAATCGTATGTCTAACACTAATCAACGTTTAATGTGTTGGTCTTTAATTGTACAGGAATACCATCTTTTTTTGTTATCAACATTTTTTATTTTATTTTTTCGCACACAACATCACAACATAACATCCACTCAAAACAAACAAAACAAAACAACAGACACATACTCCATGTTTTAAAGGTCCAATCAAAGGGAGAGAGGGAGGGAGGGAGGGAGGGAAAAAGTAACAACAAAACAGATCCTTCCTTTATATAATCACATATGTTAGAAAAAAATAAAATAGAAAAAAATAGAAATAAAGTAATAATAATATGCAATCTAATATGCCTCTCCACACACGTGCGGCTCACACCAGTTCTACATCATCATCCTCCTCGCAGCCGCAAAACCAGCAAACAGCCTTTTCCTTTGCATTAAGCTTCAAGAAGACACACACTTGTATCAGCAAAGCAATCAGTCTGCAGTGAGGAAGACAACCAGGTCTACATGCGTCCACAGATCCATGACCACAGGACACTCCCGAAACACATGGAGAAAAAATACCCGATGATGCAGTGTTACATATCAGGGCACCAGAAATAGATTTACGGTGTAAATATTCTAACACACAGGTTTGTTTAACAGCAGAATTTAAGCCCGTCACATTCAGTAATAAAATATTTAGAGTATACATTAAATATTCATAATCTCAAAATTGTATTCAACAAATGAAGAGAAGCAAACGCACTCCCATTCTGTAAATGACATGTAAATGTTAGTGTGCGTTCTAGATATCAAAACACCTAGATGAAAAATCCCCTTAAAAACAAGGTAAAGTAAATAAAAGCATGAATATCTGTTGTAAAAAATAAAAGCAACACAGACAGAGATGACCAACAACTATAGACAAAAAAACAATTCAGGCCGCACGTTACCGAGAACATAGGTCTGATTGAACAACAAAAACATGTGATGATCCGTGACCGATCCACTTCAGCCCACAACGAGCCTCCCAAAAGGCTCACATAACCAAAGCATTATTGTAATGAAACCTACTCTCCATTAGTCCCCTCCAGAAAAAAAAGAAGGAAAAATAGGGGGGGTTAGTCTTACCAGCAAGGGGACAATTGTTTCGAATAAAATATAAATACTATCCCAGGAGGAGAGAGAAAAGAAGAAAAAAGAAAAAAAGAGAGAGATCTAGCAATCATCCATATCCCTACCGCCACCATCTCCTCCATTCCGACCACCAAGCCCCTCCCGCCGGGTCAAAGAAAGGGCGGCCGCTGCCCTGAGGATCCACAGCAAATGTCCCACTCTGTGACAGGGAGCCGACAAAATCCTCCGCTTTCCGAAGAGAATTGAAGCATCTCTGTTCACCCCCGTGCCGTAGTTTAACCACCGCCGGATAAGCGAGGAAGGGCTGGAGACCAAGCGCCGTCATCGACCTCAAAACCGGAACCAAGCTTTTTCTCTTGGCGGCTGTAACTGGACTAAAGTCAGGAAAAAATAGCAGCGTGACATTGTCCTGCGTGCATTTCACCGGATAAGCCTGCCGAGCACCTTTCAGAATCTCCAATCTGTCATGCCATCTTAGCACACGGAAGATGAGAGTACACGGCCAATCTGAGTTTTTCCTTCCATCATATACGCGGTGTGCCCGGTCAATCTCGATGTTACGACCTTTCAGGGAAGGAATCCACTTGGAAAGATTAATTCTGAGGAAACCAGCCACATCGGATCCCTCCATCCCCTCTGGTAACCCCACCAGTCGTATGTTATTTCTCCTGCTTTTATCCTCCATATCCGTCATCTTCTCGGTGAGTCGCTCTAGCTGATTTCTTAAGTCCGTGACTGCATTCCGATCCTCACGTGCAGTTGCCTGAACAGAATCAACGCGGTCACGTGTCTGCTTCGCCGCGGCAGCCATGGCGTCAAACTCCTCTCTTAGCTCTTTAACAGAATTGTTAGTCGCTTGTATGTCCTCACGTAGTTTACGCAATGCTGGAATCAGCACAGAGTCCACAGCATCTCTTACTGCCGAAGTCACAACCAAATCCAAAGTGCTTTGCAAAATGCAAGCTTGATACCGTTAGCAATAGCCTCGTCGATATCCTCTCTGGAGATGGTGGAATCCCTGCATTTTTTCTTTATTGGCGATTGCCCAATCTCTCTTTTCCGATCGCCTTTGACTGTTGAAACACTCATGATGAGTCCGATGCAAAATGGTTTGAAATTTACTGACAGGATAATAAAATATTTGACAAAGTCAGCAGAGCGAAAGACTACGCGTGCATCGAAGTCGAAGGGTCACGTGATCTCCCAGGAATACCATCTTGACATCTGTCACAAGAAAGGAGTTGACAACATCATTGCTGATGCCCTGTCTAGAGTTCATTCCTTGGACAGTTAATGAGTGTCTTGTAATTTTGTGCTTATAACCAATGGGTGGATATAATCTTTGGTGGTGGGGGTGTTGCGTCCAGAGCCGTAAGGTTCCGTTGTTGTGTGACTTCTGTGCCTTGTTTTCTCTCTCTCTCTCTCTCTCTCTCTCTCTCTCTCTCTCTCTCTCGTGCGAGTTGCATGTTGGGATTGTGGGGTGCGTGAGTGTTTCACTGGTGAGAAGAGCAACTGTTTTTTCCTCTTTTCTTGGGAAGTTGTTTAAGTTTTTGATTTTTTTTTTTTGGGGGGATGTATTTTTATTTTCTTCTTTCTTTGTTTATTTATTTTTGTTTGATTGATTTTCGTTTGGTCTAGTGGCAGGGTGTTGGAATGGAGGCTCACCCGAGCAGGTGGGATTCCTCTCTTTCACTACGTCATGGAGTAAGGTGCGTACCTGTTGCATCAGTGGAAGATGTACTTGTCGCGGTTGGTGAACAAATTGGATTTGAGAACATAGTTTCTGCCTCACGCATGAACAAGGCCGTTGTGATCTTCCTGAAGGAGCAGAGTTTGGTTGGTCGGTTGATTGAGAGCGGAGTGTGGGTAAGTGGTGTTTTCTGTGTTATTTCACCGCTGGCTTCGCTTTCAACAAAAGTTACAATTTCTAATGTGCCACCGTTTATACCTAACTGTGAAATTGAGCGAGAACTACTCAGGTTTGGGAAAATTGCTAGCGGAATAAAAATGATCCCGCTAGGTTGTACAAATCAAGCATTAAAGCACGTGCTGTCATTTAGACGCCAAGTGTTTGTTTTTGGAATCGTCGTCCTTGGATATCTCTTTTCGCGTTCAGCATGAAGGGAAATCTTATATGATTTATGCGAATACTGGCAGTCTAAAATGTTATGAGTGCAGAGTTATTGGACATAAGAAAAATGTTTGTCCACGGAAAAAGCAGGTTGAAATAAATGAAAATGCAAATGGAACTGAAGCTGTTTTACCAACAGAAGAAGTGCAGAGAATTGAAGTAGGGAAAGATCAAGTTGATACGGGGAAAAAAAGGAGGATTCAAATTGTGGTGCTGTACAGGAGAGTGAAAGTAGCCTTATAGTAAGTGAAGAAGTTGAGGGAAACTGTGGAAGAATTGTTGAAGTAAAGGTCTGACGCCAATTGTACTTTTGAAATGGAAAATATAGGGCAGAAAAGTGAAGATCACTCTTTTGTTTCACAGATAGAGGAAGAGGGAATTGGTCATGGAATGGAGGAAGGTGATGATGATGATGATAATATGTCTGAAATGTCTGATATCCCTTCTCAGTGTGAGGATGAACAGTTGTATACTGTAAAAGAAATCAATGATTTTCTAGATGAAACCTTTGGCAAAAAAATTGAAAAGAGTTTTTTTCCAGATGTTAACAAGTTCTTAATTTCAGTAATGAAAATACAGAAATCAGTAGGTTTTGAGGAACTTAATAGAAGGAAAAAGTTTAACTGAAGAAAATTGTAACAAAATTGAGAGGAAAATGTCCGGCTACAAGACTAACTAAGACTGTCTAATGTCACAAAGGGTGAATCTTCTCTTCCATCTTAAATTGTTTTTTTCTTTTTGGTTTCTATTTTGTCTTTTTCTTTCTTTTTCCTCTTTATATGGAGAGCTTAAAAATGGGAACCATTAATATGAATGGAGGGAGGAAAAAAAATAAAAGGGCAGTTCTATCTAAATATATACATACAAAAAACTTTAATATTAAATTCCTACAGGAAACTCATAGTGATCAGATAGATGAGATAGACTGGAGAATGTGGTGGGAGGGAAACATTTTCTTCAGTCATGGCTCTAAGTTAAGTGGCGGTATTGCTATTCTTTTTGGAAAAAATATAAATATGACTGTTGTTTCTACTTGTGAGATAGAAAAAGGTAGGGCTTTAGCTCTTCAGGTGGAAATAATGGGTTTGTTGTTTGTTTTCATTAATATATATGCCCCAAACAATGGATCAGAGAGAATAAGTTTTTTTTAGGAAAGTGAATGATAGCTTAAAAGTATTTGATAAGGATGCAGTTTTGGTTTTAGGCGGTGATTGGAATTGCACTTTAGATTTTACTTTAGATAGGAACGGAGAGGAACCTTGTCCTCTTTCGGTCACTGTTTTAAGCAATATTATTAGGGATTATGATCTAATTGATGTTTGGAGAGAACATCATCCAATGGCCAGACAGTATACATGGGTAAAAGTTTCTAGTGATCATATTAGTTCAGCAAGGCTGGATAGGTTTTATATTTGTAGAAGTAAGAATAATAGTGTTAAAAAATCATTTATTTCCCCAAATGGTTTTACGGACCATCATTTGTGTTCATTTGAATTAAGTTTAAAAAAATCTAAAAGTCTTAGCTTTTATTGGCATTTTAACATTAAATTATTGCATGATGTAAAATTTTGTGAGTTTTATATTATTGTGGAATAAATGGAAAGGGTGAAAAAAATTATTATGAAAATATTGTACAATGGTGGGAAGTGGGAAAAACCCAAATAAGAATGTTTTGCCAAAATTATACTGCTCACACTAATAGTTTGATTAAAAAGACAATTAGAGAACTTGAGAGAGATATTGAACAACTTGAAATAAATGCAGTTAACAATAATTTAATAGATGTAAACATGTTGGAAAAAAGAAAGAAATCTTAGGGGACTATTCTCCATGAAAATGCGAAAGGAGCTTTGATTAGAGCTCATTTTTCTTTATTGAAGGATATGGATGCTCCTAGTTCATTTTTTTTTTTTTTGGAAAAGAAAAGATGGAAAGAAAACAGATTTTACATCTGAAACGTATTAATGGAACTTTGACATCTGCTCCAAAAGAAATGAGGATGATTGCAATAGATTTTTATAAGGAATTGTTTGGAGAACAAAAGTGTGATGTCTCAAGTATGGATTTTTTATTTAAAGATCTACCTAAATTGAATACTGAACAACAAAAGGAGTTGGACTACTTTCAAAAGCAGTTCAGCAACTTTCTATTGCTAAAGCCCCTTGTATTGATGGACTTCCGGCAGAATTTTATAAACATTTTTGGAATATGATTAAGGAAGATCTGTTGGAGGTTTTTAACCTGTTAACCAGCGCCCCCCATATTGGGAATCACAGCTGAAAATGACTAACTAACTTAAAATGGTAACAGTTCCTGACACACACAAGTTTGGTGTCTTTGGAAAGAAGACCCTTTGGGCTTTACAATCCATCATCCAGAGTTGATAATGCTCAAAAATATAAAAAAGTTATAGACACTGAAGTGCCTTGATAAAAAATTGTACCACACTGATTTTTTTTTAATTTCATATAAAAATACATGAAATCAGTCCTGGAGAAATCCAGAAAAGTAATGGGTTGAAAGTCACATGTCTCATGAGTTTATATTTCAAATCTGAAGAAGATGCCATGAAAAATTAGATTCCTGCAGCCATTTTTCTAGTCACCCCCCCCCCATTAGAGGAAAAATATTTACCAAATGTATTGAAGGGTTCTACTACAAACTATTTAGTCATTATACATGCCACTGCAGTTTTTCAATTATAAAACAGTAGACAGAATCTTAGACCTCGTATCAGTGATTTATTTGAGCACTAGAAAAATACAATAAGAAAAATTTTTGAGTGATGAAAAAAAAAAATGTAGGTGTCTTTTTTTCTTCAGTAGATCCAATTTTGATGTTTTTAGGTCAAACCGTTCTAGTCTGTCAGTCATACAATGGCAGGTATAGGTCACTGTCTCTATAAGCGGGAAAAAGAACATGCACAGAGAAAATCAAATTAAACAATTCCCCATTGTAACTACACATTGATGGCCTAAGACACGAAACGAGCGGTTTGTGTGAGAAAACGAACAGTATTTATATAGTTTTTACCTCTTGTACACAACCATGTCCAAGTGATCTGAGTGCGCACACACATCCGGTGTGTGACGTGTGTGTGCGCGCGCTCTGGCTCACGCCTGACGGAGGGCGTGTCTGAAGCGTGGTGCTGACGCAACTTCGTGGTATTTTCTTGTTGGAAGACGCGCACTGTCATCGCTCGTGTCGTTTCTGAACTGTCTACTCTAGGATAATGATGACGAGCGCTCCTTGTATCCGTTTCATTCATCTGTAACTAGCCAAACACACATGCTGCAACTCCACCCTCCTCACCCTGTGTCACTTCCACCTAACCATGTAAAAAATAACAGATCCAGGAACAGTTTATTGAGACATGACACCGGCGAGGAAAAAAAAAAAAGGAATCTTACTATGACGAAGGATTAGTCCATGAATAATATTTGTGCCATTCCGAAATTAAAGAGCCATCATTTTGTACCAAAAGGAATATACATAACCGTATATAATAATACTGTCAAACAATTCAAATAATTTTTTAAAGCACCACGCTTCAGACGACGACGTTGACGCCGAGTTACAGATGAATGAAACGGATACATGGAGCGCTTCGTCATAGTAAGATTCCTTTTTTTTTATCCTCTCCGGTGTCATGTCTCAATAAACTGTTCCTGGATCTGTTATTTTTTACATGGTTAGGTGGAAGTGACGCAGGGTGAGGAGGGTGGAGTTGCGGCATGTGTGTTTGGCTAGTTACAGATGAATGAAACGGATACATGGAGCACTCGTATAGAAATACAATGCATGACAGCAAGCGGGTCTGCTTAAAAGAAGTCATCATTATCCTAGAGTAGACAGTTCAGAAACGACACAAGCGATGACAGTGCGCGTCTTCCAACAAGAAAATACCACGAAGTTGCGTCAGCACCACGCTTCAGACACGCCCTCCGTCAAGCGTGAGCCAGAGCGCGCACACACACACGTCACACACCGGATGTGTGTGCGCACTCAGATCACTTGGACATGGTTGTGTACAAGAGGTAAAAAACGATATAAATACTGTTTGTTTTCTCACACAAACCGCTCGTTTCATGTCTTAGGCCATCAATATGTAGTTACGATGGGGAATTGTTTAATTTGAATTTCTCTGTGCATGTTCTTTTTCCCTCTTATAGAGACAGTGACCTATACCTGCCATTATATGACTGACAGACTAGAACGGTTTGACCTAAAAACATCAAAATTGGATCTACTGAAGAAAAAAAGACACCTACATCTTGGATGCCCTTGGGGTAAGCTGATAGATACCAAATTTTAATTTCAAAGTGAACTATCCCTTTAACAGACTCGTTGGTCGCTTGTATGTCCTCACGCAGTCCGCGCAATACGGGAATCAGCACCGAGTCCATAGCATCTCTCACTGCCGAATTCACAACCGAATTCAAAGTGCTTTGGTGTTCTTTAAATGCTAGTTCAATGCGGCTAGCAATAGCATTGTCGAGGTCTTCACTGGAGATGGCTGAATCTCTGAATTTTTTCTTCATTGGCGATTGCACAATCTCTCTTTTCCGATCCCCTTTGTCTGCCTTAGCACTCATAATGGGTCCAATGCAGAGTGGTTCAAATTTTACTGACAGGATCTTAAAATATGTGGCAAAGTGAGCGGAGCAAAAGACTAAGCCTGCATCGCTGTCGAGGGGTCACGTGATGCCCCCTCAAACACTAAATTCTAAACTAAATACAGATAAATACTTACAGCTATATAAAAGTTATTGATTTCCTCTTTTTTTCTTTTATTCTTGATGAACAGACATCACAGCAGCTGGTTAGGTTGTTTTGGCTGCTACTTCTTTAAGAGCTGTCGCTGCTGAACACTAGTGATGGGAAGTTCGGATCATTTTACTGACTCGGACATTTGAGTCTCGTTCAGCAAAATGAACAAATCTTTTTTCAAGTCATTTAGTTCATTTTAGCTAAATATAATTAAAATGTTACATGCTACTTCCCTAACACATCTACTACTTATGCAAACATTGATCACACTACAAACAATACAAAACTATAATGCTATAAGAAAAATAACAAAAATATTCATTGTTTACCTGGGTCTTTAGTCTATGATTAGCTCACCTCACCTCTTATCTGACAATTCTTCGGGTTTGAGTCGTTTGTTCATCACGTGACCGCCTCATACGCTAAACATATGCAGTCAGAGCTGGAAAGAGAATTGATTAGTTCATCTATTGAGTCTTCGGGTTTGAGTCGTTCGTTCATCACGTGACAGCCTCATACGCTAAACATATGCAGTCAGAGCCGGAAAGAGAATTGATTAGTTCATCTATCGAGTCTTCGGGTTTGAGTCGTTCGTTCATCACGTGACAGCCTCATACGCTAAACATATGCAGTCAGAGCCGGAAAGAGAATTGATTAGTTCTTCTCTCGAGTCTTCGGATTTGAGTCGTTCGTTCTTTTGTCACGTGACGTGACAGCATTGGATAGAGAAATTAGTTAATTCACAACCTTCCTTACAAACGGGTGCATAGTTGTTATTATTATTATTATTTACTCTTACAATTACGTGATGCGTTTCTGGTCTCAAATTGTAGCTTTTTATTTCTTACAGTTTATTAATGTGTGAATATCTGTCATGATGGTTCTTTTCCATAACACACTGAATGTGGTAACAAAGGTAATAATCTAAAGAGCTGGTTATAATTATTATTATTAAGTCTTTTCCCCTCAGACTGCATAGGTTTAGCTTATGGGGCTGTCATGTGATGAATGAACGACTCAAACCTGAAGACTCAAGAGATGAACTAATCAATTCTCTTTCCGGCTCATACTGCATAGGTTTAGCTTATGAGGCTGTCACGTGATGAACGAACGACTCGAAAAACCCGAAGACTCGAAACAGGTGAACTAATTCAGTGCAGAACCTATAGGATGTTGCACATGCGCGACTCAACGAATCACTCCCCGAGACGACTCGTTCTTCCCGAGTCACATTAAAGATTCGTTCAAAATGAACGAATCATTCAAGAACGACACATCACTACTGAACACGTGGAAACCTCAATGCATCGTATTTTCTCTCAACTCTCATCACCTTTTCTGACCCATTTCAGTCTCTACTAATGAACTGACGAGTTGAATCGGGTATGTTAGATGAGGGAGACAGGGCTGGGATGCTCCAGGACGGTTTTGAAAACCATTTCAGAGACATGTAACTCATATATAACATATTTACCTGCACGCACAGTTTTAAGGCAGCTTTAATCGCCTTTTTGGTAACTTCATGTCTTTAACTGGCCACGACATTGCATGCACGTAGTTTATTTCGCACTTTGATAGAATTGAAGCAGGCTTCAGCGCGCACCGGTTTACGCGCTTGTTTGACTCGTGCCTGCCGCTGAAGTGAAGCTGGAGCGCGCGTCTGAAACGTCTCCGGATTGATGTGATCGTAAAGACGTTCTGCGACGTTCTGTGAATAAATGCACTTCTTGTCAAGAAAAAACAGACAGAAACATTAGTTATGAGTGTGGCCAACCCTAGGCTCCGCCCCTGCGTTAACGGCGTTAAATAATTTTAACGCGTTAAACTGAAAAAAATTAATCGCCTGCGTTATCGCGCCAATTTTGACAGCACTAATAAAAAGTTTAAAAGAACAGCATTTATTTAAACAAATAAATTTTGTGTTACAATATACAACCCCAAATCAGAAAAAGTTGGGACAGTATGGAAAACGCAAATAAAAAAAGAAAGTAGTGATTTCTAAATTTACTTTGACTTGTATTTCATTGCAGACAATATGAACACAAAATATTTCATGTTTTGTCTGGTCAACTTCATGCCATTTGTAAATATACATCCTTTCCTGTCATTCAGACCTGCAACACATTCCAAAAAAAGTTGGGACAGGAGCAATTTAGGGCTAGTAATGAGGTAAATTGGTTAAATAATGATGTGATTTGAAACAGTTGATGTCAACAGGTGATTGTAATTATGATTTGGTACAAAAGCAGCATCCAAGAAAGGTCTAGTCCTTTAGGAGCAAAGATGGGCCGAGGATCGCCAGTTTGCCAACAAATACGTGAGAAAATTATTGAAATGTTTAAAAACAATGTTCCTCAAAGAAAGATAGGAAGAGATTTGGATATTTCACCTTCAACAGTGCATAACATAATTAAAAGATTCAAGGAATCTGGAGGAATTTCAGTGTGTAAAGGACAAGGGCGCAAGCCTAAGCTGAACAACCGTGATCTCCGATCCCTAAGGCGGCACTGCATCAAGAATTGTCATTCATCTATAAGCGATATCACCACATGGGCTCAGGACTACTTTGGCAAACCTTTGTCAAGTACCACAATACGTAGTTACATCCACAAATGCCAGTTAAAACTGTACTGTGCCAAAAGGAAGCCCTATGTTAACAGTGTCCAGAAGCGCCGTCAACTTCTCTGGGCTCGGAGGCATCTGGGATGGACCATCACACAGTGGAAACGTGTACTGTGGTCAGATGAATCAGTATTTCAGGTATTTTTTGGGAGGAATAGACGCCGTGTGCTCCTGACCAAAGAAGAAAAGGATCATCCAGACTGTTACCAGCAACAAGTCCAAAAGCCAGGGTCTGTCATGGTATGGGGTTGTGTCAGTGCCCTTGGCAAAGGTAACTTGCATTTCTGTGATGGCACCATTAATGCTGAAAAGTACATAGAGATTTTGGAGCACAATATGCTGCCTTCAAGAAGACATCTTTTCCAGGGACGTCCATGCATATTTCAACAAGACAATGCAAAACCACATTCTGCACACATTACAAAGTCCTGGCTGAGGAGGAAGAGGGTACGGGTACTTGACTGGCCTGCCTGCAGTCCCGACCTGTCTCCAATAGAGAATGTGTGGCGCATTTTGAAGCGCAAAATGCGACAACGAAGACCCCGTACTGTTGCCCACCTTAAGACTTGTTTGCAGGAAGAATGGGACAAAATTACACATGAAACACTTCATCACTTGGTGTCTTCAGTCCCTAAACGTCTTTTAAGTGTTGTGAAAAGGAATGGCAACATTACAAAATGGTAAATGCTTTACTGTCCCAACTTTTTTTGGAATGTATTGCAGGTCTGAATGACCGGAAAGGATGTATATTTACAAATGACATGAAGTTGACCAGACAAAACATGAAATATTTTGTGTTCATATTGTCTGCAATGAAATACAAGTCAAAGTAAATTTAGAAATCACTACTTTCTTTTTTTATTTGCGTTTTCCATACTGTCCCAACTTTTTCTGATTTGGGGTTGTACAATGCTATTCAAAACTTTGGGGTCAGTACATTTTTTCTTTCTTTTTTTTAAAGAAATTAATACTTTTATTCAGGAGGGATGTGTTAAATGAATAAAAAGTCATAGTAAATACTTATATTGTTAGAAAAGATTTCTATTTTGAACAAATGCTGGAATCAAGGAATCAAAGAAAAATGTATCACGTTCCAAAAAACATTGTGAAGCAGCACAACAGTTTCAACACTCTGTTGAATGAGCATATTAGAATGATTTCTGAATGATGCTGAAAATTCAGCACTGCGTCACTGAAATAAATTCTATTTTAAAGTATATTAAAATAGGAAACCAATATTAGAAATTGCAATACGATACACAATATTTTTTCTGTATTTTTGATCGAATAAATACAGCCTTGATGAGCAGAAGAGACTCCCTTAAAAAACATAAAATAATCTTACTGATCTCAAACTTTTGAGCGGCAGTGTGTGTGTGTTTGTGTGTGTGTGTATATATACAGTATATATATATATATATATATATATATATATATATATATATATTATATATATATGCATTCAATTCTATTCAATTCAAGTTTATTTGTATAGCGCTTTTCACGATGCAAATTGTTGCAAAGCAGCTTTACAGAAAATTATATTTAGTAATTTTTAGTAATAGCTTATCATTGGTGACTATCTCAAGTTGATGTCCATATGGCAGAGATGTATGGTAAAAAATCAAGCAGTTAGTTAATGTCATGTAATGCAAAATTTGGTAGTTTTGTATGTTGTCTGAGGGTTGGCATCATCTGAGGTCCTCTGGGGCATTGGCATCATCTCTTCTCAGGTGTTTGGTCATCTCAGGTCTTTGTAAGGGCTGGATCCAGACTGAAACTTGTGTGGCAGAAACAGAGAAGGAAATAGAGAAAAAATACTGTAGCTGCTGTTCTAACTAAGCAAAAAATTATGTGTTCAATCCAAGCAAAAGAAAGAAATGTGCATTTGATCAGATGTAACTGAAGTACAAGGTTATGAGATACATTATGTGAATGCTTGGCTAAAGAGATGTGTCTTTAATCTAGATTTAAACAGAGAGAGTGTGTCTGAACCCCAAACGTTATCAGGAAGGATATTCCAGAGTTTGAGAGCCAAATACGAAAAAGCTCTACCTCCTTTAGTGGACTTTGCTATCCTAGGTACTACCAAGAGTCCAGAGTTTTGCGACCTTAGGGAGCGGGATGGATTGTAGCATGATAGAAGACTAGTTAGATATGCAGGAGTTAAACCATTTAGGGCCTTAAAAGTAAGTAGTAATATTTTGTAACTGATATGGAACTTAATAGGTAGCCAGTGCAGAGAATGTAAAATTGGGGTAATATGATCATATTTTCTTGACCTGGTAAGGACTCTAGCATCTGATACATACATACCTACATACAGGTATATATATGGCATATCTACAGTAGTATATAATCTGGTAATACCTAGGCATATACAGTATCTCACAAAAGTGAGTACACCCCTCACATTTCAGCAATCAATTTAGCATTTAGCATCTTTTCAAGGGACAATACTATAGAAATAAAACTTGGATATATTTTAGAGTAGTCAATGTGCAACTTGTATAGCAGTAAAGATTTACTGTCCTCTGAAAATAACTCAACATACAGCCATTATTGTCAAAAAAGCTGGCAACAAAACTGAGTACACCCTAAGTGACAACAGCTATACATTGTTTAACCATGCAAAGCCACATGTCCTATTCATCATGTTCATGTTTTTGTCTGCTTGACAGGACCATACAAATATGTGTATCTTGTTTTAGAGCAGTTAAAATTTGGTTCTTTGAGTACAATTCTCTCATACTGACCACTGGATGTTCAACATGGCACCTCATGGCAAAGAACTCTCTGAGGATTTGAGAATTAGAATTGTTGCTCTCCACAAAGATGGTCTAGGCTATAAGAAGTTCGGTAACAGCCTGGAACTGAGTTACAGTACAGTGGCCAGGGTCATACAGAGGTTTTCCAAGACGGGTTTCACTCGGAACAGGCCTCCCAAGGGTCGATCAAAGAAGTTGAGTCCTTGTGCTGTGTGTCAGGTGCAGAAGCTGGCTTCAAAAAACAGACGCATGAGTGCTACCAGCATTGCTTTAGAGGTTGCAGAAGTGGAAGGTCAGCTTGTCAGTGCTCAGACCATAAACCACACACTGCAACAAGTCGATTTGCATGGCCGTCGTCCCAGAAGGAAGCCTCTTCTGAAGCTGGCTCACAAAAAAGCCTGCAAACATTTTGCTGAATTACTGGAATCATGTCCTGTGGTCTGATGAGTCTAAGGTAAACTTGTTTGGCTCAGATGGTGTCCAGCATGTGTGGCAACGCCCTGGTGAGGAGTACCAAGAAAATTGTGCCTTGCCTACAGTCAAGCATGGTGGTGGTAGCATCATGGTCTGGGTCTGCATGACTACTGCTGGTACTGGGGAGCTACGGTTCATTGAGGGAAACATGGATTCCAACATGTACTGTGACATTCTGAAGCAGAAGATGATGCCCTCCCTTCAGAAACTGTTTTCCAATATAACAACCACCCCAAACACACCGCCAAGATGACAACTGCCTTGCTGCTGAAGGTGAAGGTGATGGAGTGGCTAAGTATGTCTCCAGACCTGAACCCTATTGAGCACATGTGGGGCATCCTCAAGCGGAAGGTGGAGAAGCACCATGTGTCTAACATCCAGCAGCTCCGTCATGTCATTATGGAGGAGTGGAAGAGAATGCCAGCAACAACCTGTGCAGCTCTGGTGAATTCCATGCCCAGGAGGATTAAGGCAGTGCTAGATAACAATGGTGCCCCTACAAAATATTGACACTTTGGACACAGTTTTGACATGTTCACTTAGGGTGTGCTCATTTTTGTTGCCAGCTATTTGGAAAACAATGGTTATATGTTGAGTTATATTTAGAGGACAGTAAATTTGTACTTATATACAAGCTGCACATTGACTACTCTAAAATATATCCAAGTTTCATTTGTGCAGTATTGTCCCTTGAGAAATTATACAAAAATTTTTGCTGAAATGTGAGGGGTGTACTCACTTTTGTGAGATACTGTATATATATATATATATATATATATATATATATATATATATATATATATATATTAGTGCTGTCAAATGATTATTCGCGATTAATCGCATCCAAAATAAAAGTTTTTGTTTACATAATATATGTATGTGTACTGTTTATATTTATTATGTGTATATAAATACACACACATGCATGTATATATTTCAGAGAAATTTGTTATTTTTATATATTAAATCTATTTATTTATAATATAAATTATATGAATATAAATATAGACGTAAATATTTTCAAAATATATTCTATATGTGTGTGTGTGTTTATATATATATATACATAATAAATATACACAGAACATACACATATATTAGGCAAACAAAATATATTATTTTGGATGCAATTAATCGTTTCACAGCACTAATATATATATACTGTAAATAATTAACATTGTTGAGCAAACACAAATTCAATTCAATTCAATATCTAGGAATATACTGCCATCTAGAGGGGAATCTAGAAAGGTAGGAATACACCTGTCTAATTGTGTCTGATCTGTCTACAATTTGATATGTAAAATGAAAAAAACTGAGACATATTTTACCGTTAGTCAACAGTTGCATGAGCTCATCAGTAATGCAATGACAGCAAAGACTAAAACAAGTGGCATATTTAAGTTGCTATTCATCAAACTGTAATTTAAATATAAAAGGTATCTCCTGATTTCCTGGGAGATCCACTTGGCACCAAGGCTTTTTTTTTTTTTTTTTTTTTTTTTTTAAGCAACACCCACACAGTCTTTATTATAAATGTCTAGATGGCCCTCATGTGGGTAGAAGGAGATAGATAGAGATGTGGATCACTCTTAAAATCTGCTTATATCTGTCCTTTAACTGTATCTCAGCTTCAGTCCTTAGTTCAGGCATCTGTCAGCTCCAGGGACACTTCAAGTTGAACGGGATGTTCCAGGATGGAGATCTTATAATTGGAGGCCTGTTTGAAGTTCATTTCCTCACAGTGTTCCCAGAGCTGAGCTTCAGAAAAGAGCCAGAACCTCCATACTGTGAGCAGTGAGTCAATGACAATGACACCTATAAAGGATAAAATGAAGAAAACTAAAGGAAAAAAGCTGTTTGACTGTTTTGTAATTAATAATTTCCTTTATTTTATTTTTTTTATTTTTTGTTTTTAGTTATTTTGGCAGACAGCTGCATCAAAATCAGTTTCTGTAAATTCAATTAAGAGTATATATTTACCTAAGGAAGATTTCTTAAAAAAATAAAAAACAAAATCATATATTTTCTTGATTTATATAGGTTTGATATGGCAAGTTTCCAGCAGGCTCAGACTATGGTCTTTGCAATAGATGAGATCAATAAGAATCCAAACCTGCTTCCTAACATCACTCTTGGTTACTATCTTTATGACAACTGTGTAAAGTTGGGAGTGGCATTCAGAGCTGCCACAGCTCTGGTTAGTGGGACAGAGGAGTCCTTCTCCAACGTAAACTGTGCCGGCCCACCACCAGTGATTGCTGTTGTGGGGGATCCTGGATCTACTCACTCAATTGCAATCTCCAGTGTACTGGGGCTGTTTAGAGTGCCTATGGTAAGTGTGAATATACAATTTTCAAGATTAATAATAATAATAATAATAATAACTGTAAAACGTGTACTGTTACAGTTTTGTTATTGTTTGATTTTAAATTTAATTTTAATATGTAAAACTTTAAAGACTGCATATAATATTTCTTTCTCAACTGCATGTGTGAGAAATCTCATAATGCTCAGAAAAGTTATTTGCTGCTCATCTATGTCTCTTCTATAAGGTTAGCTACTTTGCAACCTGCTCCTGTTTGAGTGACAGGAAAAAGTACCCCTCTTTCTTCAGAACTATCCCTAGTGATGCTTTTCAGGTGCGGGCTATGGTTCAGATCTTAAAGCATTTTGGATGGACCTGGGTTGGTCTGCTCTACAGTGATGACGACTACGGCATCCATGCCTCTCAGTCATTCCACCAAGATGTGCAGCTATTTGGAGGGTGTGTTGACTTTTCTGAAATGCTACCTCGTGATAATAACCGTAGAGATATTCACAATATATTGGCAGTGATTCAGGCCTCTACAGCTAGAGTGGTGGTGGTGTTTTCCACAGAAGCCTACTTGTTACCATTGATGGATGAGGTGGCATTGCAAAATGTAACAGGCAGGCAGTGGATTGCAAGTGAAGCTTGGGCCACCTCACCAGTCTTTCACACTCAGCGTCTCCTGCCCTTTCTGGGGGGCACACTGGGCATCGCTATCAGGCGTGGAGAGATCCAGGGACTTCGTGAATTCCTGTATTACCTTCATCCTGACAGCAATCCAAGGAACAATATGGTAAGAATATTCTGGGAGAACATGTTTGGGTGCAATTTTGAGACTGGAGGCAGAAAGATAGAGGTAGAGGGGGAAAGAAAGGTGTGTACAGGGCAAGAAGATCTGAGCAGCACAGACACACCATACACTGATGTATCAGAGCTGAGGGCCTCTTATAATGCATATAAAGCAGTCTATGCCCTGGCACATGCGCTTCATGACCTGATGCAGTGTGAGGAGGGGAGAGGACCATTCAGTGGGAACAGCTGTGCTGATATAATCAACCTTCAGCCCTGGCAGGTACAGAATTTTTTTTATTTATTCACAATATATAAATACATATCACACCTGTCCTGTCTGTAACCTGTACAGGTAGTCCATTACCTACAGAAAGTGAACTTCACCACAAGTTTTGGGGATCATGTGTCATTTGATGATAATGGAGATGCTCTGGCCATCTATGATGTGATGAACTGGCAGCCAAATTCAGATGGTGCGATAAGGGTCAGCACAGTTGGTGTGGTGAATGAAGGGGCTACAGAAGGGAGGGTGCTCACACTGGATGAGCATGCAATATTCTGGAACTTTGAAAACAAAAAAGTAAATAATATTTTAATTTAATCCTTTCAAAACTACAAGTATATTGTAGCATATATTCATACTTGATTTGGTTATTATGAAGTCTTGTATGCACTGAATCAAAACACACACACAGGTTTCCATGGGGATATTATATAGACATAATTATTTTTATACTATACAGCTGCACTTTTTATCCTAAACGTAACCCTACCCTTAAACCTACCCATCACAAAAACCTATAAGCAGTTTTTCCTCATGGAAACCAAAACAATTTCACCACAAGGTCAAAAATTACTGATATTACAATCATTGTGGGGACACACACACTACTAATAAGAATGACAATAGATGTTGTACCCCTTAGCCCCCACATTCTGTGTGCAGTGAGAGCTGCCCCCCTGGCACCAGAAAAGCCAGGAAAAAAGGCCTTCCTATCTGCTGTTTTGACTGCCTGCCATGTGGAGATGGAGATATTTCTAATACAACAGGTAGAAATATATTCCAAAATTTTAATATAACATGAAAGAGAATTTTCTCTTAAACTTTGTTTATCACAGATGCTATTGAGTGCACACCATGTCCAGATGAGTTCTGGTCCAATCCAAATAAAGATCAGTGTGTCCCGAAAGAAATAGAGTTTCTATCCTATGAGGAACCTCTGGGCATCTCTCTGACCACTGCTTCCCTACTCGGCTCATGCTTCTGTGCTCTTGTGATGGTCATCTTCTCTCATCATCGTAACACTCCTGTAGTACGCGCCAACAATTCAGAGCTTAGCTTTCTGCTGCTGTTGTCACTCAAACTATGTTTTCTGTGTGTGCTGCTGTTCATTGGCCGGCCGCAGTTATGGACATGTCAGTTAAGACATGCTGCATTTGGCATAAGCTTTGTCTTGTGCGTCTCAAGCATCCTGGTCAAGACTATGGTGGTAATAGCCGTGTTTAAGTCATCCCGGCCTGAAGGTAAAAATGCAATGAAATGGTTTGGAGCAGCTCAACAAAGAGGCACAGTCATGGCACTAACTGCCCTCCAGGTTGTGATTTGCACAGTCTGGTTAACTACTGCATCCCCAACACCCTATAAAAACAGTCAGTATATTATCTCGAAAATAGTATATGAATGTGCTGTTGGTTCAGTGGCTGGTTTTTCTATGCTTCTGGGATACATTGGCCTCCTGGCAGCAGTAAGCTTCCTGTTAGCCTTCCTGGCAAGAAACCTTCCAGATAATTTTAATGAAGCTAAATTCATTACATTCAGTATGCTGATCTTCTGTGCTGTGTGGATTGCATTTGTTCCAGCATATGTGAGCTCACCAGGGAAATATGCAGTGGCTGTGGAGATTTTTGCCATTTTAGCTTCTAGTTTTGGATTACTGGTGGCCATTTTTGCCCCAAAGTGCTACATCATCCTTTTACATCCAGAGAGAAACACTAAAAAAGCCATCATGGGAAGAGCCACTCAAAAGAAATAGCTTGACAACATGACATTTTCACAAATAAAAATAAATAAACCTGTGAACTCTGATAATTATATTTTAGTCTTCAATGTTTCTTCTGCTTGTATAAATATTTACAAGCCTATGTATTGCCCATTTTGTATATATGATTATTTAGCAATATATGTCTGATTATTTAGCATTATGTATTTGTCAGAAATAAATAAGAAGGTTCCTTCTGGCAATTACTTCAAGTTGTACTCACTGCAGAGTGAAAAGACTTCCAGCTCCACCTCTCTGGATCTAATGGGGTGGAGGGATAGAGTTGTGGGTAGGGTTAGGGTGTGGTTGGATATTCTATTAGGCACAAATTACATTCAGCTAAATACAATACACCCATTTGTATGCACCCATTTGCTCTGCTGTGGTGGTCTTGCTTTTCATTGGCCACATTTAGACCCAAACTTTTTGCGATCTGATTGCTCAAACCATATTTGTAGATACTTAAAAAAGCATGTGACCACATTTGTAGTGTAAACACTAATACTTCCTAGACCGCATCAAATAATCTACTCACCTATCTCTGCCAAAACAGAGCGTGAGGACTGGAATTGGGAAACGCTGTTTTAGACCACACAAGAAAAAAAGAAAAAAAGAAAAAAACACTGTTGGTTACAGGTATTGCTTGTGAGTTAGTGAAGTAGACTCCAGTAACCTGTCCACAGAGACAGATACAGGGTGTTTCGAGAGCACGCTGTAGAGAAAGTGAACAGTGTGGTTCAAAAGTGGTGTAATAATAAAATATACTTTTACCCCATTAATGCCTTTGGTTCAGCCAGCAAGAAAGGTTACACTGTCAAATGTTCCTTCTTTCATAAAATACGATTTATTATTGGCAGAATTATCGAGGCATGGTTTCTCAAATGAAAAAAAATTCCCCTAAGCTGTAAATCACCTCTTTTGAAACATGTTGTGTGTTTTAGAAACCAGGTCCACATGATCTTGAAAAGTGAAACAGATGAACTTAATGTGGCCTTTAAATTTAAGATTGATGGATATGACTATGTTGTCTTTGCATCATCTGAAACAATGAGATGTTTGGATGTGGACAGGAGAGGCATGTAAGACGTGCCTGTCCAGAGAGGACCGATGATGGTTCAAGATAATGTGACACATGGTGAAGAATCAACAGAGAATGCGGCTGAACAGGTGAATGACACAGAGATGGAAGAGACAGATGGGGGTGGAGGAGAAGACTTAAGTGCTGAATCCAGTAATGTGGTTGAGGCTGCAGAGACAGTTTTAGAAGGAGAAGGAATGGGCAGCAAATTAGGGAATGAAAATGAGATTTTCATTCCTTCTACTAAAAGGAAAAGGGCAAAATTAAACATGGAAAGAGCTAGGACCAGCAACGATAAATGTGATGATAGTGAACAAAGTGCAGTAGATGATTCTTTTTTTTTTGTTATCAACAATTTTTTATTTTTTCACACACAACACAACATAATATCCAAAATACAACAAAACAAAACAACAGACACATACTCAACATCTCAAGGTCCAATCAAAAGGGAGGGGGAGAGGGAAGGACAACAAGAACACAAAAGTCACTCCTTTATACAATCACGTATGTCCAACAAAAAACACTGCCAAGCATCAATGGTCGAAGGCCTGGCCCCACCAACTCGCGCCGTTGTACATTCACATGACACTATTTGCAGGAGGTTACGGATCCAATATGTTTTTCTACACATGTGTGGTGTAAACCAGTTCTGGATTATTGTCTTCTTCACAGCTGTAAAACCAGCAAACAACATTCTCTTTTGCATTGAGCTAATACAGAGACCAGAATCATCATTATGAAGACACAAACTTGGGTTAACAGACCAATCAATTCGCAGTAATGATGACAAAACCAGGTTTACATGTGTCCATAGACTGATGACGACAGGACATTCCCAAAACATATGCAGAAAAAAGTGCAGTAGATGATTCTGACAGTGAGGTAACTGATAATAGAAACAGTGGAAAACAGAGGAGTGATTATTCTTTTGGAAAAATCAGGGCTTTTCTACAAAAGACTAAGAACATGAAAAAAGTACAAGTTGTAGATTTTTTTCCTGATCGGAGAATGTTTATTGAGTCAGTTGGAACAATGATGAGGGGGCGAAAGACCTGAACAATTTACAGTTCAAGAGATTTATAGGCTTACAAAAATAAATTGAGACAAGTACTACAAACAGAAAATGGTTTTGAAACAACATCATTTTTTTGGTTCCTTTCTTTTAAGGAATGTTTTTTGTTTTACTTTTTTCATAATGGGTGCAGTGAGGGTGGGTTCACTCAATATAAATGGTGCAAGAGATATACAGAAAAGAATGTTGTTGTATGAGCTAATTAAACAAAAGAACATAGATGTAATGTATGTACAGGGAACTCATAGTGATCGCATTAATGCTATTGACTGGAAAAGGGAATGGGAGGGAGAAGTGTTGTTAACACATATGAGTTCTAATAGAGGTGGGGGGGGGGCTGTTTTGTTTTCCAAAAGCTTTTTCCCTGTATCAAATCAGGTGGAAGAAGTTGTAGCTGGAATACTTATAATAATATGGGCTAAATTTGAAAAATATAAGATGTTTTTTATAAATGTCTATGCCCCCACAAATGGTACAGAAAGAGTTATTTTTCTAAATAGTATAGATACAATTTTACAGAACTGTAAAACTGATGAATATGTGTTTTTGGGTGGAGATTTTAATTTCACAGAAAATTAATTGTTGGACAGGAATCATGTGGAGCCTCATGCGACTTCAAGTCGAGTACTCCGTAAATTAATAGAGACGCACAGCTTATGTGATATATGGAGAGAATTTAATGGTAATGTGAAGCAATTGGTTACACATGGTTACATACAAGAGAGAACTTTCTTTCTATGGCAAGACTTGACAGATTTTATTGTTTTAAACACCATGTAAATGTTGTGAGAAAATGTGAGATTGTGCCAGTTGGTTTTACTGATCACTCTTTGGTTTTATGTCAGGTTTTTACCAAGGAAGTCTCCTGGTATTGACGGACTCCCTGTGTAGTTTTATAAGGAATTTTGGTCTGAGCTTGGTGAGGACCTGCTAAGTGTTCTCAATGAGAGTCTGACAGAAGGCTCTTTGCCTTTGAGTTGTAGAAGAGCAGTTATAACACTGCTTCCTAAGAAGGGCAATTTGCAGGAAATCAAGAACTGGCGTCCTGCAAGTCTGTTATGTTCTGATATGAAGATCCTATCTAAGGCCTTGGCCAATAGACTGAAGGAAGTAATGAAACAAGTTATTCATTTGGATCAGACATACTGTGTGCCAGGTAGATCAATTTTAGACAATGTTCATCTAATCAGGGATGTTTTGGATGTCTCAGGCTTTTTGGGGGTGGACTTGGGACTTATTTCAATTGACCAGGAAAAAGCTTTTGATGGAATTGAACATCAGTATCTGTGGAAAACTTTAGAGTCTTTTGGTTTTGGGACAAAATTTATTAGAATGATTCAAGTATTGTATCATAACATTGAAAGCATGCTGAAAGTCAATGGTGGTTTAAGCGTCCCCTTTAATATTAGCAGGGGTATAAGGCAAGGGTGTGCATTATCAGGAATGTTATACTCCCTATTGAACCAATGTTAGCTAAATTAAGGAACAAGATTGGGGGTTTATCATTACATTGTTCAGAGTTACAGCATCAATTGTCAGCATATGCTGACGATGTTATGGTATTAATTAATAGCCAAAAGGACATTGATAATTTGGTCTCTGTGGTAAAGGATTTTGATTTAATTTCATCTGCTCGAGTAAATTGGGAAAAGTGTGATGCTTTGGCAATTGGAAAATGGGAGGAGGTTTTGCCAAAGTTGCCTGGTCAGATGAGATGGAAAAGAGGGGGTTTTAAATATTTGGGAGTTTTTCTTGGTCACGAAGTTGCACAACAGAAAAACTGGGAAGGAATTGTGGAAAAGATAGAAGGTAGACTTAAAAAATGGAGTTGGATCCATCCACAAATGTTTTTTCGAGGAAGAGTGTTGGTAATTAATAATTTGGTAGCATCAACATTGTGGCATAAACTGTCTTGCATGGATCCACCTGCTGGACTTTTGCCAAAGTTACAGTCAATTTTGGTTAATTTCTTTTGGGACAAACTACACTGGTTACCTCAAAGTGTGCTATATTTGCCAAAAGAGGAAGGTGGGCAGGGTATGGTGCATTTGCAAAGTAGGTTATCGACCTTTCGCCTACAGTTTATTCAGAAGTTTTTAAAAGGGTCTGAAGAGCTGGTATGGCGAATGACAGTAAGAACAATTTTACAAAGGGTAGAAAGTCTTGGTTTGGATGCTGCTCTTTTTTTAATGGATTCAAGAATATTTGTTTAAATGGACTACCATCTTTTTATCGTGGACTTTTTAAAGTCTGGAGATATATATAAATATTTTGTTAACAGATTGGAAAAAACATGCTCATTGTTCTGGTTGCTTGAAGAACCTTTGGTTAAAGGAGCCAGGCTCGATATAAGGGATGAGAGCATGTTGGGGCTAACTCAGATACTGTGCTCTTCTAGAATTGTTCAACTGAAGCATATAGTGGATGTGGCTGGGACTGAACTGAATAATGTGAATGCAGTGGCCAACTTGCTGGGACAGAGATCAACTCGTCATACTGCAAAGATAATTGAACTTTGGAAAAGAAAGTTAACAGAAGAGGACTTGAAGTTGTTAAAAGGTTTTTGTCACGAATCCTGTCCATGCACTTCCGTTCACTCGCCACCAGAGGTCACCCGCTCACCACATTGACTCTTGCACTACACAAACTGTTACAGATTACATTGGACTGCATTTCCCATCATCCATTGCACTGACGACACACACAGCTGATTCCACTAATCACGCTCACACCTGAAAATTATCACACACTATCTCACACTCTTTATAAGCCTTGGACTTTCTCTTCCTGATGCCGAGTATTGATCTACGTTTAGCACTCCCCTAGTGTTAGCGGCCTTACAAAGCCATTCTGTGTTTTTCTGTTTAGTTCCAGTATTGTTCTGCGTTTATAACTCTCCTAGTTTTAGCTGCGATATGGAACCCTCTTTATTGTCATAGTCTTGTCTTGTGTGTTTGTCTAGTGTTTTGATTCTTGCCCGTGTTTCCTGGATTTACCCTTAGCCTAGCCCTTTGGACTCTGTTTGCACCTCATTTGGATTATTGCTGTTTACCTGGATTATCTCTCTTTGCCTTGCCCCTGTTGGATATTGTTCGCCGATCGTCGACCCACGCTTGCCCTAAGGATTACTCTGTGTCTTGCCCCTGCCATACCTGTTTGCTGTTTATTGACCCTGCCTGTATAATGACCATGTTTTGGAATAAAGCCTTGCATATGGATCCGCACGTCGCACGTCTTGTTCGCCCCGTTACAGATTTAAAGATGGGTCTATAACTTTGGATCGGACAGACCCTTTTCCAAGACTTGGTCTCACACCAGATTTAAAAGATACATCAAGATCTTTATTAGATTTGGAAGAGTTAAAGAATTTGGATTTAACTATGCTGGGGGGGAAACTGCTGTATAAATGTTTTGTGAAAGTGTATAAGAAGACATTTTTAGATTAGAGAAATTATACAGTGTGGATAAGTAAACTTGCTTTAGATGAGGGAATAAAACCAGTGTGGAGCGTTTTGTATAAACCACCATTGACAAAACGTGTTGGGGATTTACAGTGGAGGATTTTACATGGGATTGTAGCAGTTAATGCTTTTATTTCTGTTGTTAATCCCAGCGTTGCTGACAAGTGTTTTTTTTTTTTTTTTGTGGATATAGAGAGACTGTATTTCATTGTTATTTGGAATGTATAAGATTAATGCCACTGTTTGATGTATTGAGTATAGTCTTTTTTTAAATGTGGAGAGGAATATACTCAACGTAAATTTATTCTAGGTGCTGGTAATAGCCAGAAGCAAAAAATAGAATGGCAGTTAATTAACTTCTTAGTGGGTCAAGCAAAACTTGCTATTCATGGGTTTCATGTGACGTCACACAGTGGTGTGGCCGCCATTTGTAGGACCGAATTGCAGTTCCGTCAGTCTGCTGGGCTCTGGACTGTGATAACAGCAAACCACAATGGATTATTTACCAAGAGATGTGGATGTACGGGATTCTTTTGATTAAATATTTATCATAAGCATAGATGCGTTTTTACATTTTACTATTTTATTTAGCAAGTTCAAAATTAAACTTGCAAAAGGTCAAATTCGCGTGCAAGACTGCTGATTTTCCAGAAAACTTTCGTTATGCTCCACCTAAACCTAATAAATCAACGATGTTTTTGATCTTTGATCTAAGTACAGTAATGTGAGTCTAGAAGGTTTACACTGCATTAAATTTTGACGAGCAAAACTCCGATCCGCAAACAAACAGATGAAGAAGAGGAGGATGATGATGGTCTGGCGCATACAAGGAGAAAGGTTTGCAGTTTTAGTTTCCTCATTCTTATTTTTATGAATGTAACTGAATGTAATTACACCAAGGATGTTAGAGTGAAAAGTATTGGTTTGTACTATTAGTATTATAATTCTATAGAAAAAAACGTTATTTTCAAATAATGTCAGTTAACTAAATATATAAGCTAGTTGCAGGGATTTTTACAATAAGAATGTACTGCTATCAAACGTATATACATCAATATGTCTGAGATCATCTGTAGTAGCTCTGTCCTGCTTTTACAGTTGCTAAATGTAAGCAGACTTATATGTACAGGTGCTCACCACCAGTGTTGGGCTAGTTACTCAAATAATGTAATATATTACTCATTACTAGTTACTCCTTTCAAAAGTAATTTTGTTACTTTACTTATTACTTTCTGGCAACAGTAATTAGTTACACTACTAGTTACATTGTTTCTTCACGCCACACAGAAGTTGTAACTGTGTATCTTCCACATAAATGTTACTAATAACATATTTCTGCTTCATCATTTGACCAAAATCCACATTATTAGTTATTACAAACACTCAATAGTGATTAACAGTGACATTCAAGCAGAAGTGTTGTATTAATCTCATTAATTGTCATGTGTAGCTGGAAGCTAATTGTAATTGCTCCGTTATCCATATACGTTTATATTTCATTATGTATTTTATCAAATCTCATAAGTTTGTAAGTAACTTTAATTTTCCAAAAATATTTTTAATTCTAGTAATATAATGAACCACATGCTGATCAGTGGGATGTAATGCCAGAGTAAAGTAATACACAACAGTTTTCAGATCATGTGCGAGTCGTGAAAATTATGAAAATAAATCTAGGAATTATTTGATTGTTAGATTTTAAATCAGCGGGGTTGTGGCATCAAAAGTAACTAAGCTGTTTTATGGATGGTAACTGTAATATTATTACTGAAATCTTATTAGAAACTAGTTACACTACTAGTTACTGCAAAAAGTAATATTATTACAGTAACTAAGTTACAGTAACTAGTTACTGCCTAACACTGCTCACCACTGCCAAAACACATGTAACTGACTATAACAAAACACAGAATCACAGTTTTGTTGCTACTTTAGTTGCTTCTTCACTTAGCATGTAGAGACATACAGGAATAACTGAATAATTCTCTTAAATGTGCCACAAATTTATTTTAACCTGTTTTGTAGTAACCAAGAGAAGTGTCATCGCAGAAGAAGTGGCAGACGGTACTCAGACACCTGTGAACACGAGCAGTGCTTGGAGTCAGTGGACATCATCTTTATTATACAGTACTTCTCTGACTGGACTAGCACGGAGCAGTTAGAGTCGATGAGAAAGTAAGTTCAAGTAAATGTCTGCACTGACCATGATTATACCATGTAATATAATGTTTTCTGCAACATTTGGGGAGAATCTTAACTGAAGAGACAAACTGACCAACAGGAAGCTATGGATCTATTGAATGTGTATTTTCAAGCATTTTATTGTGGCATCATTCACTGTTATTTTTCTGCACAGTGGTGACTAGAGAAAAGTGTTAATACTAATTTACTTAAAAGTATAGGTAACCCAGAATTCTGTCATCATTTACATTATTACATCAAATCCCCCTCATTTTTTTTTCAAACCCCTGACTTTTGTTTTTCTGCAGAACTCAAAAGAAGATACTTTGAAGAATGCTGCAACGTGTAGACGACACAAAGGGAGTAAATGATTTTCATTTTTGGGTAAACTATCTCTTTAATCAGGATGATACACACTTTAAATTTCAATTATTCTGGACACTGCCACTTAATGTGCTAGAATTAAATGGGTAAATAATAATAAGTAAATAGTCTTTCAAACATCATCATACAATATATATATTTAATTTAATTCAGTTTGGTGCATTCAGTTAGACCTTTAGTAGTAGATACTTG
The DNA here is from genome assembly GCA_027422415.1 of Schizothorax lantsangensis. Taxonomy (NCBI): domain Eukaryota; kingdom Metazoa; phylum Chordata; class Actinopteri; order Cypriniformes; family Cyprinidae; genus Schizothorax; species Schizothorax lantsangensis. The sequence continues at coordinate 18,592,541 of CM049846.1, read as the reverse complement.
TGCATTATTTGCTCTTTACAGGTGCAGAAATGAAAGCTCCCAAGTAAAGAACTCACTGGACTAAGATGTGGAAAGACATGCTGCACAATAAACAACAACCAAGAACAGTATTCACTGATTACCTTTAAAAATGATTCATAGTAACAGTTAGGTAACAATTATTTAAATTATTTTGCCAAGTACAAAATGTTTAATTCCAAAACTTTGTTTATATTCTGTTTAATTCCAAAAGTTTATAAACTTTGTTTAATTCCAAAACACCTTTTAAATTTTTTATGTTTTAACCTTTATTTATTAAATGTTACAGTCCAAGTGTAATTATAAATGCCTCATTCATTCAAGTAAATGCATGGGTAATTTTGCAAAATGTGTTAAATATTTTATCTACACTTATTGTATAACTGCTGTTTTTAGGTGTAATTGCATGGTTTTGTAAATAAATTGTTCTGTAAATAAATTTTCCTCATGCCAGCTTGGTTAAGCTAGTTATTTAATGGACTTTAAAATTGCTTTCATAATAAGGAGATGTTTGGATTTGTTAAGTCATGATATTTATGTATTATAATCTATATAATTAAAATGAAAGTAAATGTTTTGTCTAGGTAACGTTATACATTTTAAATGAAATATTAATGAATAGTACAGTAGATACAGAAGTGAAACTGAGCTAAGTCTGGCATGCTGCTCAACGGGCCGAGTCCGGCTTGGATGTGGGAGTATCAGTAAGTTACAGCTGTCGCATCAGGTCCTGTTGATTTGGCCCAGAATCTGGAAGTGAGTACACAGGCATCCAGGCCAGGTGCGGCAGATGGATGCGGGCCGATGGACAAGTCTCTAGCAGGTGAAAATGTAACTGAAACTGGCCCGAGTGTATGGAGAGGGATTGTGTATGAGGTAGATGTAAATAGCCTATCAGCAAACATCAAATTGGTAAGTTTTAGACTTTAGTGGAGTCAGCAGTTCGCTTGAGGGTAAATAAGGATCTAATGCTAAAGCATCTATTTTTTAAAATGCCATTGTTTACCGTTGTTGAAGTCTTATTTTGGTTTCCGATCAACAAGGAGAGGCTACGGAAGGTCCTAAAGATGGCGGCCGCAACAAAAAAGTCACGTGACTGAAACCCATGAATACTTACCACAAGAAGAAACAAAATCGAGAATGTACATGGTCAAGAGATTCTGCCAGTTTTTAAAGCATTTGTTAGGTCTAGGATTATAATAGATTTTAGGTATAATAGAGCAATGAATGATGTTGAAACTTTTGTACAGCTGTGGTGTTATAGGGATGCTGTCTGTGCATGGTAGAAGGAGAGTTGTGTTTTGATTTGTTGTGGAGTTAATTTTGTTATGAATTGAAAAAGTTGTTTGTTAAAAATCAAATCTCTCTCTCTCTCTCTTTGCTTCTTGTCAAGAATCTACACTGTCTTATCAAAAATGGCTAAAATAAATCTTTAAAAACTAGTTTTTCTTTTAATAAACATAAATAATTAATATAATATATAAATATAACTTAATAAATAATTAATATAATTAAATGTTTTGTTAAATGTTTTGATGCCATTTTTGTTTACTGTTGTACAATAAATACATTTCTAACTGTTAAATTTGGGACCTGAAGCAATACAGTATCACGGCATCCTACTGGTAGAATGTGATCGAGTGGAAATATATAACAAAGTGTTAAAGTGTAAGCAATAAAGGTGTATGAGTGTCATCTAGAGGACATTTTGAGAAAGACATTGAAAATATGTGGTCTCAATAAGTCAATCTCTGTGAGAAAGTACAACAACGTCTTTATAAGCTATTTTATTTCTGTTGAGGAATAATTCATTTTACCTTAGTTCATGAGTTCATTTTATGTCACCCTATAGCAAATATTATGCTATTATTATACAACATAATATGACATCAATGTGTAGTGCTTCTAAGCAAGCAGACACCAACCAAGTGAACATAAAGTACATGGACCAAACACAGAAAAGTGTGTGTGTGTGTCAAACGCACTCACCTTAAATATCCTCAACCACAACTAGCTGAGATTTAGCAGATTGGTTGGTTTGAATTTTCATTACCAAAACAAGTTGCAACTTTCAAGCAAAACTGTCCAATTTCTCTGCTACTACTGTCACCAGATGTATTCACAGAAATAAGTGTTCACACTTTTCTGTGAAATCAACCTAAGATCATTTACATATATGTGACGATACATATTAAGATAGTAAGTCAAATATTCTAACATTAAAGAATACACTTTTGATCTGAAACTTAACTACAAATAATTTAAAATAAATTATGCTAATTCAAGAAAAGGATAATTGAGAGAATAAAATATAGACACGCTCATTTCCAGGCATGGGCACTTGGCACCGCCTGCTCTCTAAAAGTAACACCCCCGACGACCTTCATCATAAATTAGTGAGAAGAACATGTGAGTGGGTCAGAAAATAAGAGAGATGTGGACCACTCTAATCATCTGCCTGTATCTTTCCTTTAAATTTATTTCTGCAGCTTCAATCCTCCGATCAGGTACCTGTCAGCTTCAGGGACGTTTCAGGCTGAATGGAATGTACCAGGCTGGAGATGTCATACTCGGAGGCCTGTTTGAGGTTCACTTCCTCACAGTGTTTCCAGAGCTGAGCTTCAGAACAGAGCCGAAGCCACCATACTGTGAGCAGTGAGTCTGAAGTGGATAAGTATAGCTATAAAAGGATTACCTTTGTATTTGTATTACCTTTTTAGAACTGTTAAATTTATGCTATTTATCCTGTCAATATTTATCCTACTTTTTCTTAGATTTGATATGGCAAGTTTCCAGCAGGCACAAACCATGGTTTTTGCTATAGATGAAATCAATAAGAATCCAATCCTGCTGCCTAACATCACTCTTGGTTACCATCTTTATGACAACTGTGTGATGCTAGGAATGGCATTCCGGGCTGCCTTATCCCTGGCTAGTGGGACAGAGGAGTCCTTCTCAGACCTCAACTGCACTGGCCCTCCTCCAGTGATTGGGATTGTTGGGGATTCGAATTCCACTCCTTCTATTGCGATTTCCAGTGTTCTTGGGCTATTTCGAGTACCTATAGTAAGATGAAATTAAATTACTAATACATTATATTTTCTGTACTTTTCAGTACGTTTCTGTATACTAATTTTCATTTGGAGCAGAATCTTTCTATTGCTTAAAATTATATGTTATATGTAAATAATAGTCCTGCAGCTCTGTCTTTCTTTTTCTTTCTCTTTGTCTCTCTTCTTGCTTTTGCCTTATTAGGTTAGCTACTTTGCCACCTGTTCCTGTTTGAGTAACAGAAAAAAATACCCCTCTTTCTTCAGAACGATCCCCAGTGATACTTTCCAAGTGAGGGCAATGATCAAGATTTTAAAACATTTTGGATGGACCTGGGTTGGTCTTGTCTACAGTGATGATGACTATGGCAACCATGCTGCTCAATCCTTCCTCCAGGATGTGCAGGTGTTTGGAGGGTGTGTTGCTTTTTCTGAAATCTTGCCTCTAGATAACAACCGCAAAGTTATTCAGCATACAGTGGGAGTGATACAAGCCTCTACAGCGAGAGTGGTGGTGGTGTTCTCCACTTCAACATATCTGTTGCCTTTGATGGATGAAGTGGTATTGCAGTATGTAACTGACAGACAATGGATTGCAAGTGAAGCCTGGGCTACTTCACCTGTATTTCACACTCAGCGTCTTTTGCCCTTCCTAGGGGGCACACTGGGCATTGCCATTAGGCGTGGAGAGATCCAAGGACTTCATGAATTTCTACTACATCTCCGTCCTAATAATGATCAAAGAAACAATATGGTGAGAATCTTCTGGGAGAACATGTTTAAGTGCAGATTTAACATTGGAGGAAGAGGAGAAAAAATGTGTTCAGGGCAAGAGGATCTGAGCAACACAGATACAGCATACACTGATGTTTCAGAGCTGAGGGCCTCATATAATGTGTATAAAACAGTTTATGCCCTGGCACATGCGCTTCATGACCTGATGCAGTGTGAGGAGGGGAAAGGACCATTCAGTGGAAACAGCTGTGCAGATATAACCAACTTACAGCCCTGGCAAGTAAGGCACAAATATATAGTGCAGATTTAAATCACATAAAAGAAAGAACTATACACAAAATTAAAATAAGTAGCACAACATATAACACCTATCCTGTCTACAAACTGTACAGCTGGTTCACTACCTACACAAAGTGAACTTCACCACAGGCTTTGGGGATCTTGTGTCATTTGATGAGAATGGAGATGCTCTGGCAATCTATGATGTGATGAACTGGCAGCCGAGCTCTGATGGGTCAATCATTGTCCGCACGGTTGGTGTGGTAAATGAAGGGGCGGCAACAGGAAAGGTGCTCACACTGGATGAGGAAGCATTATACTGGAACTTTGAGACAAAAAAAGTAATTAACATTATATGAATAATCTTTTTTGCAGATACATAGTCTAAATACTAGTCAAAGCTATGATAAGACAAATGAGAATAAATTAATGGGAAGACCAAGTTATCATGTAAAACAGATGACAGATACATGACAGATTATATCTCTTTCAGCCTCCACGGTCTGTGTGCAGTGAGAGCTGCTCCCCAGGAACCAGATGTGCCAGGAGGAAGGGCCTTCCTGTCTGCTGCTTTGACTGCTTGCCATGTGCAGATGGAGAAATTTCTAATACAACCGGTGATGACATTATTGACAATAAAATAATAATTACAACAACAAAAATAATAATAATAATAATAATAATTTCCTATTCTAACATTCAAATATCATTTAAATTTTTTCCTCTCTCGTGTGCTCTCTCTCTCTCTCTCTCCCCCCCCTCCTTCAATTTATGTCTCTCTTACAGATGCTAATGAGTGTACAATATGTCCAGATGATTTCTGGTCCAATCCAGATAAAGACAGGTGTGTTCCTAAAGAAGAAGAGTTTTTATCATATGAGGATCCTCTGGGAATCTCTCTGACCACTGCTTCCCTGCTTGGCACCTGCTTCTGTGCTCTTGTGATGGCCATCTTTGCTCATCACCGTAACACTCCCATAGTACGAGCCAACAATTCAGAGCTAAGCTTCCTGTTGCTGTTATCACTCAAACTGTGTTTTTTGTGTGTGCTGCTGTTCATTGGCCGGCCACAATTGTGGACGTGTCAGTTAAGACATGCTGTGTTTGGCATAAGCTTTGTCCTGTGCATCTCCAGCATCCTGGTCAAGACTATGGTGGTAATAGCCGTATTCAAGTCATCTCGGCCAGAGGGTAAAGGTGCGATGAAATGGTTTGGGACAGCACAGCAAAGAAGCACAGTTATGGTCCTAACAGCCCTCCAGGTGGCAATATGTATTGTCTGGCTATCAAATGCTTCTCCAACACCCCATAAAAATAGCCAGTATGTCAGCTCCAAAATAGTATATGAATGTGCCATTGGCTCAGTGGCAGGGTTTGCAGTCCTTCTGGGCTACATTGGCTTCCTAGCAGCAGTAAGTTTCCTGTTAGCTTTCCTGGCAAGGAACCTTCCAGATCATTTTAATGAAGCAAAGTTCATCACCTTTAGCATGCTGATCTTCTGTGCTGTGTGGATAGCATTTGTTCCAGCATATGTGAGCTCACCAGGGAAATATGCAGTGGCCGTGGAGATATTTGCTATCCTTGCTTCTAGTTTTGGATTACTGGTGGCCATATTTGCCCCAAAGTGCTACATCATCCTTTTACATCCAGAGAAAAACACTAAAAAAAACATCATGGGAAGAGAAACACAAAATAAGTAGTTCTACATTACTGTGATATAAAATTGCGAATTCTAATTTGACTGCCTCATATTGTTTTGAGTTTCATCTTCATAAACAAATAAACAAAACCTTTTGCAATGTTTACTGTTTTGTAATAGATCTATAATTATTAACACAAGTTATCAATAGGTCAAAAAAAGGATCTTTGTCAATAATGTAGTTGTAACGCTGGTGAACTCAGAGATGAGGGAGAGTAGGAACCATGTATAGTGAGATTGTTAATCAATAAAGCAATAATAACACAATAAAAATACAACAACGGTCTAGGAAAATTCCAGAAAACCAAGGAACGTGACTGAGGACTAGTGTTGTTTTTGGCGGCCTGTTTTAATTTTAGTTTTAGTCTAGTCTTTGTGTGAAGTTGTCATTTTAGTTTTTATTAGTTTTAGTCACATTCATACTCTTTTTAGTCTAGTCAAGTTTCAGTCAACTAAAAGTCTGAGCATTTTAGTCTTATTTTAGTCAGAATTATCCATGACTATTTTCGTCTAGTTTTAGTCGACGAAAACTGATGGCATTTTCGTCTAGTTTTAGTCGACGAAAACTGATGACATTTTCGTCTAGTTTTAGTCGAGGAAAACTGATGACATTTAGTCTAGTTTTAGTCAATGAAAATTGTATTTTATTCTCTTTTTAATAATACAATTCTATTTAACCCAGTCAATATAGTATAAGTACCTAGTAGTATAGACGAAACCAAAATTTTATTTTATCCAAACCCATTTCAAACAAGGTTATCTTATTATATTATTGTTACCTTATAGACTCAAGAATACATCCATTCCAGACACGGAAGACGCTCTGATTTGAATTTACAACATTTATTTTACCAACCAAACATGTTAGAAGTACACACACATAAATTTCAATAAATAAAAACAATAAATAAAATAGCATCACATTTCAATGCCAGAAAAAAAAAAAATACATTCAAGTTTAACAAAGAGAAACAAGGTGCTTGAATGCTTGAGCTACAATAACATACTAAAGAGTGCAAATAAAATGTGTGTGTCTGTTACTTGTAAACTGAAGTCAGATGAAGCCGGCCATTATCCCTTTCTCTGTGTCATACTTAACTTCTTCTTCTTCTTCTTCTAAATAATGCCGCGAGTGGGGCTTGAGGAAGTGACATCGCCTGCGTCTGCGCAGAGTGTTGCCATGTACTTGGCTTTCCCGCGGAGTTGGGCTACTTTAACACTGTTGCCGCGGGTTGTTTTTCATGTCCGCGGGTTGAAGCGACCCCAATAACGTGATATTTGTCCCCTGGAATGCGAACTTTACTGGGGAACCCCCCTCGAAATGCGATAGGGCTAGTTTTGGGCTAGTTTTGAGTAGCAATTGGGCGGGTTTTGTTGCGAAAACCTGGCAACCCTGACAGCCCCTGAAGTGAGACTGCAAAATAATAATAATAACGCGACAAAACGAGACGAAATAACGTTATAACATTTAGTTTCGTCTCGTTTTGGTCAACGAAAATGAAGAGACATTTTAGCATAGTTTTTATTTTGTAAACCACATTTAGTCTCGTTTTTATTCGTCAACGATATTGCATTATACATTTAATTATTGTCATCGTCACATGACCAGCATTTATGTTGCGTCTCATCTTGTTTTCATGACATGATAAAGGTTCGTTGACGACGATATTTAGTCATAATTTTCGTTGACGAAAGCAACACTACTGAGGACATCAACGATACAACCATTCATGGACAAGACTTGACTAAGAACACATGAAACCCTGGGGTTTAAATATATAAAAGGTAATTGGCAAATAAAACACACCTGGGAAGAATCAGAGAACTAATCAGCAAGAAAACTATAAATTGACTACGAAATGGGGCACCAGATAGGAAGACAGGTAATGTGTCACAGCAGTGATGTATGAAGCACTGCTTATAAAGAAGACAATTTTAAACCAAGCAGCTGTCTCAAGCACTGCTTCTTTAAGCAATAAAGTATTAAAGCAATAAAGGTAAATGGAACACAACACATAAAGCTACAAGGGGTAATCAATGTACAGGGAAAAGGCAAAAATCGGATTGCTTGAAATATTTTGGCACAGCTAAATCTAGAAATAAAATGCATTTTCTGAGGAATGTGGGGTGGTGAAAGGTATGGAAGGAAGAGCAGAAAACTTGCCTCTTTCGTCAGCACTTAACTGCATCCTGTTGAAAAAAAATAAAAATAATAATCTTTCTCTATGCTTTCACTATTCCTTAATCCCTCTGTTTCAGTTTGTACTATTCTAAAGTCTGAAACATTGTCTCGTGTTTATTGCCACTTTATGAGGAATATCTTGTATTTCTTACTTGCAAGTCACTTTTGATAAAACAAAAGCTAAATTAATTAAAAAAAAATGAAGTAGTGGAGAGCGGGGCACAACGTAACACTTTTTGAATTTCTCAGTTTGTGTAAATCCACTTGGGGTTCAGAGTATATTTTTTTTATCCACAGTAATTTCACACTTGTCTTGTACAAATATGTCACTTTGTTTCATACAGTGTAGTGTTGTTTTTGGCGGCCTGTTTTAATTTTAGTTTTAGTCTAGTCTTTGTGTGAAGCTGTCATTTTAGTTTTTATTAGTTTTAGTCACGTTCATACTCTTTTTAGTCTAGTCAAGTTTTAGTCAACTAAAAGTCTGAGCATTTTAGTCTTATTTTAGTCAGAATTATCCATGACTATTTTCGTCTAGTTTTAGTCGACGAAAACTGATGACATTTAGTCTAGTTTTAGTCAATGAAAATTGTATTTTAGTCTCTTTTTAATAATGCAATTCTATTTAACCCAGTCAATATAGTATAAGTACCTAGTAGTATAGACGAAACCAAAATTTTCTTTTAGCCAAACCCAATTCAAACAAGGTTATCTTATTATATTATTGTTACCTTATAGACTCAAGAATACATCCATTCCAGACACGGAAGACGCTCTGATTTGAATTTACAACATTTATTTTACCAACCAAACATGTTAGAAGTACACACGTGTAAATTTAAATAAATAAAATAGCATCACATGACAATGCCAGAAAAAAAATTATACATTCAGGTTTATCAAAGAGAAACAAGGTGCTTGAATGCTCGAGCTACAAAAACATACTAAAAAGTGCAAATAAAATGTGTGTCTGTTACTTGCATTGCTTGTAAACTGAAGTCAGATGAAGCCGGCCATCGGTCCCTTTCTCTGTCAGACTTAACTTTGTTTGTTGTCGTCTTCTCTAAATAATGCCGCGAGTGGAGCTTGAGGAAGTGACGTCGCCTGCGTCTGCGCAGAGTGTTGCCATGTCCGCGGTTTTCCCGCGGAATTGAGCTACTTTAACACTGTTGCCGCGGGTTGTTTTTCATGTCCGCGCGTTGAAGCGACCCCAATAACGTGATATTTAGCCCATGGAATGCGAACTTTACCGGGGAACCCCCCTCGAAATGCGATTGGGCTAGTTTTGAGTAGCAATTGGGCGGGTTTTGTTGCGAAAACCTGGCAACCCTGATGTCAGCCCCTGAAGTGAGACCATGAGTGAGACACAGGAAACGCGACAAAATAAGACGAAATAACGTTATAACATTTCGTTTCGTCTCGTTTTGGTCAACGAAAATGAAGAGACATTTTAGCATAGTTTTTATTTTGTAAACCACATTTAGTCTCGTTTTTATTCGTCAACGATATTGCATTATACATTTAATTATCGTCATCGTCACATGACCAGCATTTACGTTGACGACGATATTTCGTCATAATTTTCATTGACGAAAGCAACACTAATACAGTGAATACGTTTTTCTTTATTTACCCTCAAAAATGGAAGTGAAATGTTATAACATGGCCCATAGGTGGGGCACATTGTAACATCTGAGGGACACGTTGTAACATGACCATATGACAGCTTAAAATGTTATCTGATCTCATGAGAAAAAAAAAATACAAGACAAACTAAAATATTATAAATAAAATAGTAAATATATATATATATATATATATATACAGTACCTCACAAAAGTGAGTGCACCCCTCACATTTCAGCAAACATTTTAGTATATCTCCTCAAGGGACAATACTACACAAATTTGGATATATTTTAGAGTAGTCAATGTGCAGCTTGTATAGAAGTACAAATTTACTGAACATGTCAAAACTGTGTCCAAAGTGTCAATATTTTGTAGGGGCACCATTGTTATCTAGCACTGCCTTAATCCTCCTGGGCATGGAATTCACCAGAGCTGCACAGGTTGTTGCTGGCATCCTCTTCCACTCCTCCATAATGATATCACAGAGCTGCTGGATGTTAGACACATGGTTTTCTCCACCTTCCGCTTGAGGATGCCCCACATGTGCTCAATAGGGTTCAGGTCTGGAGACATACTTGGCCACTCCATCACCTTCACCTTCAGCTTCATCAGCAAGGCAGCTGTCATCTTGTGGTGTGTTTGGGGTGGTTATTATGTTGGAAAACTGCTGTTTGGCACAGTTTCTGAAGGGAGGGCATCATCTTCTGCTTCGGAATGTCACAGTACATGTTGGAATCCATGTTTCCCTCAATGAACCGCAGCTCCCCAGTACCAGCAGTACTCATGCAGCCCCAGACCATGATGCTACCACCACAATGCTTGACTGTAGGCAAGGCACAATTTTATTGGTACTCCTCACCAGGGCGTCGCCACACATGCTGGACACCATCTGAGCCAAACAAGTTTACCTTAGACTCATCAGACCACAGGACATGGTTCCAGTAATTCATGCTCTTGGCCAGGTTGTCTTCATCAAACTGTTTGCAGGCTTTTTTGTGAGCCAGCTTCAGAAGAGGCTTCCTTCTGGGACGACGGCCATGCAAACCGACTTGTTGCAGTGTGTGGCGTATGGTCTGAGCACTGACAAGCTGACCTTCCACTTTTGCAACCTCTAAAGCAGGGTTCCTCAATAGGCGGCCCGCGGGCCACATCCGGCCCGCGAGAGAGAAATGTTTGGCTGGTGGAGCCAGTGGGATGACGGGCCACGGTGGAGACTAGGGAGCTAGGAGCCAAGGCGGAGCAAATGGATCGAAGGACCGAAGTGGAATCCAGGACTCTGAGGCTGGAGGTGGAGACAGGGGATCCTCACGCCTAGGCGGAGCTGGAGACTGGAAGTCCTGAGGCGGATCAGAGCTCCCAGATGGCGCTGACTGAGGGTGAGCTGAGGGACTGAAAGCCACCAGCGGAGATAGGGCTGAGGAACTGGCTGGTTTTAGAGGAGGCGGGAGAGGGAGGCTGGGTGGGAGCTTAGGAGACACAGGGAGTTTAGGAGACACAAGAGAGCTGGACGGAACCAGCAGAGACCCAGGAGATGCAGGAGAGCTGGACGGAACCAGCGGAGACTCAGGAGATGTAGGGGACAATGGAGGTTTAGGGGAACTGGGAACAACCTCTCCAAACCAGTTAATCAAGTCCTTTTGAAAAATGTCCATGAGTTCCTCAAAATAGCTTCCAGAGGCCAGTTGTAGCTCACCTTCAGCAGTGGGAGTGTGGGGGCGGGGCGAAAAATGCATGGACAAGTAGTTATCAATGATTGGTTTGTTTGAGTTACCAGTGATTATCTGAGTTCTTTTGCAGTTCATCTAAATAAACATAAGTTAATAAAATGTCTATTATTTCAAAAGAGATAGTACCCCCAAAATGAAAATTCCCTGTTAACATACTCACTCTCTGACCATCCACAATGTAGGTGACTTTTTTTTTCAGTAAAACAGTAAAGAAGATTTTCAGTGGGGAGGGGAAAAAATAATACCCATGGCTACTGGCAATATATTGAGGTCTTATGAAGTGAATAATAATATAAGTCATGTTCCATTTCTTGCACAGACCTTTTCATATGACCTCAATATATCATCAGAAGCCAAGATAAAGATCCTCTTTACTGTTCTGCTGAAGAAAAAAAAGTCATCTACATCTTGAATGGCCTGAGGGTGAGTAAATTAACAGCAAATTTTAATTGTTGGGTGTACTATCACTTTAACATAAATTGGCAACATAAATGATAAAGGGATGGGAAGGTGATGTTCCAATTTCAAGGGATGCCCATTTGGCACCACCTGTTCTTTGAAAGCAACACCCCCACAACCTTCATCATAAATTAGCGAGTGAAGTGGGTGAGTGAGTCAGAAACAGAGAGATGTGTATCACTCTAAACATCTGCATATATCTGTCCCTTAACTATATATCTGCAGCTTCTATCCTCAGACCAGGTACTTGTCAGCTCCAGGGACTCTTCAGACTGAACGGGGTCTACCAGGATGGAGATTTTATACTTGGAGGCCTGTTTGAGGTTCACTTATTCACAGTGTTCCCAGAGCTGAGCTTCAGAACTGAGCCAGATCCACCATACTGTGAAAAGTAAGTGGGGTGAGAATAACAGCATGACTAAAAAAGAACATTGAGAGATTTTTTTTTAATTAATGCTGAAAGTTATTGCCCATTTATATCTGTTAATTAATTCAAATGATGTGTTGACAGCTGTAAAAAACATTTGCAATGTAATAATGCCTTCTGTCTTTTAGTTATTATTGCTCTTGTATCACTTAATAAAACATTTATCTTGTCTTTCCTTAGATTTAACATGGAAAGCTTCCAGCACGCACAGACTATGGCTTTTGCTATAAATGAGATCAATAAGAATCCAAACTTGCTGCCTAACATCACTCTTGGTTACCATCTTTATGACAACTGTGTGATGCTAGGAATGGCATTCTGGGCTGCCATATCCCTGGCTAGTGGAACAGAGGAGTCCTTCTCCAACCTCAACTGCACTGGCCCTCCTCCAGTCATTGGGATTGTGGGGGATCCAAGTTCAGCTCCATCCATAGCAATTTCCAGTGTTCTGGGGTTGTTTCGTGTACCTATAGTAAGACAGGATGAAAATAATTTAAAAAAAAATACACCAAGTATTTTTTCACACTTTTCAGTTACACCTTCTTTTGTTAATTTTACCATATGTTCTGAATCGTTTTTTCTTTTTTTTTTCTTACACTTTCTTTTGCATCTGCATGTCCCCATTACTCTTTCCCATGCCTTTTCTTCTCTCTTTTTTTAATGATTAGATAAGTCACTACACCACCTGCTCCTGTTTGAGTGACAAAACAAAGTACCCCTCTTTCTTCAGAACTATCCCCAGTGATGCCTTCCAGGTGCGGGCTATGGTTAAGATCTTGAGGCATTTTGGATGGACATGGGTTGGTCTCCTCTACAGTGATGATGATTACGGCATCTATGCTTCTTTGTCCTTCAAGCAGGAAATGCAATTGTTTGGAGGTTGTGTTGCTTTTTCTGAAATCCTGCCCAATGATAACAACCCCTGAAATATTCAACATATAATGGGAATGATTCAGTCCTCTACAGCAAGAGTGGTGGTTGTTTTTTCTACTTCATCCTATCTGCTGCCTTTGATGGATGAGGTGGTTTTGCAAAACTTGACAGGCAGACAGTGGATTGCCAGTGAAGCTTGGGCCACTGCACCCGTATTTCAAACTCCACATTTCCTGCCCTTCTTGAGGGGCACATTGGGCATCGCCATCAGGCATGGGAGATACAGGGACTTAAAGAGTTTCTGTTACATCTCCATCCTAGCAGTGATCCAAAAAACAATATGTTGAGAATCTTCTGGGAGAACATGTTTGTGTGCAGTTTTGAAACAGAGATAGATGGAGAACAAATTAAAAAAGTGTGTACAGGACAAGAGGATTTGAGTGCCACAGACACACCATACACTGATGTTTCAGGGTTGAGAGCAGTTTATAATGTCTACAAGGCAGTTTATGCCCTGGCACATGCACTTCATGACCTGATGCAGTGTGAGGAGGGGAGAGGACCATTTAGTGGGAACAGCTGTGCCGACATAATCAGCCTAAAGCCCTGGCAGGTAAGACCCACAGGTATAGTGTAGATCAGTGGTCTCAAACTCAATTCCTGGAGGGCCACAGCTCTGCAGAGTTTTGCTCCAACCAGCTCCAAATCACACCTGCTTGGAAGTTTCTAGTAATCCTGAAGACCTTGATTAGCTGGTTCAGCTGTGTTTGATTAGGGTTGGAGCAAAACTGTGCAGAGCTGTGGCCCTCCAGGAACTGAGTTTGAGACCAATGGTATAGATTATCTCCAGTCAAATAGAGGAGCTGAATATGGAAAGCAAAATATGCGCTCTATAATTACAGATAAACATGTAACACATTTTCCATCTACAACCTGTACAGCCTTTCCACTACCTAAAGAAAGTGAACTTCACCACAGGCTTTGGGGATCAAGTGCCATTTGATGAGAATGGAGATGCTTTGGCCATCTATGATTTGTTGAACTGGCATCCTAGCTCTGACAAAAAAGTAAGGCTCCAAGCAGTTGGTGTAGTAAATGAAGGTTCAGCAACAGGGATGGTGCTCACACTGGATGAGGATGCAATATACTGGAACTTTGAGCCAAAAAAAGTAACATTGCATACTAATGTAATCATTTTCGCAGATATAAAGTCTAAATATTAATCAAAGCAATCAGAAGACAAATGAGGATAAATTAATGGAAAGGCCAAGCTTGTCATTATGTTACGATTAAAGACAAATGACTGATAACAGATGGTGTCTCTTTCAGCCCCCACGATCTGTGTGCAGTGAGAGCTGCTCCCCAGGAACCAGACAAGCCACAATGAAGGGCCTTCCTGTATGCTGTTTTGACTGCCTGCCATGTGGAGATGGAGAGATTTCTAATTCAACAGGTGAGATGATTATTGTTGGCAGAATTTGAATATAATTTGATAGTAATTTTCTCTTAAATTCTACTCACAGATGCTATTGGGTGCACAGTGTGTCCAGATGATTTCTGGTCCAATCCAGAAAAGAATCAATGTGTCCCCAAAATAGTTGAGTTTCTGTCCTATGAGGAACCTCTGGGCATCTCTCTGACCACTGCTTCCCTGCTTGGCACCTGCTTCTATGCTGTTGTGATGGTCATCTTCTGTCATCATCATAAAACTCCCATAGTACGTGCCAACAATTCAGAGCTCAGCTTCCTGCTGCTGTTGTCACTCAAACTGTGTTTTCTGTGTGTGCTGCTGTTCATTGGCCAACCGCAGTTGTGGACGTGTCAGTTAAGACATGCTGTGTTTGGCATAAGCTTTGTCATATGTGTTTCCAGCATCCTGGTCAAGACTATAGTGGTAATAGCTGTATTCAAGTCATCTCGACCAGAGGGCAAAGGAACAATTAAATGGTTTGGAGCAGCTCAACAAAGATGCACAGTCCTGGTCCTAACAGCACTTCAAGTTTTGATATGTGCAATCTGGCTAACAACTGCCTCTCCAACACCATATAAAAACAACCATTATATCCGCTCTAAAATAGTATATGAATGTGCTATTGGCTCAGTGGCTGTTTTTTCTATGCTGCTGGGATACATTGGCCTGTTGGCAGCAGTAAGCTTTCTGTTAGCCTTTCTAGTAAGAAACCTTCCAGATAATTTTAATGAAGCAAAGTTCATCACTTTTAGCATGTTGATCTTTTGTGCTGTGTGGATCACCTTTGTTCCAGCATATGTGAGCTCTCCAGGGAAATATGCAGTAGCTGTGGAGATTTTTGCCATTCTAGCTTCTAGTTTTGGATTATTGGTGGCCATATTTTTCCCAAAGTGCTACATTATCCTTTTTCACCCAGAGAGAAACACTAAAAAAGCCATTATGGGAAGAGAAACACTAAATAAATAGATTTACACCACTGTGGTGTAAATTTGTGAACTCTTTGATTCTATTGTTTTAGGTTTTACTTCTGTAAACAAATATGCCCCCCTCCCCCTCCACACCCTCAATTATTAGCATCCATTTGTTTGCTTTACATTTTTTTATGAATAAAAACAAATAATAATAATAATAAAAAATGTTTGATTTAAAGGGGTCATAAAATGGAAAACCAAAATGTCCTTGGTATTTATGAAATTAAATATAATTTATTGTCCCCAAAGGGGATATTTGTAATGGACTCAATAGCCAGCATTTCGACAAAATCTGATACATTAGAAATTAAAACAATATTGATACATACTATACACATTAACCACTCACACAAATACAAAAAGGCATAAGCATCACTGATAAGTATTCAACAGTCTAATTGATACTGGTATAAAATAGTTTTTAAGCCTGTTTCGCTTACAACGGGGGATCCTATACCTTCTTACAGAGGGTAAGAGTTCATAACAAGGATAGATTATGAGTCCCTTTTTTGCCTTATTCAGTGTACATTGCTCATACAGAATCTGAATACTCAGATAGTCTTTCAGTCCTAACATTTTCATGGCAGTTCAAACAATATACAGTACAGTATTTTACAGAAAGATTACCATAACCCTCTGAGTTCTTTGTTAAAAAGGAGTGATACCACTGTATAATTGTAGCATTTATACCTAACTGCTTTAATTTTTTAATCAAAACATATGGTTGAATAGTATTAAAAGCTGAACTAAAATCAATAAAAAGGACTTGTGCATAAGCATTAGAGTCCTCCAAGTGATTTAAGACCAAATGCATCAAGTTATTAATAGCATCACCTTCCTTTCCTATAAGCAAACTGAAGTGGATCTAATTGCATTTTCTCTTAACATTGACACCATACATTTCTCAAAACACTTCATCACTACTGATGTAAGAGCAATAAAATCAATTGTTATCTAAAATCAATTGTGTCTAAAATCATTGTTATCCACAGGACGGGGCATTTTTGGCACATGAATCATAAGAGACTTCTTCCACATTGCTGGGACTACTAGAAATTAGATAAACACTTGAACATACATCAGCATGACAAAAACTAAAATGCTAAACCGTATTTGGGAAAAAAAAAAAATTGAAGTGTAATTTGATTTACAGGACATCTACCTCAAACGCTGCAAAAGCAGAGCTGCAAAAACAATCAAGGACTCAAATCACCCCGGTAACCACCTTTTCATCACACTGCCATCTGGCAAGCGCTTCAGAAGTGTGATGGCAAAAACTGAGAGACTGAGGAGGAGCTTCTATCCTCAGGCCATCAGGCTCCTAAACTCAGTCTCATAACATCTACAGGACTCATTTAATTAACTGTAACACCCATCATTCTCCATCTTCTGCATTGCTGCTATGTATACATACCTGGTACAACCTGTTTGCACATTCCTCTTGCACATCCCTGGTTATATTAATATTTATTAAATCCACAGTAGACTGTTTTGCACATTCTAGTTCATTGCACATTTTACTCCTTATTTTATTTTATTGTTTTTACTTATTATCTTTTTTTTTTATCTTATTCCTACCTATATTTAAATATATGCTCCTGTGTTATGTATCATATTTTAGTTTTATTTTTTTTGCACTGTCCAGTGAGCGGACCTGTCCTGACCTTCATTTCACTACTGATTATACCCTGTATGATTGTGTATGTGACAAATAAACAAGAACCTTGAACCTTGAACCTTGATTTTTAACCCATTTAATCCCACCGGTCAAAATAGTGACCGTAAAAAAAAGTTTTAATTTATAAAGCTTTAAAAAAACATACTGACTGAAGTTTTTGTGCACTTCCTGCAAATATGGAAAAAAAATAAAGGGTCTCAATTAAATATGTGCAGTTTCACATGGTTAGTGCAAATTGTTACATGACCAGAGCAGTTTAATTCCTGTTTGCACCATGAGAATAATGGATGCATCAAAGCTCCAAAACAAAGGGCTAGTAAAGCATGTTAACATAAAGATATGACAAAGATTTTTGGTACAAATTATCTTTATGGTGTCTAGTATTAATATATGAATTCACATATATTCAGTTTTGTTGAGTGTGGTCATAGAATGAGTAAACACTTTTCCAAAATAATTAAAAAAAATAAAAATAATTATTGATTATTTCAAAGGGTAACTAATGACACATCATTTGGATATTTTCATGAACAGGAAAAAAATTGGGATTAAACGATTTAATTTGGCTTATGTCCTATTTGTTTACACATAGAGGGTGGGGTTTATGACCTATACTGCAGCCAGACACCAGAGGGCGATCAAATGTTTTGGCTCTACTTTTCAAGACAAGTGCGGCATACTTGGTTGTAAATATAAACAACCGAGCTTCTGCTTTTAAACAACACAACACAAAGACAAACAAACAAACAAAAAAACAATTTTATTCTATCTTCATGTTTTCATGTTTTATCACCACTTGAATTGAGATAGGTTTCATCAGAAAAACAACATTTTGGACAAAAAACTGAGAAAAATGCATTTTTATCAAAGTAGTGCATTTTCAAGCAAAATACATTAAGATGTCATATTCTTTCACCTGTAAATAATCCCAGATAACAAAATGACGTAACTGTTACGTAACTGCAACGTAATCTGGTGACCAAAGTTACGTCGTTGTGACGGTGGCAACCGGAAAAGTGAAAGGTGCATATACGTCGCCACAACGTAACTTTGTGACGTTGCCAGTAAGACTTAGTTCATACTGCAGGTCTTAATGCTCAGATCGGATTTTTTGCTGAAATCCGATTTTTTTGCGCTGTTGTTCACATTGTCATTTAAATGTGACTGCCATCAGTCTCATGTGTGAACCGTATACGGCCCTGAAGTGACCCGCATGCACAGAAGAAGACGTGACGTCAGACGGAAATAAAAATGTATTTATAATAAATTTATTTGCGGAAATAAAAATGGATGCTGCTCGTGTTAACGTGTGTTTAGCAATTTTTAAGTTAATGTGCAATCGAAGCCTAAATAACGAAGTGATATTATTGTCTATATATTGTCTGCCATTGTGATTTTAATCTTCCTGCCCCCTCCAGCGCAGAATTGTGACATCTGTTGCATTTCAATGACGTAAAAATCGCATGAAATGCGACATGGCCATTCAGTCGCATTGCAAAACATTGGATATGTATCCGATTTAGGACCACATATGAAAGTGGCCTGGGCCTGATTTGAAAAAATCAGATTTGTGCTGTTCAGACTGTCATAAGAAAATCAGATATGGGTCACATTTGGGCAAAAAGTGGGATTTGGGCCACTTTAGCCTGCAGTGTGAACTAAGTCTAAGTAACTGCGACGTCGTGGCAACGTCGTGGATCAATAGTTGTGTGCTGGTAATCAGTTGATAATTTTTGTAATTATTTATTTTCCATGGGCGGACATGCAGTAGTTAAACCTAATTTGTGTCCTCATATGCCCAAACTAATGTAAAGGAAGTTCCAACAGCTGTGAATGATGAATACAGACTCGAAATGAATTAAGTTCATTTATTTTGAAAAACACAAGTATGAACAGTAAAATACACTCAAAATATTAATAAAAACATAGGATATACAGCGAAATATGAATGAAAGGATTCAGGACGTTCAGTGCTCAGCATCAATATAAACAGATATGCTATACTAGTGTAACATTTGCTAGCAGATATTTCAGATAATTAAGGAAAGATACCATAATCACAGAGGTATAAATATTAACAAAAGTACATAAAGTAGACTGTGGGTAATGTTACTTAACTAATTTGACGCAGTTGTTATACTTTTTTTGGTATAACTGAAGGCTCGGTATACGCAACAATTGAAGATATTAGAAGACATGTTTGTCGTAAGAGTTTTATAGTAACGTAGCATAACATGATGATGATGAATTTGTAAGTAAATGTAATTAACATCAAAATAAATTCACAAGAGCAAGTATATTGTTTGCACATGTTTATTTACATTAAAGGCAAAGTAACTGAAATAATAAGAGAACAAGTATAGATCTGGAACTTCTTTAAGTCTGTCTAAATATCATGTAGTAATTGCAATGTCTTCTGGTCCATATCCTTTCCTTAGGAAGGTGTGCTAGACACTGATTAATGTAACATAAAAATACTATACATATTTATATATTTTGCTATTGTATTATGGAGTGACACATTCATAAACTTTTCTATGCTCCTCTGATTATATAATGGTAAATATTACAATATCATAGCACAACAGCAGTGATCAGCAATAATGATAAGCCTAATACTCACAATAAAAATAATAAGGTCATATAGATCATAACACAGTCTCGGAGGTAAGAAGTGAATTATCCTTCACCTGAAATGTTTGTCTTTTTATCCTGAAATGCGAGGCAAATGTTGGATCACAATAGGAACCACAGTTTCCACAAATCCCTTCACTCGATTGGGATGTTTTCTTTTATTCTGGATGGCAAGGGCAGTGACTGTAACATCGAGCGTATTTTGCAGTATTATACACGTATTTATACCGATTTCATCAGGCTCCGAAAATTCTTCTAAAAGAACACAAAGAATGGCCTTCTCAGCTGCCATAGTTGCAACACTTGCGTCATCAGAACAGGGTGTTCAACGCACCACCGTTTCCATTTAATAAACGTTTTGCACCGTTTTGTCGGGGCTGAACGCAGCCCTGGTGTGTCAGCGGTTGCCATGGTAACTCTCAACCGCCACCAGTACTATAAAAATAATAATAATAAAAAAAGAGTTTTAGCGTCTTTCCAGAGTTCAAGAACTCTATTTTATACATCTATAAACCTATTTAAATTGTAAGACTCACCTCAGAAAAACAAATTATTTTGTCAGACACAGCTGAAGTAGCTAAAAAGTGCCTCAGACAAATGTGCTGTCCTGATTCAGTATCTGCGGCAGATGAGATGGTGTAGCCTGGTCTATGTCTTTATTTCAACCTTATTTTCATAACTCGTTAAGAAATAAAAAGTTTCAGGACGCAGACAAATGTATTTTCCTTTCTTGTAAACGTCCTGTGCGCGGGGAGTGTCACGTGTGTCAGTTGTGGAGGCGCGCGCGTATCACCTCACTATATTAAGCTTTTCTTTTCTTTTTTTCTTCTTCTTCTTCTTCTTCTTCTTTTACCACTTTATTAAACCTTCAAATAACAAACAGGCATTGTCATCTTTCCATTGTTAAACACATTAAGCAGCATAAACAAAATAATACTAAAATTATAACAAATTAAATTACAGTTTTAAGGCACTTTTTGTTTTCAAAATGTTTTATGAATTGAAATAAAATTCTAAAATCATTTTCGAGGAGAAACTTTAACAAATCAACATATTATCGCACAGAAATTCAATCTCTTTATTTGCACTATATTTAAGCAATTGTCCATATTCTGACTTGGTGAAAAGAACATTTTATCTTAAAGGGGGCATAACACACACAGTTTCACCCAATCTCATGTTAATCTTGAGTACCTATAGAGTATTACTGCATCCTTCATATCTCCAAAAAGTCTTTAGTTTTATCATATTTATAAAAGAAAGATGCAGCTTTATGATTCTTTCCGAAAAAAGCCGAGCTCCTGGAGGCCGTGGGCGGAGCTAAAGAGTGACGAGCACTTGAGCGCCGATCACCAACAAAACACAGACATTTGATGCCGTTTCACTTACCATCTGCAGTTCTGAATCATGGCCGGGATCTTTTATAGCTGGGACTGTGCCATCTTTCAGTATCAAATGATGTACAAATCCAGCGTTGAACTGGGCCTTGTTTATAAAACCTTCGTCACCAAACACACTTGAGAAATTCCGTTGCTGCCCCAGAAAAACAAACTGCATCCACTGTTTACGTAACGCTGGGTTCTTCGGGAAGCTGAACAAGATTATCTTTCCCTCACAACCAAAAACACACTTCTTTAGAGACATTCTTCCTGAGCGAGTCCCGTGCAGTGCAACCGAATGAAGCGCGTTGATGGGCGCGCTCTCCCTCTCGCTCTGATCTATGTGTGCACGGATGCGTTCTTCCGGAATAAATGCCCATATAAGGAGTTCCACCTTCGTTTACGTCAGCAAGAGCCACAATCTAAAAAAAACTCTCCGAAATGTGTACGAACCCGGAAGTGAGATTTTTGGCAAAGAAATACTCTGTTATACGTCCAAATTGTTTTTTGAAACTTTGTCCATGCTTAGCATGAGAATCCAACTCTTTAACAGTGTAAACAACTCTGAATGCATGAAACAGCATTGTATCCCCCCCCCCCCTAAGGGAACATTCAATCTTGTGTCTGACGTTTACTTACGCTTTTTAAATAGCAAATTCTGGTAATCAGAACATATAAAGATTAATGTGTAAATGATGGTCATGAAATTACGTGCATGTGACATTGCAGTTACGTTGCCAGTAAGTCATTAAGTTACCAATATATTACCAATAGAGGACGTATCTGGGACGTGCTTGGTAATATTACGACGCTAGGAGGACGTACTGACAACGTTGTGAGTTGGTAATTTCATGGTAATTAAATTACGGGCATGCAACGTCGTAGTTACATTGTCAATTAGTAAGTCATGACATTACCAAAAATTACCAATATGTTACGTAACTGTTACGTCGTGTGTTAGCAGGGAATTATATGAATAATTGAAATTGCATTCAATAAACAGAACAAACAGACACACGCACACATATAGGCTACATACTTGCATATACATTAGGGGTGTAACAATACGCATATTCGTATTGAACCTTTCGGTACGAGGCTTTCGGTTCGGTACGCATTACGAACCGATCGATTTGTTGGACTAATTTACGTTTGGAAAATAAAAGCTTAAAGTGTGTGAAATATCAGTGCCACTGTGCTCAACAACGCAGCCCAAATGACGTAACAGGCAACGTGCTGTCTGCCCCGCGACCTCCCCTTGCTGGGCTGCGTCGAAAGATGATCTATTAGGCTATAGGCTACCTACAATGAATTATAGTCATATACAGGTGCATCTCAATAAATTAGAATGTCGTGGAAAAGTTCATTTATTTCAGTAATTCAACTTAAATTGTGAAACTTGTGTATTAAATAAATTCAATGCACACAAACTGAAGTAGTTTAAGTCTTTGGTTCTTTTAATTGTGATGATTTAGGCTCACATTTAACACAAACCCACCAATTCACTATCTCAACAAATTAGAATACTTCATAAGACCAATAAAAAAAATATTTTTAGTGAATTGTTAGCCTTCTGGAAAGTATGTTCATTTACTGTATATGTACTCAATACTTGGTAGGGGCTCCTTTTGCTTTAATTACTGCCTCAATTCGGCGTGGCATGGAGGTGATCAGTTTGTGGCACTGCTGAGGTGGTATGGAAGCCCAGGTTGCTTTGATAGCGGCCTTCAGGTCATCTGCATTGTTGGGTCTGGTCTTCCTCTTGACAATACCCCATAGATTCTCTATGGGATTCAGGTCAGGCGAGTTTGCTGGCCAATCAAGCACAGTAACACCATGGTCATTGAACCAGCTTTTGGTACCTTTGGCAGTGTGGGCAGGTGCCAAGTCCTGCTGAAAAATGAAATCAGCATCTCCATAAAGCTTGTCAGCAGAAGGAAGCATGGAAGTTCTCTAAAATTTCCTGGTAGATGGCTGCGTTGACTGTGGACTTCAGAAAACACAGTGGACCAACACCAGCAGATGACATGGCAGCCCAAATCATCACTGACTGTGGAAACTTCACACTGGACTTCAAGCAACATGGATTCTGTGCCTTTCCACTCTTCCTCCAGACTCTGGGACCTTGATTTCCAAATGAAATGCAAAATTTACTTTCATCTGAAAAGATGACTTTGGACCACTGAGCAACAGTCCAATTATTTTTCTCCACAGCCCAGGTAAAACGCTTCCGACGTTGTCTCTGGTTCAGAAGTGGCTTGGTAGCCCTTTTCCTGCAGACGTCTGAGCGTGGTGACTCTTGATGCACTGACTCCAACTTCAGTCCACTCCTTGTGAAGCTCTCACAAGTGTTTGAATCAGCTTTGCTTGACAGTATTCTCAAGCTTGCAGTCATCCCTGTTGCTTGTGCACCTTTTCCTACCCAAATTCTTCCTTCCAGTCAACTTTGCATTTAATATACTTTGATACAGCACTCTGTAAACAGCCACACCTTTCTGTAATGAACCTCTGTGACTTACCCTCTTTGTGGAGGGCGTCAATGTTCATCTTCTGGATCATTGCCAAGTCAGCAGTCTTCTCCATTATTGTGGTTTCAAAGAACAAGAGATACCCGGAATTTATACTGTAGGGATGGTCATTAATTGAAACTCAAATGTAAATATTCTAATATTTTGAGAAACTGATTTTTGACTTTCATGAGCTGTAAGCTCTAATCATCAAAATTAAAACAAAAAAAAACTTTTGAAATGTTTTACTTTACATGCAATGAATCTAAAATATATGAAAGTTTAACTTTTTGAAATAACTTACAAGAAAAAATGAACTTTTTCACGACATTCTAATTTATTGAGATGCACCTGTAATTAAAATATTAACACTGCAGTCATTAATAAAAATCAATGAAATAAAAGCTTTTATTTCAAGCACCGACTTTCAAAAACAACCTGTTTAACACGAAATACGTTTCTTATTTTTTTAGTATGTAAGGGCCACAAGAGAAATATGTGACACCACTGTGTCGTATCGAACCGAACCGTGAATTTTGTGAACCGTTACACCCCTAATATATATATGTATATATATATATATATATATATATATATTACACGTATATAGATCACACACACACATATACACACACATACATACATATACATATTCAGATAGACGGGTGTCAGACCTCTGTCGTGTGTGTATTGTGTTCCCGCCTCTTGTTTCCTTATATGGTTAGTTTCCTGTCCTCGTTTCATGTGTGTGTGTGTGTGTGTGTGTGTGTGTGTTCCGTCAAGTTATTTCTTTATCGTCTATTTTATCTCTTAAAATCAATTTTATACACCATCATTTTTCGTTTCTATAACGTGTGAATATATCCCCTATCGCATTCTACAACAAAAACAATCAGGGCGCCTTGTTATCACTACTTCTATTTTGATTTCCCGAGTCCGCTATTAGCTTATAGCCCGTTACCACCGCCAACGCGGCGGCCTCTTGGCGCGCTAACACAGCTAATACTCTATTCACACACATAACCATTGTTCCACTGCTACTTACTTTAATGGCGGATTTGTGTCTACCTTTGAGTGCAGGTGAGGACGCGTTCGAGCTGCATTCGGTGCAGCTGGAGCTGGAGGCCGTGGAGAAGCAGATCAACGAGCTGCTGGAGAGACAGGCCCAGCTGAGAGAGCGGCAAACTGCGCTGGAAACATCCCGGGCTGACGCTCACAGGTCCGGGGTAAGTATACAGTGCGCTGCTAACACTCCCACCACCTCTACTCTGTGTGTTTCTCTGCACAGGCCCCGTGCACCCAGGACGCGATCTTCTCAGATGTCCTTCACTCCGGCGCCGGGACACCACGGACCCTGGGTGCAGCAGCAGCGGAAGACGCGAGCGAGGCATCGGGCTACATCATCTCCCCCTCCGCCGCTTCCGGTCTTCGAGATCTCCACCCGAAACCGCTTCGCCCCCCTCCACGAGACGGAACGTGACACTGTGATCGTCGGAGACTCCATCGTCCGGCACGTCCTTGCTACGTTAGCTGAAGGTAAAGTGCACACACACTGTTTCCCTGGTGCTCGTGTTCTCGATGTTTCTGCGCAGATACTCACGATCCTGAAGGATGACGAGAGCGTCGGAGCGGTCGTGCTGCACGCGGGCGTGAACGACACCAAGCTGCGGCAGACGGAGACACTGAAGAGGGACTTCAGGAGCCTGATCGAGACGGTACGCAACACATCGCCCGCGACGACGATCATCGTGTCAGGACCGCTTCCCACGTACCGACGAGGACACGAAAGGTTCAGTAGACTGTTTGCTTTAAACGAATGGTTATTGTCATGGTGTAAAGAACAGAAACTGCTCTTTGTTAATAATTGGAATCTTTTCTGGGAGCGTCCTAGGCTTTTCCGTGCTGATGGCCTAAACCCCAGCAGAGTCGGAGCGGAACTCCTGTCGGACAACATCTCCAAGACACTACGCTCCATCTGACTAGTAAGCCAATTCTCAAATAACTGCTATGATGACTTTTGTTCTACCCACTTAAATGATAGAAGTAATTGCGTTGTCCAATCTATACATACTGTGTCTGTTCCCCGAATAGTGAGGTCAAAATATAAATTTAACACAGGATCTAGAAAAAATCTGATCGTGATTAAACCAGAAAAATGCAAAATAAATGAACAAAAACTATTTTTAAAGCTTGGGCTCCTAAACATTAGATCACTCACACCTAAAGCAGTAATTGTAAATGAAATGATCACAGATAATAGTTTTGATGTACTCTGTTTGACTGAAACCTGGCTTAAACCAAATGATTATATTGGTCTAAATGAGTCTACTCCACCAAGCTACTGTTATAAGCATGAGCCCCGTCAGACTGGTCGTGGCGGCGGTGTCGCAACAATATATAGTGATATTCTCAATGTTACTCAGAAAACAGGATACAGGTTTAACTCATTCGAAATACTTATGCTTAATGTTACACCGTCAGATATGCAAAAGAAGTCTGTCTTATCTCTTGCTCTGGCTACTGTGTATAGACCGCCAGGGCCATATACAGATTTCCTAAAAGAATTTGCAGATTTCCTCTCAGACCTATTGGTTAATGCTGATAAAGCGCTAATTGTCGGAGATTTTAACATTCATGTTGATAATCCAAATGATGCATTAGGACTTGCACTTACTGACCTAATAAACTCTTTTGGAGTCAAGCAAAACGTCACCGGGCCCACTCATCGTTATAATCACACGCTAGATTTAATTATATTGCATGGAATTGATCTTACTGATATAGATATCGTACCTCAAAGTGATGATGTTACTGACCATTTCCTTGTATCGTGCATGCTGCATATTACTGATATTAACTGTAGGGCCCCACGTTATCGTCCGGGCAGAACTATTGTTCCAGCCACTAAAGACAGATTCACAAATAACCTGCCTGATTTATCTCAGCTGTTCTGTGTACCCATAAATACAAATGAACTTGACAAAATGACTAGCAACATGGGCACTATCCTCTCTAATACGTTAGAAACTGTTGCTCCCATCAAATTAAAAAAGGTTAGAGGAAAACGTGCTGCGCCATGGTACAACAGTTATACCCATTCTCTCAAGAAAGAAACTCGTAATCTTGAGCGCAAATGGAGAAAAACTAACTTGGAAGTTTTTAGAATTGCGTGGAAAAACAGTATGTCCAGCTATAGACATGCTCTAAAAGCTGCCAGGACCGAGCATATCCGCAAACTCATAGATAATAACCAAAATAATCCAAGGTTTTTATTTAGCACAGTGGCTAGACTAACAAATAACCAGACGTCACCCGATCTAAATATTCCCTCACAGTTTAATAGCAATGACTTTATGAATTTCTTCACTGATAAAATAGATAACATCTAATGTAGATTCTACGGCGTCTAGTACTTCAGCCTCATTCACCGCACCCAAAGAAAAACTGCAGTGCTTTTCAACTATAGGACAGGAAGAGCTAAATAAACTTATCAACACATCTAAACCAACAACATGTCTATTAGATCCTGTACCCACTAAATTACTGAAAGAGTTACCTGTAGCAGAAGAACCGCTTCTCAATATTATTAACTCATCGTTATCTTTAGGTCACGTCCCTAAACCATTCAAGCTGGCAGTTATTAAGCCTCTTATTAAGAAGCCACAACTAGATCCTAGTGAACTGGCAAATTACAGACCCATCTCAAATCTTCCGTTTATGTCTAAAATTTTAGAAAAAGTTGTGTCTGCTCAATTGTGCATATTCTTGCAAAAAAATGATCTCTGTGAAGAATTTCAGTCAGGTTTCAGGCCCCGCCATAGCACAGAAACTGCACTTGTTAAAATTACAAATGACTTGCTTCTTGCATCAGACCAAGGCTGCATCTCATTGCTAGTTTTACTTGATCTTAGTGCTGCGTTCGACACTATAGATCATGAAATACTCGTAGATCGATTACAAAACTATACAGGTATTCAAGGGCAGGCTTTAAGATGGTTTAGATCCTACCTGTCCGATCGCTACCACTTTGTTTATTTAAACGGGGAGTCATCTCAATTATCACCAGTAAAGTATGGAGTACCACAAGGATCTGTCCTAGGTCCTCTGCTGTTTTCAATATGCATGCTGCCCCTTGGTAATATTATTAGAAAATACGGGATTAGTTTCCATTGCTATGCTGATGATACTCAACTATATATCTCAACAAGACCAGACGAAACTTCTAAATTATCTAAGTTAACTGAGTGTGTTAAAAATGTAAAAGATTGGATGACCAATAATTTTCTCCTATTAAATTCAGATAAGACAGAGATATTACTTATTGGACCAAATAACAGTACACAGAATCTCTTGGATTACAATTTGCAACTAGACGGATGTCCTGTTACTTCCTCTACAGTCAAAAATCTGGGTGTTATATTAGACAGCAACTTGTCTTTTGAAAAACATATTTCCAATGTTACAAAAACAGCATTCTTCCATCTTAGAAACATTGCCAAGCTAAGGAACATGTTACCTGTTTCTGATGCAGAAAAGCTAGTTAATGCATTCATGACCTCTAGACTGGACTATTGTAATGCACTGCTAGGTGGTTGTCCTGCATCTTCAATAAACAAGCTACAGGTAGTCCAAAATGCAGCGGCTAGAGTCCTTACCAGGTCAAGAAAATATGATCATATTACCCCAATTTTACAGTCTCTGCACTGGCTACCTATTAAGTACCGTATCAGTTACAAAATATTATTACTTACCTATAAGGCCCTAAATGGTTTAGCTCCTGCGTACCTAACTAGTCTTCTATCTCGCTACAATCCATCACGCTCCCTAAGGTCGCAAAACTCTGGACTCTTGGTAGTACCTAGAATAGCAAAGTCCACTAAAGGAGGTAGAGCTTTTTCATATTTGGCTCCCAAACTCTGGAATAGCCTTCCTGATAACGTTCGGGGTTCAGACACACTCTCTCTGTTTAAATCTAGATTAAAGACACATCTCTTTAGCCAAGCATTCACATAATGCATTCATATAATGCATCTCATAATCTTGTACTGCAGTTATATCTGATCAAAACGCACATTATTATTCTTTAGCTTGGGTTGAACAAATAATTTTTGCTTGAATGGAACAACAGCTACGCTAATTATGTCTCTTTGTTCCTCTGTTTCTGCCAACTAGGAGTTACACAAGCTTCAGTCTGGATCCAGCCCTTAAATGATCTGAGATGACCAAACACCTGAGAAGAGATGATGCCGACCCCTCGGAGGACCTCAGAGGATGCCAACCTCTGATCCCCCAACAACATGCAGAATTAACAAATTTTGCCATAAGTTAATATATTAAGTTTCTACAATGTATAAATATATTGTAGAAACTTAATTTCCTGTAAAGCGCTTTGCAACGATTGTATCGTAAAAAGCGCTATACAAATAAACTTGAATTGAAGTGTGTGTGTGTGTGTGTGTGTGTGTGCGCGCCTTGCCCTGTCCTGTCTTACCTTGATGTCGTCATTAAAGACTATTATTTTGAAATATATCCTCGTCTGCGTGTTCCTCGTTTCTCCCTGCTGTGTGCACCGTGACAACGGGTGGTCTATCCACGACACAACTAGAGATGTTTCTGTGTCTGTAAAGGCATCTCCCTCACTGACTACTTCGTCCCGATCAGATTCAAAATGGTCAAAACATGATCTAAATTTTCTCTGATCCTTCCGTTTATGCAGATCGTCTTGCATTCGCGACCGGAAGACCTGAAAGTCCCGTAACTCGTTCAGGACGCTAGGGCTTTCCTAACCGTAATACACCTAGAACACGGATTGCCATAAAAACTTGTCTTTGGCGGGGAAGCGTTGTCTCTTAACCTTGTTTATGGTTGCTAATGTTTTAATTCATGGCAGACCATGCAATACACACAGCAATGTGGATTAAAAGAGCATTCACTTATCTTAGAAGTTGATTTCAGATGTTTCTGAAGTGTGCTGCTACTGCTAGAGCAAACACTAGCCAAGTATTTGAATGTTGAGCAGCAAACTCATTGGCAACCAATACAAGAGAGAACCAGTCAGCTGTGCCACGTGATAATGATGTAATTGTCATATTGAGTAATGCCAGAACTTTGTATTTATTAGTTAAAAATACAACAAATGGAACATACAGCCTATTTTTGACATCATGAAATATGCATATGGTAATCATTTAGTTTGATTATTATATATCCCATTTTTTTAGTTCCAAGTTTTGTAGCTCAGCATCTCTAAATAAGCATTGAAATGTACTGTAAATATATATTATAAACGTGTTTGTTTTGTTTTGTTTTTCATCTAACAACCCACAATGTAAACACCTAAATAATCTTACCATTTCTTAATATAGATTAGAAAAAGAAATAATAAAAGGATGGGAAGGTGACATCATGATTTCCAGAGATGCCCACTTAGCACCTCCTGCTCTTTTAAGCAACACCCCACACAGCTGTAATCATAAATTAGCAGGCAGAATGGGTGAGTGGGTCAGAAAGAGAGAGATGTGGATCACTGTAAACATCTGCCTGTATCTGTCTTTTAAATGCATCTCTGCAGCTTCAATCCACAGATCAGGTACTTGTCAGCTCCAGGGACGCTTCAAGTTAAATGGAATGTACCAGGATGGAGATGTTATACTTGGAGGCCTGTTTGAGGTTCATTTTTTCACTGTGTTCCCAGAGCTGAGCTTCAGAACTGAGCCAGAACCACCATACTGTGAAAAGTGAGTCTGGAGCCAGAATGACTTCTCAACTATAAAAGATGAAAGAGACAGATTTAAAATAATAATAATAACAATAAATAAAAAATGACAGAGAAATATGAACATTTTTGTTGAATGATATGCAATGTGATGCTATCTTAAACCAAAAAAAAAAATCTGTATTGAAACCTCTTTATATTTAACCAAATGTGTACCATAGGAGGATTCTATGATTGATGAGTGACCTCATTCATATTTGGAATGTATTAATGCTTATTTTGTATGTATTGTCTTTTCTGTATCATGTTATAAACATTGTTTTATAAAAACTTTTTTTTTTTCTTAGATTTGATATGGAAAGCTTCCAGCAGGCACAGACCATGGTTTTTGCTATAGATGAGATCAATAAGAATCCAAATCTGCTGCCTAACGTCACTCTTGGTTACCATCTTTATGATAACTGTGTGATGCTAGGAATGGCTTTCCGTGCTGCCATATCCCTAGTTAGTGGAACAGAAGAGAGATTTCCCAGCCTCAACTGCACTGGCCCTTCTCCAGTGATTGGGATTGTGGGTGATCCAGGTTCAACTCCATCCATTGCAATTTCCAGTGTTCTGGGGCTGTTTCGAGTACCTATAGTAAGATGGGATGAAAAAAGTAAAAATGCACTATATGCATATTTTTGTACTGTTCAATTTAATTTATGTTATTTTTAGTCATATATATCTTGAATCAATTTCTTCCAGCACCTTTTTTCTCATCTCCACTAGTGTGTAGATAATAATTCCATTTTTTCTGTCTCATGCCTTCTCTCTCTACATCTTTGCTAATTAGGTTAGTCACTATGCCACCTGCTCCTGTTTGAGTGACAGGAAAAAGTACCCGTCTTTCTTTAGAACAATCCCCAGTGATGCCTTCCAGGTGCGGGCTATGGTTCAGATCTTAAGGCATTTTGGATGGACATGGGTTGGACTCCTCTACAGTGATGACGACTACGGCATCTATGCTTCTGTGTCCTTTAAGCAGGAAACGCAGCTGTTTGGAGGTTGTGTTGCTTTTTCTGAAATCCTGCCCCATGATAACAACCCCAAAGACATTCGGCGTATAATAGGAGTGATTCAGGCCTCTACAGCTAGAGTGGTGGTTGTTTTTTCTACTTCATCCTATCTGATGACTTTGATGGATGAGGTGGTATTGCATAACCTGACAGGCAGACAGTGGATTGCAAGTGAAGCATGGGCTACCTCACCTGTGTTTCACACTTCACGTTTCCTGCCCTTTTTTGGGGGCACACTGGGCATTGCCATCAGACGTGGAGAGATCCAAGGACTTCAAGAGTTTTTGCTACGTCTTTGTCCCAGCAATGATCCAAGAAATAATATGTTGAAGATCTTCTGGGAAAACATATTCAGGTGCAGTTTTAAAACTGGGGGTACAGCGATAGAGCAAGTGAAAAAGGTGTGTACAGGACAGGAGGATCTGAGCACCACAAAAACACCATACACTGATGTTTCAGGGCTGAGAGCAGCTTATAATGTCTATAAGGCAGTTTATGCCCTGGCACATGCACTTCATGACCTAATGCAGTGTGAGGAGGGTAGTGGACCATTTAGTGCGAACAGATGTGCCGACATGACCAACCTAAAACTGTGGCAGGTAAGGCCCACAGGTATAGTGCAGATTCTATCCAGGCATATAGAAGAGCTAAATGTGGAAAAGCAAAATATGTGCTCTACTTAGATTCATATATCAGATAGCTTAATTTAATTGATATTGTCCCAATTATATTATTGATATTTTAGTAATCAAACAATATACATTTATATGTGATAACATTTGAAAGCATAACAATTACATTTTTAAGAAACAGTCATTCACACATTTTTATAACAGAATTTTAAAAATTAAAAGTAAAATATTGCAGTCATGTATGAATGACAATGTATGAATGCATATTTGTCATGTTTTTTAAATTTAAAATCTTTTAAATGTGTTTTGTCTACAAACTGTACAGATGGTTCACTACCTACAGAAAGTGAACTTCACCACAGGCTTTGGGGATCATGTGTCATTTGATAAGAATGGAGATGCTCTGGCTATTTATGATGTATTGAACTGGCAGCCAAACTCTGATGGATCAATACGTGTCTACACAGTTGGTGTAGTAAATGAAGGGGCAGGGAATGGGAAGGTGCTTTCACTGAACGAGGATGCGTTATACTGGAATTTTCAGTTTAAAAAAGTAATCATGTTCAGTAATTTATTAAATAATTATTCTTCTTATATATATATATATATATATATATATATATATATATATATATTATAATTAAAGGCATGTTACATTCATTCTCATATATTAGAAAAATGAAACTACTACACTATATTAAGCATTCACTCTATCACTGTGTGCTAATAAATAACAGCATATGTTGTCCGCTGACAGCCCCCACGGTCTGTGTGCAGTGAGAGCTGCCCCCGAGGCACCAGACAAGCCATGAGGAAGGGTCTGCCTGTCTGTTGTTTTGACTGCCTGCCATGCAGAGATGGAGAGATTTCTAATACAACAGGTGAGGAGATTATTGTTGGCAAAATATAATTGAGACTGAATAAAACTTGAAAGTAATTTCTTAATAACTTTCTACTTTTTACTTTCTTCATAACTTTTTTTTTTTTTTTTTAACTTAAAGATGCAATTGAGTGTACTGCATGTCCAGATGAGTTCTGGTCCAATCCAGATAAGGACCAGTGTGTCCCTAAAGAAGTAGAGTTTCTTTCCTATGAGGATCCTCTAGGCATCTCTCTGACTACTGCTTCCCTGCTTGGCACCTGCATCTGCACTCTTGTAATGGTCATCTTTGCTCATCACCGTAACACTCCCATAGTACGAGCCAACAATTCAGAGCTTAGCTTTCTGCTACTGTTATCACTTAAACTGTGTTTCCTGTGTGTGCTGCTGTTCATTGGCCGGCCACAGTTGTGGACATGTCAGTTAAGACATGCTGTGTTTGGTATAAGCTTTGTCCTGTGCGTCTCCAGCATCCTTGTTAAGACCATGGTGGTAATAGCTGTATTCAAGTCATCTCGGCCAGAAGGCAAAGGTGCGATGAAATGGTTTGGAGCAGCTCAACAAAGATGCACAGTTCTGGTCCTAACAGCCCTCCAGGTTGTGATATGTGCAGTCTGGCTATCAACTGCCTCTCCAACACCACAGAAAAACAACCAGTATACTCGCTCTAAAATAGTATATGAATGTGCCATTGGCTCAGTGGCTGGTTTTTCTATGCTGCTGGGATACATTGGACTGTTGGCAGCAGTAAGCTTCCTGTTAGCCTTCCTGGCGAGAAATCTACCAGATAATTTTAATGAAGCAAAGTTTATCACTTTTAGCATGTTGATCTTCTGTGCTGTGTGGATTGCATTTGTTCCAGCATATGTAAGCTCACCAGGGAAATATGCAGTGGCTGTGGAGATATTTGCTATCCTAGCTTCCAGTTTTGGATTACTGGTGGCCATATTTGCCCCTAAGTGCTACATCATCCTTTTACATCCAGAGAGGAACACTAAAAAAGCCATCATGGGAAGAGAACCACAAAATAAATAGTTTAACATTATTCTGTACACTAATCATTTTGGGGTTTACCATTGTAAACAAAGAAGTAAAACATGTAAATGCCTGTTGTTTTGTAGTATTACCATTATTATTATTAAAATACAAGTTATTCTTTCACTTGCTTTAAAATTACACTATTTATGTATATTTTATACAATTACATCCTTTATACTTTATCCATGTAAAATTGTAACACTCAAGTTTACAATTTGAACTGTCCATAATATATTGAGACTTTTTATTAAATCATATACAATGTATACATATATCTCCATGGTTATCAAATATATTTTACACTTGATTTAATAAATGATTGAGGAGAAGATTGATTAGACTTTTTAATTTTTTTTGAGAGAGAGAGAGAGAGAAATCAATAAGGTTCTCATGTGATTCAATTAAAATGTGAAATTCCTATGAGAAATGCTTTGAACTATACAAGATAACAACATCACAGCATTAAATACATTCATTCATTCATTCATTCTGGCCAAAATGGTATACCATAATCAGCTCCCAACAATGTAATGGGTATTGGGAAAGGCCCTTTGCCATTCCATGAGGTTATGGGACAGAAACCATTGCAGTAGAGCAGGGGTGTACAGCTCTGGGCCCGTATTCATGAAAAATCTTAGTGCTAAGAGTTGCTTCTAGTAACAAAATTCTTAGAAATGTGGGTGTTTCCTCTTAAAATTAAAGAACATATCCTAGTAAAGAAAAAAGTAATTCAGAAAGCATCTAAACCCTTAAAAGAGGTCTTAAGAGGCTTAAAAGTTTCTTTAGCAGCGGAGAAAATGGACGAAACATGAAGAGGGAGAAGAAATGTGTTGCACACAATGCATGACAGTGAGTTAATAAGACGCTACACATTAGATCGTGCAGGGATCATGTTTGTGACCGATCTTATTAGAGACACGCAAACATCACTGACACCACGCAGAAATGGAAGTAATCACTACATTAACTGCATTAACATATTTGGCAACTGGAAAAATGCAACTATGCAGCAGTGATGATTTGGGTCTGTCACAACCTTCTATAAGCAAAGTGATCACACAAACAATACACAGCACTTTCAGAACCTTATTATGTCGCTTTTCATTTCCTATAAAATATGTTAAAATGTGTGTGTGAGTGAGAGTGAGAGAGAGAGAGAGAGAGAGAAAGAGAGAGAGAGAGTACGGTAAAACAGGAAAAATTACACCTGCAATTTCAAAGTGAAGGATTATAATAGACCCTACTCTTAAAAGCGCTCTTTTATTTCCTTCTTGGACAACCAACCAATCACAGTCTTCAAAAGACTGTGTCATAGCTAGCAAAGGGGTCAGCCCCGCCTCCTCACTAAGATAAAAGCTTTTGTCTTTTCCTCGCTCAACTTTTTTTAAAGTTGCTCTCAGATTGGTCCTGAATCACTTTTAAGCTAAGACTCCTAGGCCCGTTCCCTTATCAAAAGCTACTCTCGATGCTGCGCTGAAAGCGCTATTGGGAACATTCTTTGTTCGACCGGTTGTTGAAGCACGTGTGTCAAACACGCCAAACTTTGGCTTTAATAACCTCGGTTAGGTGACGTCACTTGATTACGAACACCTGGAGGTTATAAATAGATGTAACGCGGAAACATCCTCAGGTCTTTTTGTCTTCAAGGACCGCATTGTGTGTGTGTGTGTGTGTGTGTGTGTGTGTGAAAAGCACGATTAAAAGTGAAACTAATATTGAAGGAAAAGAAAAAGGAAAAAAGGCAAAGCAGGAAGCGAGTAGATATATATAAATATATACTGTATATATATATAAAGGAAAAAAAAGAAACAACTACTAACTATGGCAGATCAGGAGAGGAGATGTTTACCTCCTTGTCAGAGGCAGCTCTCTGATGAAGATCTCCATGCTTTCTGCTTTGAGTGTTTGGGGGAAGAGCACGCGATTCGCGGGCTCGAGGGCGAGTGCGAGCACTGCGATCTCCTCTCGATCAAGGTGCTTCGCGCGCGGCTCGCCTTGCCTTCTTCAAAAGCTCGTGGGGATCGCGTGTCGATCTGGCTGAGGCATGTGAGACGGATTCACCCCTTTCTCTCGCGTTCTCGCCGGATCATGAAGCCCTCGCGTCCGTTTCTCAAGTGCGCTTCGGCGTTTCTTCTGAACGGGCCGACGAGACTTCATCTCTTGTTTCTGGGGAGGTGGAAAGTGCCACCTCAGTGTGCTCCTCTCGTGATGAAAAAGCTTATGAGGAGTTACTCGAGGTGGTTACTCAGGCAGTCGATCGATTACATCTAGTTTGGCCACAGGAGCAAGAGACCTCCAAATGCTCAAAGTTAGACGACAGATATCTGTCGGGTGGCAAGGGGGAGGGGCCTCAGCGACGGTCTCTCCCCTTCTTCGGTGATCTCCATGACGAGGTAGCTCGTTCATGGAACAGACCGTATTCGTCCCGTGTGTTTGTGCCATCGACGTCAATCTACTCGACTATCGTTGATGCAAAGGCACGGGGCTATATGATGATGCCCCAGATTGAAGAGACGCTCACGGGCTATCTCTCTCCTGGGAGTTCATCATCATTAAAGAAAGCAACTCTCCCCACCAAGCCATGCAGAGTAACATCTTCACTGGTGGGGAAAGCCTTTCAAGCAGCGGGTCAGGCTGGTGCTGCTTTGCATACTATGGCGGTTTTGCAAGCATACCAGGCTGACCTGCTGAAAGATTTGAGCACAGGCGGGTCAGTTGACGAAGAGGCATTTTTAGAACTTCGCCGGGCCACAGATTTGTCTCTCCGTGTGACCAAGCAGACGGCCCGTGCCATCGGCCGTTCTATGGCTGCCATGGTTTCCACGGAGAGACATCTGTGGCTCAACCTCACGGGCATCAAGGACAAAGACCGCACTTTCCTCCTTGATGCCCCCATCTCGCCTTCCGGCCTATTTGGCGACTCCGTTAACACCGTCACCACTAGGTTTCGGGAGGCAAAGCGCTATGAGGAGGCATTTGTGAGGTTTCTTCCCCGCCGTGCTCAAGAGTCGGGAGCGTCGGCCACCCGGTCCCGACCAGGACCGGTTCCTTTGAGGCGTGAAGCACAAAAGGAGAGTGTGGCGAGCCGAGCACCCCCTCGTAGAGCACCCCCTCGCTTCACAGTCCGCCTCAAAGAGACCGGACCTGAGGAGCATCATCTCCTCCAAGAAAAAGTCCTGAGGCTTGCGCGCCCAGGACCCCGGGGGTGTGCCCCCCCCTCCCTGGGAGGGGCGTGAAAAATTCCAACAGAGAATAAAGACTCCTGAGGGTGCCAGGAGGCCGTTGTTCAATCTCCGTCGCCACTGGTGTCTCGGGGAGCAGCGGTCTCCAGCAAAATGTTACGTGTTCGGTTGCTTCCTGCCACGTTTCAGGACACCGCACATCTAACATCCCCCCATCAAAGCAAAGTGTCAAAACTAGTGCCCCTTTCAGAGAAGCTGGCAGCGTGGAAGCTACTGCCAAATATATCTCCGTGGGTAGAAAGGACTGTAGAGAAAGGCTACAGGATTCAGTTTGCATATCGGCCTCTGCGTTTCAACGGCGTGGTCTCCACTTCCGTGAAACCGGAACGAGTGCATTTGTTGACACAAGAGTTGCAAGCTCTGCTGGACAAAGGGGCCATAGAACATGTTCCCCTGCCAGACAGAGAGTCAGGCTATTACAGCCGGTATTTTCTGGTTCCCAAGAAGGATGGGGGGTTGCGTCCAATTTTAGATCTTCGCGGATTGAACCGCTACCTCAGATCTTACAAGTTCAAAATGTTGACAATCAAGATGATTGTGTCTCAGATCCAATCGGGGGATTGGTTCGTGACAATCGATCTCAAGGACGCATATTTTCACGTAGAAATATTGCCACAACACAGGAAGTTCCTGAGGTTCGCTTTCGGGGGCGAAGCTTACCAGTATCGGGTTCTTCCATTCGGCCTAGCTTTGTCACCCCGCACGTACACGAAATGCATGGATGCAGCACTGACTCCAGGGCATCCGCATTTTAAATTACAAAGACGACTGGCTGATTCTGGCACAGTCTCAAGAGCTTGCGCTTCGACATCGAGATGTCGTCCTAGCTCATCTCGAATCTCTGGGGTTGAGACTCAACGCCAAGAAAAGCGTTCTCTCTCCTGCTCAGAGGACAACGTATTTGGGGGTTGTATGGGATTCGATCACGATGCAGGCACAGCTGTCTCCTGCACACGTCGAATCCATTCTAAATGCCCTAAAGAACATCAAGCTAGGCCAGAGAATTACTGTTCATTACCTTCAGAGGGTTCTAGGTCTCATGGCAGCTGCATCCACGGTGATACCCTTGGGCCTCCTGCATATGAGATCGTTTCGGTTGTGGCTCAGAGCCAGGGGATTTCATCCAAGGGCCAATCCCCAGAGGCAAATAAGGGTTACGCGCCAGGGGCTTCGTACCCTTTCTATGTGGTTCAGACCCCGGTTTCTGACTTTGGGTCCCACTCTAGGTCCATGTTGTCGTCGCAAGATGCTAACGACAGACGCTTCCCTCACGGGCTGGGGTGCGGTCTTGGATGGCCGTCCAGTCCAAGGGATTTGGAGAGGCCATCTTCTCGAATGGCACATCAGTTGCCTCGAAATGATGGCTCTATTTCGGGCCTTGAAATACTTCCTCCAGCAGTTGAGTGCGGGTGCTACCATGTCCTAGTGCGGGTGGACAACACGGCGGTAGTCTCTTACATAAATCACCAGGGCGGACTGCGTTCGCGCCGCCTGAACAGGCTAGTGCAGCAGGTTCTGCTTTGGGCACAGGACAAGTTCCTGTCCCTCAGGGCGATTTACATCCCCGGGCATATGAATGTGGGAGCAGACTTGCTGTCCAGACAAGCTGTGACACATGGGGAATGGAAACTCCACCCCGAAGTAGTCAGTCAAATCTGGGAG
The DNA here is from genome assembly GCA_027422415.1 of Schizothorax lantsangensis. Lineage (NCBI taxonomy): Eukaryota > Metazoa > Chordata > Actinopteri > Cypriniformes > Cyprinidae > Schizothorax > Schizothorax lantsangensis. Next base: position 18,553,600 of record CM049846.1, on the reverse strand, counting down.
AGATTTTATGAAGCGGAGGTGGACCTCTTTGCTTCACAGGAGACAGCACAATGTCCCCTCTACTTCTCTCTGACTCCTCCAGCTCCCTTGGGTCTGGATGCTATGGCCCATACGTGGCCCAGACGGGGTCTTTACGCATTTCCCCCGATCGCTCTGCTCCCGGGAGTCCTGGCCAAGGTCCGTCAACAGGAGTCTCGCCTCTTACTGATAGCGCCCCGTTGGCCGACCAGAATATGGTTCTCAGATCTAATATCCCTCCTCGACGGCTCGCCGTGGGCAATTCCGGTCAGGAGAGATCTCCTATCTGAGGCACAGGGGACAGTATTTCATCCCCGGCCCGAGCTCTGGAACCTTCATGTCTGGCCCCTGAGGGGGGCCAACTGAGAGATGCTGGGCTTCCGCCCGACGTAGTAGAGACTATTCTAAGCGCTAGGGCTCCCTCCACTAGAAGGAGTTATGCTTTCAAATGGCACATTTTCGAGAATTGGTTTATGGCACACCATGTAGACCCAGTTCCGCTTCCGGCGCTGCTGTGTTCAGTCGACGTTAAAGGATGGCTCCGCTCAATCTGTGCTTTTATATACTCTTTTACGTATTTTTACTTTCTCTTTTTACACGCATAACGTCTGCACTATTTATTTATGACAAAAGAACACTTTTGGACATTGGACACCGCTGCACTAACCTGCTTCAGGACACTTTATCCATGGATCCAGCGTAGCCAGTGGAGATTCTTTGGAACGCCGAGGTTAACAAAGGCCGCCCGAATAATCCCAGGAGGCGAAAGAAACACAGCGGGCGACGCGCTGGAATTCGTGACAGACTGAGAAACAGGGCTCACAGCCCTCCTCTCCCGAGTATTTTGCTCGCAAATGTCCAATCCTTGGAAAATAAGATGGACGATCTTAGAGCCAGGACAAGTTTCCAACGGGACATTAGGGACTGTAACATCCTTTGTTTGTCTGAAACATGGCTCACTCCCTCGGTCCCGGACACCGCTGTAACACCGTCTGGTAACTTTTCTGTTTTACGGATGGACAGAACAGCCGAGGCCGGAAAAATCAAGGGTGGTGGAGTGTGTTTCATGATTAACAAGAAATGGTGCGACCCCAGGAATATCTCCATTCTGTCGCGTTCCTGCTCGCCTCATCTGGAACATCTCTCCATTATCTACCGCCCATTCTATTTACACCGCGAGTTCTCCGCGGTCATCGCTACTGCCGTTTACATTCCACCTCAGGCAGACACGAGCTTGGCTTTGTCCAAACTCCACGAGGAGCTAAGCGGCTACATCAACAAACACCCTGACGCTGCCTCTATCATCGCAGGGGACTTTAACAAAGCCAACCTCAGGAAGGTCATGCCGAACTTCCATCAGCATGTGTCCTGTCCAACTAGAGGACCGAATACACTGGATCATTGCTACACTCAGCTTAAGAATGCCTATAAAGCTTTTTCCTTGCTGGCTTTTGATAAATCGGACCACGCGGCCATTTTCCTCACACCGGAATATAAACAAAGGATCGTTCAGGAATCCCTGGGGGTGAGGGAAGTGACGCGCTGGTCCTCCCACTCTGAAGCTATGCTACAGGCGTCTCTTGATGACGTCGACTGGGACATGTTCCGGGCGAGTTCAGCTGACGTCAGCGAGTTCACGGATGTAGCATTAAGCTTTGTTTACATGCTAACCGACCAAGCCACTGAAACGGTAACAATAAGGACATTCTCTAATCAGAAACCGTGGGTGGACAGAACAATCCGTGCTGCGGTTAACCAATGCACTGCCGCATACAACGCTGGTCTTTTGGTCTCATGAAACATGAGCGAGTATAAAGCATCATGTTATGCTCTCCGACGGGCAGTTAGAACTGCTAAACTCCGATACAGAGAGAGAATTGAGTCACATTTTCAGCTCAATGACTCTCGACGCATGTGGCAGGGACTGAAGACCATCTGTTCCTCTGGAAATAACCCCTCCGCCAAGGTGAGAGCAGATCCATTGCTGGCCGAAGAGCTAAACACCTTCTACGGCTGCTTCGAATGCAACAGCGGCACGACTCTGCCGATCAGCGCGTCAGGAAGCAGCAGACAGAGCAGCGATGTTGATCATGTTATCACCGTGTCGGAGGACGAGGTTAGGAGAGAATTAAGGAGAGTAAACATCAGGAAAGCCGCCGGACCTGATGGGATTACTGGCCGCGTTCTAAGATCATGCGCCGATCAGCTTGCTGGTTTGTTTACTTCTATCTTTAATGAGTCCCTTGCTACCTCTGTGATTCCCACCTCATTTAAGAAATCTGTCATCATCCCTGTGCCTAAGAACAGTAAACCCTCTTGCCTGAATGACTATCGTCCAGTTGCCCTCACATCAACAGTCATGAAGGTTTTTGAGAGACTTTTAAAGAAACACATATGCTCCTCCATCCCTGCTACCTTGGACCCTCTTCAGTTTGCCTATCGCCCAAATAGGTCTACTGATGATGCCATCTCTCAGGTACTGCACTCCTCCCTCACACATATTGACAGCAAAAATGGCAACTATGTCAGACTGCTATTCATTGACTATAGCTCAGCTTTCAATACTATAGTCCCCACCAAGCTAGCTGTCAAACTCTCAGACCTCGGCCTAAACACTACACTCTGTGACTGGATTCAAGACTTCCTCACCGGCAGACCACAAGTGGTGAAAATGGGCCAGTTCACCTCCAACTCCATTACCCTGAACGTAGGAGCCCCGCAGGGCTGCGTTCTGAGTCCCCTGCTCTACTCTCTCTACACACATGACTGTGTGTGTCCTCTCACAGCTCCACTTCTATTGTTAAATTTGCTGATGATACTGTGGTTCTGGGCCTCATTTCCAACAATGATGAGACCGCATACTTGGGTGAGGTAGAGAGACTAACATCATGGTGCCAGGACAACTGTCTCTCTCTGAACGTGAGCAAAACTAAAGAGCTGATTGTAGACTTCAGGAAGAGACAGCAGCGGCCCTACACTCCTCTTATGATCAGCGGGACCCCTGTGGAGAGGGTGAGCAGCTTCAAGTACCTCGGTGTAAACATCTCCGAGGACCTGACTTGGACTGCACACATTCAAACACAGGTCAAGAAAGCCAGGCAAAGACTGTACCATCTGCGACAGCTGAGGAAATTCAGGGTCTCACCAGCAATCCTGAAAACTTTCTATTCAGGGGCCATAGAAAGTGTTTTGACTCAGTGCATCTCAGTGTGGTACAGTAACGCCACAAATCAGGACTGCAAAGCTCTGCAGAGAGTCGTGCGCTTAGCTGAGCGCATCTCAGGGTCTGCCCTCCCCTCTCTGCAGGACATCTACCTCAAACGCTGCAAAAGCAGAGCTGCAAAAATAATCAAGGACTCAAATCACCCCGGTAACCGTCTTTTCACTCTGCTGCCATCTGGCAAGCGCTTCAGGAGCATGATGGCAAAAACTGAGAGACTGAGGAGGAGCTTCTACCCTCAGGCCATCAGGCTCCTAAACTCAGTCTCATAACATCTACAGGACTCAATTTAATTAACTGTAAAAAAACACCCATCATTCTCCATCATCCGCATTGCTGCTGTGTGTACATACCCGGTACAACCTGTTTGCACATTTCTCTTGCACAACCCTGGTTATATTAATATTTATTAAATCCACAGTAGACTGTATTGCACATTTTAGTTCATTGCACATTTTACTCCTTATTTTTTATTTTATTTTTTTACTTATTTTTTTATCTTATTCCTACCTATATTTATATATACTCTCCTGTGTTATGTATCATCTTTTATTTTATTTTTTTGCACTGTCCATTGAGCGGACCCGTCCTGACCTACATTTCACTACTGATTATACCCTGTATGATTGTGTATGTGACAAATAAACAAGAACCTTGAACCTTGAGAACCTAGACCCAGTTCACTGCCAAGTTGTTTCAGTGCTGGAGTTCCTGCAAGAGAAATTGTCCTCAGGCACATGTCCTGGTACTCTCAGAGTCTATGTGGCCACCATTTCGGCTTGCCATGTTCTCATTGACGGCGTTTCTGTGGGAAAGCACCCTCTAGTTGCCCGCTTCATTCGGGGAGCTAAGCGGTTGAGGCCGCCCACCAGAGCGACAGTCCCTTCGTGGGATTTAGCTATTGTGCTCGAGGGTCTGGTCATGACCCCTTTCGAACCACTAGAGTCAGCGCCTATCAGGTTTCTGACTCTAAAGATGTTTTTTTTAAATGGCTATTACTTCTCTTAAGAGAATTGGGGATTTGCAGGCTCTGTCAATCTCGCCATCCTGCCTAGACTTTGCCCCTGGGCTGGTCAAAGTTATTTTGCATCCTCACCCGAATTATCTTCCGAAAGTTCCATTCTCGACCATGAATCCGGTCGTTCTTGAAGCTTTCTGCCCTCCGCCGTTCACGACACCGGAGCAGGAAAGACTTCACTTACTGTGTCCAGTACGTGCTCTTCAGATCTTCGTCCACCGCACTAGCCAGTGGCGTAAGTCGGAGCAGCTTTTCATATGCTATGGGGCCGCAACCGGGGGGCGGCTGCCACGAAGCATACTGTATCGCATTGGGTGAGGGATGCTATTGCCCTAGCCTATGAGGCGCGTGGTCAAGCTTCGCCTCTAGGAGTTAGGGCCCATTCAATCAGGGGGGTTGCATCTTCTATGGCTTTGGCAAGAGGTGCCCCCTTGCAGCAAGTTTGTGATGCGGCAGGTTGGTCCTCTCCGCACACATTTGTTAGATTCTATAGTTTGGATGTCCATGCTACTCCGGGCTCACATGTCCTTGAGTCGACATCCCAGAGTCATGTCTGAGACCTCTTCAGTGTTTGTGCGCACACACTACACAACGCTGGAGGTCCAGACACTTCCAGTGCGGCGGCGTTGGTATTCTCTTCCAGCACTTTCAGCGCAGCGAGAGGCTTTTGATAAGGGGTCTCGTTACTTGACTGTACCGTGTTCCCTGAAAAAGCGGGAACGAGATCTCGCCTAAATGCCCCTGTGAGCGTGATGGAGTCCTTTCAGACAAAAATTTGACCTGAGGATGTTTCCGCGTCACATCTATTTATAACCTCCAGGTGTTCGTAATCCATGACGTCACCTAACCGAGTTATTAAAGCCAAAGTTTGGCGTGTTTCACACACTGCTTCAACAACCGGTCGAACAAAGATGTTCCCAAAGCGCTTTCAGGAGCATCTCGTCCCGCTTTTTCAGGGAACGGGTTACAGTCAAGTAACCCGAGACGATTTCACAAACGGGGCTTAGCTTCAGCCTGGACTAGGCCTTGTTAACCTGTTAACCTGCACCAGGACGCGGGCGACTGAAGCTCTTTGTTTGCAAGCATTGTTTTCAAACAGATAAAGTAAAACAGGACAAAAGATCTTGACAAACTATATATCATTTTGAAGGCTAAGCCTCTAGCTCGACGACAATGCTGTTTTTCGATAGAAAGCTTATACGGAATGTATTTGCTAAATTTGTGTGAGTACACATCAAAACGTGCAGTACATACCATATTCACTGGACGTATCCACTGCTTAAATCTGGTTTAGTGTGAAAGATAAGGGTCCAGTGAAAAATTCCATGACCTTGTAGTCCAAAGAAACAACAAGTTGTAATTTGTCGATAATCCTTTGTTTACGTCTCATCTCTTGAGGGAGAGTTATTGTTTGTGTCGTTATGGAACAAATTACGCTCAAAAACAGCGTCTTGGTGGTAAAAAAAAACCGATTTTGTAGCCAGTTCCAAACAGTGTTCAAAAAAAAAAAAGTCAAAATCCGGAAGATTGTTTATTTGAATTCTGGCGCTCCCTCGCGACGACGCATGACGCACCTGTACGCACCTGTCGTCGATGGGGGTAACTTAGCGATCTTTTTAGCACAAATAAAATTTCTTTTTTTTCTTCTTCAGCAGTTTTCAAATGTTTGCGTGTTTTGTGGAGAATTGCCTGTATCAGTATGATTAACATGTTTGGCTGATAACACGTGTAATTACGACTGTTCACAGATTCAGTGTGAAACTATATAAAAGGCCATTATAATGTGAATATTGACTATATTGGGCAGCCATCAGTATGATTTGCACTGTATGAATGATCGTCAATGTGATTACCTAATGTTGAGCAGGAGAGCAGGAGAGCCAATAGAAATCAGTATGTAATTAAGTTATTTTTTTTTATTATTATTGTTTTTTTTCATCACTCAAAAATTATTATTATGGTATTTTCAGCTCAAATAAATCACGATACAGCTAAGATCTGTATCGTTTTATAATTGAAAAACTCAGTGGCATGTATAATGACTAAATAGTTTGTAGTAGAACTCTTCAATAATTTGGTAAATATTTTTCCTCAAACGGGGGGGGGGGGACTAGAAAAATGTAGCAGGATCTCATTTTTCATGGTATCTTCTTCAGATTTGAAATATAAACTTGAGACATGTGACTTTCAACCCATTACTTTTCTGGATTTCTCCAGGACTGATTTCATGTATTTTTATATGAATAAAAAAATAATTCAGTGTGGTACAATTTTTATCAAGACTTCAGTGTCTATAACTTTTTATATTTTTCACAAACTGGATGATGGATAGTAAAGGCCAAAGGGTCTTCTTCCAAAGACACCACAATTGTGTGTGTGGCACACTGAAGTCAGGAGGTGTTACCATTTTGTTAGTTAGTCATTTTAGCTGGATTCCCAATATGGGGGGTGCAGGTTAACAGTTAAATTAAGATTATAAAGGCTTAAGCCTTTAAGGATGCTTGCTTCAGAGTATTTTCAAGGCTGCTTATGAGCCATAAGCAATCATGACTTAAAAATCCCATAGTGCAACTTACAACCCGCATTCCAGAAATGTTGGGACATTTTTTTTTTATTTGAATAAAATGAAAACTAAAAGTCTTTCAAATCACATGAGCCAATATTTTATTCACAATAGAACATAGAGAACATAACAAATGTTTAAACAGATAAATTTGACACTTTTATCCACTAAATGAGCTCATTTCAAATTTGATGCCCGCTACAGGTCTCAAAAAAGTTGGCTCGGGGGCAACAAAGGGCTGAAAAAGCAAGACATTTTGAAAAGATTCAGCTGGGAGAACATCTAGCAACTAATTAAGTTAATTGACATACAGTAAGTTCTGTAACATGATTAGCTATAAAAGAGATGTCTCAGAGAGGCAGAGAAGTAAAGAGGGCAGAGGCTCTCCAATCTGCGAAAGAGTGCGTAAAAATATTGTGGAATACTTTAAAAGCAACGTTCCTCAATGTCAAATTGCAAAGGCTTTGCAAATCTCATCATCTACAGTGCATAACATCATCAAAAGATTCAGAGAAACTGGAGAAATCTCTGTGCGTAAGGGACAAGGCCGAAGACTTTTGTTGGATGCCCGTGGTCTTCGGGCCCTCAGACGACACTGCATCACTCATCGGCATGATTTTGTCATTGACATTACTAAATGGGCCCAGGAATAGTTCCAGAAAGCACTGTCGGTAAACACAATCTGCTGTGCCATCTGCAGATGCCAACTAAATCTCTATCATGCAAAAAGGAAGCCATATGTGAACATGGTCCAGAAGTGCCGTCGTGTCCTGTGGGCCAAGGCTCATTTAAAATGGACTGTTTCAAAGTGGAAGAGTGTTCTATGGTCAGACGAGTCCAAATTTGACATTCTTGTTGGAAATCACGGACGCCGTGTCCTCCGGGCTAAAGAGGAGGGAGACCTTCCAGCATGTTATCAGCATTCAGTTCAAAAGCCAACATCTCTTATGGTATGGGGGTGCATAAGTGCATACAGTATGGGCAGCTTGCATGTTTTGGAAGGCACTATGAATGCTCTTTTGTTGGTTTTGATTGCTTCTAATGTCCTCATTTGTAAGTCGCTTTGGATAAAAGCGTCTGCTAAATGACTAAATGTAAATGAATGCTGAAAGGTATATAAAGGTTTTAGAGTGTAGTGAATTTTGCTTTCGCCAACCTAAGGAGGTGAAATAGTGTAGTGATGGGTTCTCACGTCACAGATGACGTTATGATTTTGGATCACGTGTCACTTAAGGTGTGGTTATGAGTACATCACATAAGAAAGATTGGTGGAATACCTAACTTGTAGAACCTTTACTGCATTATCAACACAAGGAAGACACAAGTGTAATAAAATAGATTTTAATAACAAAAGATAGACAAGAGTAATCAACAACTACTAAATGAATACCATGAATGGGAAAGGAATAAAGTGCATAAGATGCATAAAATGCAAGTGATTTTGTTGGATGTTGTTATGTCAGAGCTACGTTATCTGGAAAGAAACTTAAAGCAAGTATCAAACGAAATCTCTATAAAGTGGCTGAATCGTATGGTATTTATCTCTAAAGTAAAGATACTAGTTCTCCTCTTGATGATCGGCACGGGTAAAATCGTGTGGAAATAGCAAAACAGTGCTATATTTTAATCATTCAGAAATTGCAACAATTCATTGCCTGTGTGTATGTATGTATTTTGTTTTGTGTTCTTTAGCTTAGTTCATGTATTTTAGTAAGATAGCAAATAAACTCTTGTTTGATTTATAGAGAAGTGTTCTGTGTTCTGTTGTGTAATATTCAAATCAAACTTTGCCCAGATTACGTTACCTATGCTCATAACTGTCATAAAGTTATTTAAATAATTCTGTATTATTATATCGTGGCCACGAGAATAAACATCATTTCTCAGATATACTGAAATCTAACAACTCGCTGGACGATTGTTAGATAAGGTATAAGTTGGACGATTTGATTAATATCAATTGATCATATCAATATCAAATCGTAAGATTCCCTAAAGCTAAAATAAAGCTTAAACCAAAGAGCTAAATTAAACAATGTAAAAGGGTAAAATTATTACAGATCCTAGAGAAAACGGTAAGACCACAAAGTGACAGCAATGCCTACCATCGTTTATTTACATTCTCTGGTACTGTTCCGACTCCCGCAGGAGAAGAAACCATGGATCATTGGATTGAGCAAGCTAAAATGATGATAACCGAGTGTGAGTGCTCTGAGAGAGAAAAACGGAGAAGGGTTGTTTGAAAGCTTAAAGGGACCAGCCTTGGCAATCATTAAAGCTGTCCGTATGTCCAGCCCTGATGCTAGCACGCTGCAGTACCTTGAAGCGCTGGAAAGTACTTTCTGGTCCTCGGAGTCTGGAGAAGACTTGTATTTTGCTTTTCAGCTTCTTCGACAGTGTCCTGGAGGGTCACTTTCTGATTTCCTTAGAAGGATGGAGAAATCACTGACTAAAGTCATTCAAAGAGGTGGACTGTCTCCAGTACATGTTGACAAGGCTAGAGTGGAACAACTGATTCGTGGAGCTGTTGAATCTGACACGATGATTCTGCAGTTTAGGCTAAGGAAGCGAAAAAGACACCCACCCACTTTCCTGAGCCTTCTGAATGAGGTCCGTGAGGCTGAAGAAACTGAAGCCACTCGACACAAGATCACAGCCATGGCAAAGCCCGTACACTTTCAGGATGAGGAAAACATTTGTGCGAGAACTCAAAGCAGAAATTCAAGAACTGTGAACTCGGCTCAAAGGCGACCATTCAAATACCTTACCTGCTTCATCCATGATGCTAGAATCCAGAACAAAGCCACGACATACAAGCCTCACAGATCAACAAGAGGTAACAAAGGATTCTGAAGTTCAAGCTTTGAGAAAACAAGTACATCAATTGCAACAACAGCTAGCTGTAATGAGCATTGGTCAAAGTAGTTCATCGAGTCATGCCCAGTTACCACAACAACCTGCTCCAGGAACAAGCTTTCAAGGAACAAGGAAGATTACTTTTCTTACCGGTGCAGAAAGGATGGTCACATTGCTACAAAGTGTAAAGCCCCTGAAAATGCCACCCGGTTGATCAATAAGCTAGTCTGCTTCTTAAGGAAGGCTAAAGGAATGAGGACTGATCCAAACAATAGCAGCCAGTCTAGAGATCAAGCCTGTTTTTCCAAAAACAGTCATGTACACACCTGTGAGCCAAATAGTCTTCCCAAGGGATTAGTGGGACCAGCCTCGACCATTGCCTTAAAGATTGGTGGACATCCGTGCCAGGCTCTTTGGACAGCGGGTCTCAAGTCACCATTGTTTTTGACTCCTGGTATTCACGAAACCTGCCCAATGTGCCCATCTATCCTCTTGTTGGATTATCTATCTGGGGCCTTAGCTCATCCAGTTATCCCTACAAAGGATACATTGTCATCAATGTTTTGTTCCCTGTTTCTCTCACTGGTGCGGAAGAGACCATAGCTATCCTTGCTTTAGTCTGCCCAGACACCCAAGGCCCTCCACAGTTCCCAGTAATCATCGGAACAAATGCCAGCTTCTTTCAGCGAGTGATAGCTTGTAATGGGACTACTAACATCACAAACAGTGCGCACTCTCTAAGAATTCAAACCCACCAGAACTGCCAAAATCCTGCTGCTGATCGACCTAAAGGCCAAGTGAAATGGGAAGGCCCAGGAACTTTCAATGTCCCATCTTGTGGGGAGCGGTATCCCTTACACAAAGTCGAGTCCGATAAACCCTTGAGGAAAGATATCTTTCTCATTGAAACCTTGTCTGTTGATCCACTTCCTGCTGGACTGTTTGTTTCCCCAGTTGTACTGCCTTCTTCAGCTGTGGATGTGAATAACTTCAGAGTCTTGATTCACAATGAAACAAGCAAAGATCTTTCAATTCCAGCGGGGACTGTAATTGCCCATGTATTCCCTACCGACACAGTTACTGTTGCCCATGGAGCCCAAGAATCCAAAAGGCTGATTAATCCGGAGTTATTCAACTTTGGTGAGGCAAACATAGCTGCTGCCTGGGAAAGGAGATTACGTCTGAAGTTGGCTGAGTGAAGTAACGTATTATCCACAGAAGAATGGGATGTAGGCTTAGCCAAAGGTGTTACCCATCAGATCAGACTGAGTGATCCTCGCCCCTTCCGAGAACGTTCACGACACATTTGTCCAGCTGATATTGATGATGTAAGACGTCACCTAAAAGATCTTCTAGTAGCTGGTATCATTAAAGAATCCAGAAGCCTGAAGAATGTCTGAAGAAGACAACGAAAAAAAACTGCCTTTATCTGTCCGCTGGGATTCTACCAGTTTCAGCGCATGCCACAAGGAATCACTGGGGCCCCGGCAAAGTTTCAAAGGCTTATGGAGAAAGTGGTCGGTGACATGCATCTCTTATAAGTAATCTTCTACCTTGATGACCTCATTGTCTTTGGCAGCACACTCGAGGAACACGAGGAGCGACTGATGAATGTAAGGGAAACAGGTCAATTTAACTCAAAGGGAATAATTTATAATTTTATAGGGAATTTGAACAGAATCACTGTTTCACAGCTGATCACGGAGTCAGCCAGCGATTAGCTGAACGAGCCGTATAACATCAACTCTGCACTGGATATTAAAATCTAAAATATAGTGAAAACACTATTTAATAGCACAGTAACAAGATTGGCAGTTTAAGACATTAACTTGTAAGCACAAAACACAAGATACTTCTCTTTTCAATATAAATAATACTTTATTGGATAAATCTAAGACAAGTAAACTAATCTAACACATGAACACACGCATTCACACATTCACACAAGTTGCAGAAAGAGAGAAAGTGAGGAAAGGATGAGTTTAAGAGAATGAAAATGTGAAATCCCAAGTTTACAGCAATATGTGCTGTTGCATAGACCAGAACAACCATCAATCACTTATTTAACCCTCGCATTGAGTTTCTCAATGAGGCTAAAATTTATATTAACCCTTTGACGTGTACAATCACACCGGTGTGATCAGTCTTGGCTGGTCCCTGAAGCATACGATCACACGTTCAGCGTATCACGTCATCAACTGCTGAAATCTGCTTTCACGCTTTGATTGGCGCGGAGCCAGATCAGACGCTCGAGCGCTTGTCATATTATCACAAATATTCAGTGTTTTCAACCATATAATGCTTATTTTAGGTTTCAGACATTTAAATACACATAAGTACTAGCAAAACCATACATTTATAGTTTGTAAAGTACACGCTGATGTCCATGGAAACAGCAATAATGATCATTACAAATAAAATCTGATGACATATTTTATTGATATCATTTACAGATTGTGTAGGTAACTATAAAGTTTACTCTGCTCTTCTCCCAGTTTACCAGAGACTTACTTTAACGTGTTTCGGGAGTAGAGGATGAATGTGCGTGTTGTAAATAGCACAGCTGGGATTCAGCGTGAACAAACATGGTGGCGCCCATCACCTGGTATAGATCAACTAACACGGTCATTATAAAAGTGTTTAAACTACCAAATACATTTACTTGCACATATTTCAGAATAGGAATATCAGATGTTTCATAATATAGTGAGTATGTTTGTGAATATTAATAATAAAAAGAGGAAAAACGAATTAAAAGCGATCCACGTGTCATACAGCGCTATTGTGGCTGTGGTGCGTCACATGAGGCGTCGCGATGGAAACAATAAGGCTAAACATTCTAAAGTAACGGTCGCCTAAAAATACTCACCTCTGGGGGCTCAGCTAGAATATTTTAAACTCACGTGTGAAAGGGTTAAATGCGCCAATTCAGCTAAAATCTGGAGTTGTATTACTTGCATTGCCTTTGTGTTTAGGGATTCCCTTTTGTCATCGTCATTGCAGGAAAGGGCGTTTCCCGAGGTTGCTGATTGGTTGGAAGTTCAGTAGTCGTTGAAGTGATGTCTTGGGAAGCCAATGGTTGGGTGTTGGCTGAAGATGCAGAGTTGTGGCTGGTAGAAGTTTTGAGGTGATCACAGACTCGAGTTGAACTCGGAGACAAGGCATGGCGGCAAAACTTAAACTGAGAACACGAAACTCGCAACGGAAAAGAAAATAACTAAAGTAAAAGAAAGAAAGGATGTAACGAGACTAGGTGGTTTTTCTTCTCATCGTGGTGTTAGCAGCTGGCATGTAAGCCAGAGCATGCTCAAAGAGTGCTAAAAAGTAGCCTCAAAACGCGGTGGCAAAAGGCAAAAGCAAAAAGAGAAGAGAGAGGAAGAGTTTGATGGTGTCCTGTGTAGCATATGCTTAAGATCATTGATGGGTGTTTACACTTTATGGCTTAAGAGACCATTTTAGCCTTTTGACATTTGCATATAACTCACAGACCTGGCCCCACATTCTACCTTTATATGGGCGCTAAATGGCCAAGGGTTGTCCCCCACTATCAAGAAGAGGCTAAACAGATTGACTATCTTTTCTCTCCATCGGACTTCAAACAAATTCCAAAGAGGACTAAATGAGCCTCAGTACCAGGCCTGGCTGACCAGTGGACTACCCCCCCACGGTTACAAGATACATAACACACACACACACACACACACACACACATATACATTTTCTTTATTTAGACCATATTTAATTAGTTACAAAGGTATCTGGTATATGCATGTGTTGTTTGTATGTTTCCTTATTATATTAGCCTAGTTACCACTCATTAGTCGTATTAGTAAGCTCTAAACACTCATATTCAGGTGTATGAATGTATCTCTGGTTTAATATCTTTTAGATGTCTCTTTCTTGATATCAAAATAATCTTCTTTTTATTTCTCAAACAATGATGTACGCGATGTGATTGTGAAATGCATCATACTATTTTTACAGTACTGTGGGAAAATGTACACCGATTTGCCAGAACACTCATAAAACATGCAAATGAGGTGTCAAGTGGAACAAAGAAACACTTTCCCACTGAAACTATATGCCTTGTTATTGGTCAAACTAACCAAAATGGGTGTTACAGGGAAACCAGATAAAACTTCTCCCACACCCAAAAGGCGACTTTTTCTCTTTACATTCGGTGCCCTGGAGACACACATCACCGTGGAAAACTCGCGACTCCCCTTTCGGGGAGAGTCCGAGCTTCTGGCAGTTTTGAGTTCAGTAACTTTGGCGATTTAACTTCGGACCAATCAACCCGTGGCTGGAATGACGAAGCTTTCACTCCTGAAGGAATTCATCAAGAATCTACGCATTATACACACATCTATGTTTAATGTGTGTATGTTTGTGTTTAGTTCAATGTTACATGTTCCCCTGTAGTGTAGTTTAATAAACATCCATATTTATTCACACTTGATTGTCTGTGTCTGCCGCTCACAGAAGGTCACTTCAGCGTTCCGGTTTTGCTACATGCTCTATGAGCAATGTATTAGTAAGGAAATTAATTTTTCATGGCCAGAGAAATAATTTTCCTTAGAGTCAATAGACGATTAAAACTGTCCGTACTGTGGACGAGCAAATCATTTTATTGTACTTCTTCAGTTAAACAAGGAGAAAACTGAAGTCATTGCATTTGGAAACAAAGATGAAGTTCTCAAGGTGAATGCATACCTTGACTCTAGGGGTCAAACAACTAAAAATCAAGTCAGAAATCTTGGGGTGATTCTGGAGACAGACCTTAGTTTTAGTAGTCATGTCAAAGCAGTAACTAAATCAGCATACTATCATCTCAAAAACATTGCAAGAATTAGATGTTTTGTTTCCAGTCAAGACTTGGAGATACTTGTTCATGCCTTTATCACCAGCAGGGTGGATTATTGTAATGGTCTCCTCACCGGCCTTCCAAAGAAGACCATTAGACAGCTGCAGCTCACCCAGAACGCTGCTGCCAGGATTCTGACTAGAACCAGAAAATCTGAGCATATCACACCAGACCTCAGGTCCTTACACTGGCTTCCAGTTACATTTAGGATTGATTTTAAAGTACTTTTACTCGTTTATAAGTCACTCAATGGTCTAGGACCTAAATATATTGCAGATATGCTCACTGAATATAAACCTAACAGACCACTCAGATCATTAGGATCGAGTCAGTTAGAAATACCAAGGGTTCACACAAAACAAGGGGAGTACGCTTTTAGCTAGTATGCCGCCCGCAGCTGGAACCAGCTTCCAGAAGAGATCAGATGTGCTAAAACATTAGCCACATTTAAATCCAGTCTCAAAACTCATCTATTTAGCTGTGCATTTGTTGAATGAGCACTGTGCTACGTCCGAACTGACTGCATTGTATTTTATGTATAATCCTTTTCTATTTAACTGTTTTAAATTTCATTTTAAATCAATTTCTATATCATTTTAAAATTCCTTGTTTTATTATTTTAATTCCTTGTTTTTATTGCTGTGAATGATTATTTCACTTTCTTTTATGTAAAGCACTTTGAATTACCACTGTGTATGAAATGTGCTATATAAATAAACTTGCCTTGCCTTACTATTAATGCTACAGTTAATTCCTGAAGATGAATATATAATTGATAACAACCCATTATGATTAATTATGTTCATCTCACTTTGAGCTAATTTGCTACAGTTTGGTGGAGGACGCTAAGGCAACGTTTTAAACCTGGTTCTGTGAGCAGACTCGGGCTGCATCCGAAACCGCCTACTTCTCTACTATATAGTAGGGGAAAAGCAGTAGGCGAGCGAATAAGTATGTCCGAATCCTTAGTATTCATAAAAGAGTAGTCGAGAATTACCTGGGTGATGTATTAAGACATTCGGATGGCTTAAAGTGCATCCGAATATGCCTACTTACCTACTATATAGTAGGGGAAAAGCAGTAGCCGAGCGAATAAGTATGTCCGAAACCTCAGTATTCTTAAAAGTAAAGTCAAGAAGTTCCCGGATGTCCTACTGCTTCTGCCCAGATTCTGAAGTGTTCATCTGATGGACACTTTTCTATCCCAGGAGGCAACGGGAGATCAATAAATCATCATCAAATGTGATGGAGAACAGCGATGAGGCTGTTTACAAATGTGAGTATTATAAATCAAAAACACGGTTATATGTGTTAAAATCGCTTTTGTTGAGCTACTGTAGAGTAAACTGTTCAATTGTATATATCAGTATATTTATTATTTTGCTGTAAAAACATGTTTTATTATGTAGCCTATAGTGAACAGGGGAGCTCCAGACCTCCAGTAACCACACGCACGTCTCCAAAGTGCATTTAAACCATACATCTTAAAGACGATTACTAAATGTTTATTTAATATGAGACAGGAAAATATTCTAAAAGAATTACAGATGAGCACATCACAACATGAACAGACATCTGAGTGAGTGATGTAACGTTACGTGTGCTGTTATGTAGAATTCACTGTTCAACACTGCTTTAGATTAATGTAAGTAATGTGAATAAATCTACATGGAGTAGCTAACCATAAGTTAATTTGTCCATTAGTATTGTTGATAAACTGAGGAGCATTTGTGTTGGATAAAAAGCCAGTGAACACATCAGCAGCTACCTCAACATGTAAATGCAGTATTGAGCAGATAAATCACAGAGGTGACTGAATCTTGTCTGGATGTTACAGGGACAGATGAGACACACGTGTGTTTATCCGGTGAAGAGTGACTGATGAAGGAATGCTGCCATCAAAGGCTCTCAGTGAGTATACTACTGACATCAATAAAACATCTTTTAAATCTTAAGTTGTAGTTTATTTTAATTATTGTAATTTCAAACGTAGCTATTACAGCACTTTTCTGATTCTTGATTGCTGTACATTTGATGCAGAGCTTTTGTGGTGGAGCAGATGACAACGGCATTTGTGGGAAAAAAAGGAAAACAAAAATATAAAGTAAGAAATCATTTTGTTACTTCTAATACAGAAATCAAATGACATTGTGCTGTTAAAATGACTGCTTTTCTATTGTGTTTGTGCATCTTTGCAGGATCTGAAATGTCTGCAGGCTGCTGTGAGCAGTGAGGATGGAGAAGTCCACAGCAGCATCCTGGAAATAATCCAGTGCCATAGATGAGATGCTCCATCACTCCACCTGCCCTTACTGCCTCAACTGGGCTGGATGTTACTGTGGTCTCTTTATCCTCAGTGAGCCCAGAGCCAGCGAGAGCATCTAGAGAAAGACCAAAAGAAATTGAGGATGTGATTTTGGTCAAGTTTGTCCTGCTGGTTTCTGTTCATACAACATCAGTCGTTTTATCTCGAATGGACTATTGTAATTCTTTATATGCTGGAATTTCCCAGTCCTCTTTTACAAGGCTTCAAATGGTTCAAAACGCTGCAGCCAGATTTTTAACGGGAGTCCGCAAACATCAACATATTACTCCTATTTTAATGGCTCTAAATTGGCTGCCGGTACGTCATAGAGTTGATTTCAAAATATTGATGTTTGTTTTTAAATCTCTAAATGGTCTTGCACCCTCGTACCTAACTGAACTTTTAAATCTGAATACATCAGGCAGGTGTCTACGGTCCACAAACAGTTACTCTCTATCTCATCCCCGAACATGACTGAAGTCAAGAGGGGGTCGTGCGTTTGCCGTTGTTGGACCTAGGCTCTGGAATAGTCTTCCTTTTTATCTGAGATCCCTGTCCTCTGTACATGAGTTTAAATCAAAGTTAAAATCTTATCTTCTGGCCAGAGCATTTAGCAGTTCTTAATGATGTTTTATGTTTATTATGTTTTACTGCTTTCTTTCTTTTTTATCTTGTATTTTAGTTTTATACTCTGTAAAGCACAGTGGTCAACTCCTGTTGTGTTTATTTGTGCTATAAAAATAAATGAAATGAAATGAAATGAAATCAATCAATGAAGCCTGAGTTTCAGAAGCTTCAAAAGCATCATCATATAATGTCATGAAGCTTCTGAAAGTCAGGCTCTATTGACTGATATAGTATGAACAGAAACCAGCAGGACAAACTTGAAAATCACCTTTTGTGTTTGGAAATACACACACACACACACAAGGACTGAACAGCATGGATGCGAGTAAGTAATGACTGAATTTATATGTTTTTTGGTGAACTAACCCTTGAAAGCTCCAAATAGAAATTGTATGAAATATATGTAAACATTTATATTATAGTAGTACCTTGAAGAAATAATATTTAAGAAACAAGCAGCTTTTAATTGAGCTGCAAAAAACATTTACATTTTAATTTAATTTTTCTTTAAATTTACAATTATGCATTTGGCAGACACTTTTATCCGAAGTGACTTACAGTGCTCTTATTACAGGGACCCCAATCCCCTTGGAGCAACCTGGAGTAAAGAGCCCTGCTGAAGGACACACTGATAGTGACGACTGCAGAGATCGATCCAGCAACCTTCTGCTTACCAGTTCACTACACCACAAAAGTAATGAAGCTATATCAAAAATTAGCTTGTAATTGTAAACATATTAAATGAAATTTGGCAAGAAATGGAATGCTGACAACATGAGATGTATTTTTTTTTACTCTGTGTAATTGTTTTACAGGTAGTTGTCCTCATGGAGAGCAGGCAAACAGATGTTTGGAGCAGACACAGCAGGAGCCAGATTGTCACACACATGTTCTCCTGCTCTTGATTCAAGATTGTGTGGTTCAGGGGCGTCATCATGGTCTTCCTCATCCTCTCTGTGTACTCAGGCAACGATAGCCTCGATGTCCGTTTCCCATCCA
Source organism: Schizothorax lantsangensis (assembly GCA_027422415.1). Classification (NCBI taxonomy): domain Eukaryota; kingdom Metazoa; phylum Chordata; class Actinopteri; order Cypriniformes; family Cyprinidae; genus Schizothorax; species Schizothorax lantsangensis. The sequence continues at coordinate 18,535,130 of CM049846.1, read as the reverse complement.
TGATCAGATTCAGTCTGACTGCAGCAGTGTGGGTCGTGATGGACAGCAGAGACAGGTAAAGGTGGACACGGTGGTCAGATGCAGAACTGGCTCAGCTGTGTTGAGATGGCAGTAGGATGTGGGTTCACTGCATGTAAATACTTGATTGTTAGAACAATATGTTTGAATAAAGCTTTGTTTTATGTGTTGTTGACTTGTTTATTTATTGTCATGGTTACTTTTATTTACATTTTACTCATTTGTTCATGTTTCCTGTTGTTGTCCGTAAATAAAATATAATTGTTTCATTGACATATGTGTAGCCATGCATAGCTATGGCATATGAAAAAGCTAATTACATTTTGCTTGTTTTACTAAAAAGTAGAATTAATTATTGGTCAGCATTTATCATTATTATTGTTCATAAGTGTTGGGCTACCAATGCATTCTGAGGAAAACTTAATTTCTAAGTAGTAATACTTACATTTTTCGAGTGTAAAATCAACAGTCTTCTCCAAAGGTAAGATCTTTGAGCAGCTGATCGACGTCTCCTTTGTGCAGATATTACAAACATGGAGGAAAACTGTACTAGGTAGGGTTGTGGATTTATTGATGCTATGAGGTGTTTGTGCGCCTGTCGCTCTTATTTTCTTTTTATTATTTATTATTATTACTGTAGAACATACAAGCTCAGTGAAAGATGGTAGTATCTTTAACAATGAACAATCATAATGACAAAAAAACAACAGAAAACATAACTATAATGGGTTTGCATATACTATGAGATTATATACACGGGAAAAAAGATTAAATATCTTAGAATAATCATACAATTCATATAAACATTATGCATTAAAATTGCATTTGTTTTTGTTATTTATAAGCCTCAGGGATGAAACGAGAGAGACATTCAACAAGAAAAATAAGAAAACAAAGGAGTTTTAAGCCAGTTTTGCGTGTGGGTGAACAATTTTGCACATAAAATTAAGAAAATAACATTTAAGAGATAAGGATTTTAGTTTTTCGTAAATTATACACGCACCAGGACACTTTACTCAGCACCAACAAAACCAATATGCAAGTAACTGCGTGTTAACTATTTAGATACGCTTCTAGGCTTCGACCCCTTTTAATTAAGGTGATGTAATGCTTTGATGGTTCTAACAGGTTGAGTTTAGCTGATGTGCAAATCCTGCCATTATACTCTCTCTTGCGCGCGAGCGCTCTCTCTCTCTCTCCATGCCTTCCTTGCGTTGGCATCTATGTTTAATGTGTGTATGTTTGTGTTTAGTTCAATGTTACATGTTCCCCTGTAGTGTAGTTTAATAAACATCCATATGTATTCACACTTTGTTGTCTGTGTCTGCTGCTCACAGAAGGTCACTTCAACGTTCCGGTTTTGCTACATGCTCTATGAGCGATGTATTAGTAAGGAAATTAATTTTTTGTGGCCAGAGAAATAATTTTCCTTCGAGTCAATAGACGATTAAAACTGTCCGTACTGCGGACGAACAAATCATTTTATTGTACTATTAATGCTACAGTTAATTCCTGAAGATGAATATATAATTGATAACAACCCGTTATGATTAATTATGTTCATCTCACTTTGAGCTAATTTGCTACACCTGAGTTTTTAAACTCGACTTTTGGACACATCCCAAAATGGTGTGTTGACCAATTAGATATTTTCTTAGCTCGGGGTGTTGCTCTGTTTCTCCCCCCAACACATAAATCATGTTATCTTATCAGTCACATGGTCCGAATTTTCCCACTCTTGTAGGGTATAATTTTGGACATGGTTTCTATAAAAAGACTATGATACATTTGAAAAAGGTTAAGATTGGAAGATATGTTTCAAGCAAGAAGATTCAAACACACACATACTAAACATGAATATGAACCCTTAAGCTATTCAATAGTTATTAGAAAGACATACACAATAAGTGATTAAAACATGATAGTCAAATGTGTGGGTTATAATACATAATATGGAGTTATGCATAGAAATCATTAGTTTCTCATAAGTATTTTAAGATGATTTTAGGTGCATATGGAAAAGACAGTCTCTGTGTAGTTCTGTGTAGAACAAAAAGGTCAAAAGGGTTTTGGAAGAAATTTCAGTCTGGTTCTTTGTCTTGGGTGTCAGGATGTGCTGTTTCTTTGATCATCAATCTTGGTTACTTGCCCCAAATTTGACAATCTCCTTCCTGATTTGGAATTATCAATGTTCTTTGTGTCAATGTTGTAAGATGTTCTGTGAAAGAGGCTTGCTTCAGACGGGCTGGCGCTAGGGATCTGATTTATGACGTTGTCCTGTTTTCTTGGGCCTCTGTGGAATTTTGGCTCCTCATGTTTCGATGTTCTGATCGAATCTTAATTTGTCTGACTCGTTCTGATCCTACATGAAGGTTCTCGACTGACTGGAGGAATGGGGCTGAAAATATCTATCGACAAGTGCCAGTTCTGTCAGCCACAGGTCAAGTATGTGGGACACATTGTTTCTGACGCTGGTATAGCTCCGGACCCAGAAAAAGTAGCAGCTGTTAATCAGTAGAAAGAGCCTACTGACCTGAAATCCTTACGATCCTTCCATGGATTTTGTGGGTTCTATCGGTGTTTCATTAACCCTCTGGGGTCTGAGGGTGTTTTGGGGGCCTGGAGAAGTTTTGACATGCCCTGACATTTGTGCTTTTTTTCAGTTGCTTATAAACATATAAATGGCTAAAGTCTAATAACACTGTAATCAGCACAAACTGGGCTACAATAATATGTTAGCAGCATTTATGTACATGATTGTGTTTTTGAGAAAGCAACGTATGCGTGGTTAGTGAAAAACTAAAATTTTGAAGTCACTGAAATAAGGCCAAATCTTTTTTCATGCATGACTTTTGGGACTTCACCTTGTCCGTCCAACAAAGATGTTTACTGTTAGCTGCTCTCACAGCAGCAAAAAAATTGCTAGTCAACCATTGGAATCCTCCTCACACAATAGACAGACAAACCTAGACTGTGTATTTGTTGGACATTATCTCGATAGAACTCTCAACTTCTCGTATACATGGATCTAATGTGAAAACTGTAAATTTATGGCATTCAGGTTTTAATGTTGTCATCTTTTCTAAAATCTTTGTAAAAATTATTTTATATTTATTTATTTATCTATTAATATTAATTAATTTATTTGTATTATTATTATTTATTTTATTTTATCTTATTTTTATTTTTTTTATTTTTTTAAGTCTACCAGGGGGTGGGTTCTAAATTTGCACAGCTGCTTTTTGTTTTATACTATTATTAACAGAAGAAAATTCAATAAACAGTTGTTAACAAAAAAAAAAAACTGACAGAATTTGAAAGATGAGACTTTGAAATTTGCAATTTGCAAGAGCAATACTGCCCTACAAAGGCAAAGTTCAGTAACTACGCAAACACTGAAACTGAGAAAAATGCCTTCAAAGTTTTTACATCAGCCAGTCAAACATGTAGTGGGTAGATTAGTGGCAATGCATTCATTTAAAGCCTTTTTAGGATGAAATTTTTTATAGATAAAAACCATGACCACTGAAGTGACCTTTGACCGCCAAAATGCAGATACTACACTCTGCCTTTGGATGACCTTACACAACTAAAACACTATTGCAAAAGCAAAGTGCAGTATCTACCAACTAAATGTGTTCATCCAGCTTTATTGTTGTGTTTCTTACTACGTTGATTGTTTTAATAACTTTAATAGTTTTATTGATGTTTGCATGTTGTGAATGTTAAAATTGCTCAGTAGTAAGCCTCAAGATCATCTTATTGCAATGCTCCTTTCACCACAAAGAGTGTTTTGCTCATTTTATTTAAAAAGTAATTCATTACAGACCACGTAGTTAAAACAGTAGTTTAAAAAAAAATCACACAATTTAAACTTTGCCTAACAATATAACTAGGGATGCCATAAACGAAAATGAGGGATAATTGTGAGTCTTTATAGGAAAATAAGGGACAGAATAAGGGATGCTCAAAATATTTGTACTGTACCACATCCTGTACATCATTTCCATATCTGCAGTTAAGTATGTGTATAAAAGGTTCTCAAAAAAAAAAAAAAATAATAATAGTTTGTTTGCTTAACGTAGGCTATTTATGTACAATTATTCTGAAATGAATTTTAATGTCATACAAAAAATGTCACACACATTATACAAACCACTGGCCTGTGATTCAGGCTGTGAAATAGTGAAAGAAGTCATCCCTCAGGTAGATTGCATGTTTTCTTGCCTAGCTGGATGTGCTCATGATGTGCTCATGATAATTCACCCAAACTGATCTGCCGCAATCAAAACGCGGACGGAACTGCAGTCAGCACGAGTCCCACTCGCTGTGAAGCAGGAGCGACCAGGCGGCAGAGGATCCTGCTTGGTCATAAAGCCTTCCTCGAACGGCAATGTTAACAAATGAAACGGTGATTTGTGGAAAACAAATGTATTATTTGCATGGTCTGGTAACGTTAGTTATATGGCGTATGCCTGTGAATAGGGGACAAACTGCATTTTGTATAACTTTCATACAGAACTCCTCTTTGATGAATTATATAACTTTACCGGAGCCAGCTAACTTTTGAAGGAATAACCCCTACAATTGGATTAGCTGCCTGAAACGTGGAGAGATGTCCGAATCAACAAACATCAACACGATTAAATCAGATTATCATTACGTTGTCAGAGTGGATATAGAGCAGTGCAGGTAGGCTGTTTAATTTGCTTGCGGCTGGCTAGTTAATATTAACTGATTATAAAGATGTAATTTGCCTTGCTAGGAGTTAATATTTTGCTATCTTCCTTACCTGTCTTTGGATATTTGCATTTTAACGCGAGTTCAACCATCATTTGAGCGCGGGATACCAAGGCAGACCGTGCAGTATCTGCGGTGTCAAAGCCGGAAAACAAAGCCAGAACGCAGTAACTTCACTTACTGCGGTTTGCCTTGGTATTAGTTTGGATTTTGTAGTTACTGCAATTTTTACACTCTCGTTTCTCTGAAACGGGACAAAATTGAACCAGGAGACTTTGTCACAAGACAGAACAGATGTCACAAAGACTTAACTCAATTTTGACCAGGTGTGTAGTTACTGCACTTTGCCTTTGGACGGCAGAATAGGCTATACCCTCAAAATCTTACAACTTTAATCTCATAATTGCTATGACTTAATTCTCTGAATTTTGACTTTATTCTCGAAATATTTTGACTTTTTTCTCACAATATTGACTTTATTCTCAAAATATTTCAACCTTTATTCTCGTAATTTTGACTTTATTCTCAAAATATTTTGACTTTATTCTCATATTGCTGTGACTTTATTTTTTTCTCAAAATATTGCAACTTTAATCTTGTAATCTTAGAAAAAAAATGCTGGCACTAAAACGCCATCGTACTTTACAGAGTGCCGATTACAGAACTGGTGCAAACATATCCACATCGCTATGATCAGATACTTTCTTAAATGTTCTTTTCTCACCGCTGTCATGTTTATTGGGTGTTTATTTTGTAATTGAGAAGAAAGTATGCAGCATGTATTTACACATTCATCTAAATGCTGCTCTCAGCAGTGTCGGGATGTTCACTAACATTAAACCGCTGCTTGCATACAGTATATCAAACCTCTTTTTACCCCTAACCAAAGAACGAAAAAGAACTTAGCTGTGAGTATACTGGGGACTTTACACATGACAGCACTTTTTGTTTGTAGTTTTGTAAAACTCTCCCACACTTTATTGGTTCTGCTTTGTTTGCACGACTCATAACTGTGTCTTCTTAATCAGGAGAATCTTGGAGTTCATCAAAGTAGCTACATGCATTGTAAAGCTCAGACTCTAAGATTTCAAATGATATCCATTTTTCGTTGATCAAGGCAGTGGTTTGAAAAATATGATTAGTAATATTTTCGCGGAGGAGGGGGTGTCCCGCCCACGGTACACTTCGGTTTAGAGGAACTGTTCGTTAAGAGTTGATCAAAATAATTAGATTCATTAAAAAGCTGAGATTCTAAGATTTAAAAGGATACCTATTTTATGTTATTCCATTCAGGGGTTGCTTAGTAATTTAATTGTGAATTATTTTGTGCGGATGGGTTTAAAGCGTTAATGTATGTTAATTTATGCACTCAAAACTTGGTCGGGGCTCCTTCAACACAAATTCCAGCATCAGTGAGGTGTGGCATAGAAGCGATCAGCCTGAGACTATTGAGCCTTCAGCTCGTCTGTATTGTTGGATCGACTGTTTCTCATCTTTCTCTTGAAAATATCCCATTGATTCCATATGGGGAACCCCAAATCATCACTGACTTCGGAAACGTCACACTGGACTTCAAGCAGCTTGGATTCTGTGCCTCTCCAGTCTTCCTCCAGATTCCAGACCTTGATTTCCAAATGAAATGCAAAATGTACTTTTATCTGAAAAGAGGACTTTGGACCACTGAGCAACAGTCCAGTTATTTTTCTCCTTAGCCCAGGTAAGATGCTTCTGACATTGTTTCTGTTTCAAAAGTGGCTTGGTAGCCCTTTTCCTGAAGACGTCTGAGCATGGTGAATCTTGATGCACTGACTCCAGCTTCAGTACACTCCTTGGGAAGCTCTCCCAAGTGTTTGAATCGGCTTTGCTTTACAGCATTCTCAAGCTTGCGGTCATCCCTGTTGCTTGTGCACCTTTTCCTACCCAATTTCTTCCTTCCAGTCAACTTTGCATTTGATATGCTTTGATACAGCACTCTGTGAACAGCCACCCCTTTCAGTAATGACCTTCTGTGACTTACCCTATTTGTGGAGGGTGTCAATGATTGTCTTCTGGACCATTGCCAAGTCAGCAGTCTTCCTCATTATTGTGGTTTCAAAGAACAAGAGATACCCGGCATTTATACTGTAGGGATGGTCATTTAATGAAATGAATGAAATGTAAATATTCTAATATTTTGAGATACTGGATTTTTGACTATCAGCAGCTGTAAGCTCTAATCATCAAAATAAAAATAAAAAAATGAAACGTTTTACTTTACATGTAATGAATCTAGAATATTTGAAAGTTTCACTTTTTGAAATGTTACAAAAAAAAAATTCCTTTTTTTAGATGCACCTGTAACTGTGAAAACTGTAAAACACTTTTTTTTTTCCTTTTTTTTTCTTCTTACTGCTGAAATTTAGATCACTTATGGTGAATTGTTTTCTCTCAGGTATATAAGCTTCACAGTGAATACTTCTACATCACTCTTGTCAATGTAGCCCATAGCAACAACAATAATATATCTTGACTCCATATAGTGGTTATTTTGAGGAAAAACCCAGATATTTTGAGCAGTAGGATTATGTAAAATACATAATATGAAATTAAATTTTTTAAGTAGCCTATATAAAATGACAAAACATTCATCAAGCAGTAATTTTTACTTAAGTACATAAAAAATCAAGTACTTTTGTACTTTTACTCGAGTAAGATTGAAAAGGGGTACTTCATACTTTTACTGGAGTAATATTTTATTATACATATCTGTACTTAAGTACTTGACTTGTGTACTTCGTCCATCACTGGGGAAAAGGTCCCATGATATCCACACCTAGCATATACCCAGGCTCCACCACTGGCATTGACTTAACTGACTAGACAATTTAGTGATATAAGGTTTGTACTGCTGATATGCTTTGCAATGTCTGCAATATATCCAGACATATTTCCTTATACTTGGCCAGTACGCAACTTCTAGCAGCCGCAGGAGGGTTTTCAATTGTCTGAAATGTCCGCTCAAAGGACTGTTGTGAGCAAACTTTGAAAGTTCCTCCTGATAACATGTCGGTATAACTAACTGAAACTTTTGTCCTTGCTGCTTACTCAGCACACTGTGGAAAAGATATCAATTTTAAATGATGTAATGTATTCTTTAGGGGTCACAGTCAATTTGAGGTGTAACTGTCTTTGGACATCAATTCTTTAACTTCATGGCCTTTCTGTTGCGCTTCCCAATTGATTTGAAGGCCCACGTGACTATCAAGCCGCCTTTCCACTGCACACAACATTCGGACACGACTGTTGGAATTCACCCCCTAGTGGCAGTCGCACAGAATTTTAATTTTGGTTGTACACGTCAACATGGGAGAAGCTCATTCTTGCGGTCTTGGAAAATCCAATTCTTTATGATACAGATCTAGAATCATACAGCAATATTAACACAAAAAATGTAGCATGGAAGCGAGTGGCTGAGATTGTTGGTCTGTCAGGTGTGTTTTGTTTGCAAAATGTGCTGTATGTATGCGAACCCATAATTAGCATCTAGCCTATATTTCCATGCAGTTGTATTATTCCATATTTTACAGTATTTGAGTTACAGTATTAAGACCGTGGTTGAAATAAAATAGCAATGCTGTAACATTTTAATTTAAAAGATTATGATCACATGCTAATGTAATATGTTAACAAGCAGTATGAAATAACATCAATTACCCTTACAAAAATTAACCATGGTTATACTACAAATAAAACAAAACAAAACAAAACAAAACATGGTTACTATGGTTAAATCATATCAACCAAAAAATTAACCATGATTTAGCTACACTAACCATAGTTTAACCATTGTATTTGTAGTAAAACTGTGGTTATACAAAATATATAATAATACACTTAATACACTTTTACTATAATAAAACCATGGTTACTTTTTGTAAAGGTATCTCCAAGTTAACTTGAACATGATTTTCATAGTTTTTTTTACTTAACAGTGGATTAGTGCAGGATAAAGTGGAGAGTTCTCAGAGATGTTTATGTTAGGGAAAGGAGAGAGAAGAAGAAGAAAATAAGTGGAGCAGCTGCCACCCAGAAACGTCCTTGGGGGTACTATCACATTATGACTTTCCTCCTTCCATTTATCTATTCTCGGCCCACATCTGAGAACATGGAAGAGGAGAGGGGAGAAAGGAGAAAAGATGAGGAAGACATAGCAGATGTAAGCACGAAGGAAAGACATGGTCAAGAAATGCAGGGAGGGAAGGACATGACAGAAAGGCATAGGGTAGAAATCAGTGCATAAGAGAGCAGGATGGATGGTCTGGTAGAGGACATGACTGGAGAGGAGGGCAGAAAGAGGCAGAGCACAGACTTTACCCAGTCTCGACAATGCCGCAGATGAGTAGAGGCGGCATCGTTATCTTGTTTTGAAAGGAAAATTGTGAAAGCTCCAACCATCCAACCCCTGCTGGATCAGAAGATCCTGATATGCAGTTCCTGCAGAGTTTGCTTCCAGCCCTGAAGAGACTTTATCCAAGATCCAGGGAACTCACCAAGCTGAAAATCCACCAGCTAATTTTCGAGTTTAACTGTGAGTTTTGGATATCTCAGACTTGATATTCTTTTTAAAGTAGTGAATGGTGGTGATATTGCATTAAAAAATATAACTGTACTTATATACTGTATATATTATTATTTTTTTATTTTTTTGCATAAATTTTCATCAGGATATCTTATTGGACCTCTTCTCTCTCCCTGACACACACACACATACACACACACACATGTTCCATGTACACCACTCAAAGCCCATACTTGTTACTCTACTCAGGTTCTCTGAAGTTAATGTTGCTCATGTTCTGGAATGTTCAGCAACACACTGACACACCTGCACACACTATCCACACATTAAAAATATACATGACATACATTTAACATCTCTAATAATAAAAAAAAAGATTACTCATTTACTTGAAGTTGTGTTAATTGCTACCATGCTTTTTTGTTTAGGCAGTCAGTACTCAGATACATCTGGTTTAGATTTGATTGTAATGTCATATAAAATATAATTTTCAGAAGTACTATTGAATTCTAAAGCTAGAGTAAAAACAACAATAATAATAATAATAATAATAATAATAATAAATTTAAAACTATGATAATGGCTAAAACAACAACAACAACAATAATAATAATAATAATAAATATTACAGAGTCAACCTTTAATATCAACCATAATAATAATAAAAAAGCTGCAGGTTTTATTATTTGATATAATTTATTTGGGAAGATTTGGTATGCACAAGAAATAAGAGACACACACACTAAACTCGAAAAAGGCTTTTGTGAAACTGTGGCGGCCCATAAAAGGGCCTTTGGTCTGTAGAAAGGGCTACAACACCAGATGCTGCCATGGAACCTCACCGCGTACAGAGGAAAATAAGTTTGCAGTTTGGTCCATCCATCACTGGTGCAGAGGGGTGAGTTGTTTTGTTTCTCCGCAGGAGATTGTGGAGGACACATGTCGCTTTCACACAGGCTTCTACTGTCACGGTGCACACACGAGGAGGAAACAGGAACACGCAGACGAGGACATAAACTCAAATAATTGTCTTTAATGAGACATCAAGGTAGGACAAGGCAGGACAAGGCAGGAGGATACACCGGGGAAGTAACGAATAGACTGGACGAAATCAAACTCAAAAGACAGGACTAATATACACAGGTAAATCATAGATAATTAGACAAACAGGGCTGGACAAGGATTAACTCATAATGACACTTAACGAGGACAGGAAACAAACCAAATATGGACACAAGAGGCAGGAACAGATGACACCCAACAGAACCCTGACATAACTCCCCCCTCCCGGAAGGCGTGTCCCACGCCGTAACAGTTCCACCGGGGAGGGGGGGTGGGCACTCTGGAGGCCCCTCAGGACAAACACGGAGAGGAACACAGGACGGGGACCTCCAGAGCAGAACAGATAGACAAAGGAGGCCATGGCGGAGCTGGGAGCTCAGGAGGCCATGGCGGTGCAGGGAGCTCAGAAGGCCATGGCGTAGCTAGGGGCTCAGGAGGCCATGGCAGTGCAGGGAGCTCAGGAGGCCATGGCAGGTGGTCCTTGTGGCCATGGCCTCCCCCCAAATTTCCCTGGGGAAGTTAGGGGGTATCAGGAGCCCTCCGGGGCTAGACACACAGGACAGTACATGGATAGCCCTCCAGGGCTAAACACACAGGAACAGGACAGGACAGAACAGACCTCCGGGGCTAAACAGACAGGGACAGAACCTTTAATATCAACCATAATAATAAAAAAGCTGCAGGTTTTATTATTTGATATAATTTATTTGGGAAGATTTGGCATGCACAAGAAATAAGAGACACACACACTAAACTCGAAAAAGGCTTTTGTGAAACTGTGGTGGCCCATAAAAGGGCCTTTTGTCTGTAGAAAGGGCTACAACACCAGATGCTGCCATGGAACCTCACCACGTACAGAGGAAAAGAAGTTTGCAGTTTGGTCCATCCATCACTGGTGCAGAGGGGTGAGGAACACAGGACGGGGACCTCCAGAGCAGAACAGACAGACAAAGGAGGCCATGGCGGAGCTGGGAGCTCAGGAGGCCATGGCGGTGCAGGGAGCTCAGAAGGCCATGGCGTAGCTAGGTCCCCTCAGCCCGGCCCCTACAACCGGAACCCTTTTACCCCCCCCAAAATTTTCCTGGGTAAGTTAGGGGGTATCAGGAGCCCTCCGGGGCTAGACACACAGGACAGTACATGGATAGCCCTCCAGGGCTAAATACACAGGAACAGGACAGGACAGGACAGACCTCCGGGGCTAAACAGACAGGGACAGGACAGGACAGCCCTCCGGGGCTAAACAGACAGGGACAGGACAGGACAGCCCACAGGAACAGGAAGCCCTCCTGGGCTGGCTTGGAAGCTGAGGCTTCCTCTGGGCATGACAGAGTCAGGGGCCCTCACAGGGTCCCTCAGCAACCGCTTCCACTTCGGCGACAAGGGGCAGGCGGCTAGAATGGCCTCCCTGGCCACAACAAGAGGAGCCGCCTGCCCCAAACGAGTCTCCATGGACAAGACCGACATGATGATTAAAATGTTCCTGTGGGCACGACAAAACAGACACACGGCACTCCTGGCCGTAACATGTGGACTTGATCCAAGGGGCTAGGGATAGCGGCGGCCAGCGGGCATGAGTCAGCGCCAATCCGGCGGGCATGAGTCAGCGGCGATCCGGCGGGCATGAGTCAGCGGCGATCCGGCGGGCCTGAGTCAGCGGCGATCCGGCGGGCATTGAGTCAGAGGCGGGCCGGCGGGCATTGAGTCAGAGGCGTTCCGGTGGCGTGATCTCCCGCGAACGGCGCGCCTGGGGGAGCGGCAACCGGGAACTAGGCAACCAGCCGGCGGGCTAGGGATAGCCACAGCCGGAGGCGGATATCTCCCGCGATCGGCGGGCATGAGGGCTCGCGGCCAGCGGACTCGCGGCACTCGCGGCGATCCCGCGAAACTCCCACGCCGTCTTGCAGTGGGCTATGGCGGGATTACGAGCGGCAACTTCCTTGCCGCGGGACAGACACACAGTAACCAAAACAAAGACTTTAGAAAAAAAACGAAAAACAAAACGGGGTGAATGGGCACCGCTTACGGTTGGGTCTGGTCTTCTGTCACACACGAGGAGGAAACAGGAACACGCAGACGAGGACATAAACTCAAATAATAGTCTTTAATGAGACATCAAGGTAGGACAAGGCAGGACAAGGCAGGACAAGGCAGGAGGATACACCGGGGAAGTAACGAGTAGACCAGACGAAATCAAACTCAAAAGACAGGACTAATATACACAGGTAAATCATAGATAATTAGACAAACAGGACTGGACAAGGATTAACTCATAATGACACTTAACGAGGACAGGAAACAAACCAAATATGGACACAAGAGGCAGGAACAGATGACACCCAACAGAACCCTGACATCTACATTGTGTGGGTGCTGACCCATGACTTGGTGGTACATTCGGAACCTAGATGCCAGGATGCCAAATGCATTTTCCACAACCAGCCTGGCCCAGGATTGACGGTAATTGAAAATGCGCTGGCATCTTTGCAGGTTCTTGCCTGGATAAGGCCGCAGGAGATGGCGATGAAGAGGGAAGACTTCATCTGATACAAAAGCATAAGGAAGTGGGCCTAGATGTTCAGCTCCTGGCAGACTGGTGGAATTGTAAGAGTGCCAGCTTCAAGGGCCCTGCCGAAAGCAGAGTCCCTCAGGGTTCCACCATCACTTCCACGGCCATAAGCACCCACATTGATTACTCTGAAGCAGTAGTTGGCATCAACTACTCCAAGTCATACAATGGAATAGGTTCCTTTATAATTGTAGAAAAGGGAGCCTGAGTTGGGTGGAGCTTGGATGACCACATGCTTAGCATCAATAGCCCCTAAACAATTAGGGAAATTCCAGCTTACACTTGGCAAGGCAAGTTTATTTATATAGCACATTTCATACACAGTGGTAATTCAAAGTGCTTTACATAAAAGGAAAAATAATAGTAAAAACAAGGAATTAAAAAATAATAATATTCACAACAATAAAAACTAAAGTCCTGGGCAATCATCTGCCAATCTTCTTCTTGTGGCACTGGCATGTACTGATCGACCAGACCCTCCCAGATAGCCTTTGCCACCTCAGGGACAATGCTGGACACTGTAGACCAGCCTACTCTGAAGCGGCAGAAGAGTGAATGGTAGGAGTCACCAGTGGCTAGGTATTTGAAAATATAAGACTCACGATAAGACTACAAAACACCAAAAGTTGGAAGTAAAATTATACAGTGCCCTCCACTAATATTGGCACCCTTGATAAATATGAGCAAAGGCAGCTGTGAAAATAAATCTGCATTGTTTATCCTTTTGATCTTTCACTCAATAAATTCACAAAATTCTAACCTATCATTGAAGTTAAACAATTGAGAGTGGGGAGAAAATCTCATGATGAAATAAATGTTTTTCGCCAATGAATGTTGGCCACAATTATTGGCACCCCTAGAAATTCTTATGAGTAAAATATCTCTGAAGTATATTATCATTCATATTTACATTTTTTAGCACACCAGGGTGACTAGGAGCATGAAATTGTCCAGCCATGACTTTCTGTTCCACAGGATTATAAATATGAGGAACACAAAGGTCAAATTCCCTTAATCATCCATCACAATGAGAAAAAACAAAAAATATATTTCTGATGTGAAGAACAAGATTGTTGAGCATCACAAAATAGAAAGTGGCTGTAAGAAAAGAGTTAAAACATTGAAAATCCCCATTTCCACCATCAGGGTAATAATTAAGAGGTTCCAATCAACTAAAGATGTTAAAAATCTGCCTGAAAGAGGACGTGTGTCTATATCGTCCTAATGCACGGTGAGGAGGAGAGTTTGAGTGGCCAAAGACTCTCCAAGGATCACAGCTGGAGAATTGCAGAGATTAGTTGAGTCTTGGGGTCAGAAACCTAAAAAAAAAAATCAAACATCCACTATATCACCACATGTTGTTCGGGAGGGTTTCAAGAAAAATTGTCCTCACTCATCCAAAAACAAACTCCAGCATATTCAGTTATCAGACACGACTGGAACTTCAAATGGCACAGGCTTCTATTGTCAGATGAAACTGAAAAAAGAGCTTTTTGGCAGCAAACCCACCAGATGAGTTTAGTACAAACAGGGATAAAAAAGTACCCCATGTCCACGGTTAAATATACTGCTGGATCTTTAATGTTGTGGGCCTGTTTTTCTGCCAGAGGTCCTGAACATCTTGTTCAGATGCATGGCATCATGGATTCTATCAAATACCAACAGATAAAAAATCTAAATCTGACTGCCTCTGTTAGAAATCTTATAATGGGCCATGTTTGGATCTTCCACCAGGACAACAATCCAAAACAAACATCAAAATAAACACAAAAATGGGTCACTGAGCACAAAATGAATCTTTTACCATTGCTGTCTCTGTCCTCTGACCTGAACCCTGTAGAAAATGAGTGAGGTGAACTGAAGAGAAGAAGCACCGTCATGGAGCTTGGAATCTGAAGGATCTGGAGAGATTCTGTATGAAGAAATGGTCTCTGATCTCTTATCAGGTGTTCTCCAAACTCTTCAGGCATTATAGGAGAAAACTCAGAGCTGTTACCCTGGGAAAAGGACATTGCAATAATTGGGTGCCAATAATTGTGGCCAACATGAAATAGTGAAAGCATTTATTTCACAATGAGATTTTCCCCCCACTTTCAATTGTTTTACTTCAATGATAGGTTGGAATTTTGTGAATTTTTTGAATGAAAGATAAAAAGGATAAACAATGCAGATTTATTTTCACAGCCGCCTTTGGTCATATTTATCAAGGGTGCCAATATTAGTGGAGGACACTGTATTTCAAAAATTCCAAGTAATACTATAAATTCACAAATTACAACAAACACCCTATAGATGAAAAAAAAATAAAAAAATAAAATAATGTAATAAAATAAAAAAAGATACTGCATTCTGGGAATCCATCAACCCAGCCTAGTGTCTGGCAATTTGTCTCAGGTACAACCTTAAATTACTATATTACTATATTTCTATGGACACACACAATATATATATATATATATATATATATATATATATATATATATATATATATATATATTAGGGCTGTCAATCGATTAAAAAATTTAATCGCGATTAATCACATGATTGTCATGAGTTAACTCGCGATTAATCACAATTAATCGCACATTTTTATTTGTTCTAAATGTACCTTAAATCAATCCTTTTCAAATTTTTAATACTCTAATCAACATGGGCATGGACAAATATGGATGCTTTATGCAAATGTACACTATATTGCCAAAAGTATTGGGTCGCCCCCTTCTAATGAACAGGTTTGACTACTTTAGTAATTTCTATGAGTACAAATCTTAATGTTTAAGCATATTATGATATTCTAGGGAATTGTGTGCTTCTAATATTATAGCAACAGTTTGGACAGGACCCTTTCCTATTCTAACATGACAATGCCTCTGTGTATAAGGCAAGGTTCAAAAAGAAAATTATTGATTCAGTCAGTGTGGAAGAACTTGACTGGTCTGCATAAAACCAAGTCCTAATCCCAGTTTAACACCTCTGGTGTGACTGTAAATGCAGACCTTGAGCCAAAAACTCATCACCAAACACCAATGACTTGTACATATGGGTACAGTCATTTTAGACACTTCCAAAACTGTTGCAACAGAGATGGAAATACAATTTTTTTAAATACATGAATTATGTTCCCATCGTTGTTGCCACAGATTTGGAAGTGCATTTTTCTGTTCTAAAGAAGGGGGTGTCCCAATACTTTTGTCTATATAGTGTATGTACAAGTCATTGGTGTTTGGTGATGAGTTTTTGGCTCAAGGTCCGTGCAGGAGGTGCACAATATATATAGTGGAAAGGCGGCTTTACGGTCTGTCGCTTGTCGTTCGTCGGAGATATAAAGCTGCTTTTTCAGCCGCCTTTCCACTGCACACGATATTCGGACAAGACTGTCGCATTTCTCAAAATAGATTTGGCAAACAATCCAGTGTATCTGCTCTTCTGCTTTGAAAAGCATCAAATGATTTTACAATGCATTTTCACAGAGGTGAGCAACGTAGCCAATCACAGACATTTGTTGATTTCTACAGAGGTGTTTAGGTTGAAATCCACGCACTCACCGCTTTTTGTCCAGTGCTGAGTTCTATCATGCTAGTAACCTCATTTACAAAAAGTTTAATTGTGTGGTCACATTCATTGGTTAAAACGGAACTTTGTGAGATTGTGATGAATGAGTGACAGTTTTTAATCAATTTAAAGGAAGCGCTCTTTGCATGCGGTAGGCTATACGATAATATATTCAGAATTCAAATAAAACTTTTTCATGCTTGATAAGCGGCCACGTACGACACAGAGATAGCTAACTACTACACTATATAGAAAAAGATAATAATTTCAGAAGCACAGCCACAGAGTGATGTGATTCTGCAACCGAGCCTGGCCCAAACGCAGGATTATTTATATTGGCTGCCATGCAAAATCATGCACACCTGCTTGCTTTTCTGTTTAATTTAACAGTGTTTTTGTGAACGTACTGTATATGCTTTAATAACAAATAACTGTAACACTTTACAATAAGGTTCCATTAGTTAATGTTAGTTAATGTATTAAAGTGTATTAAAGTGCAACCCCCCAAGTTGTGTGTCCTGGCGCTGGGCCCACTATCTCCCACTATCACCAGAAGTGTTACCTTTAGACTTAATTATTACTCATTTATTATTATTACTCATAATTCATGATCTTTACACAGACATCAAACTGAACTGGATCAATGACTTCAGCTGAACAAAGACAATATTGTTTTTTTTTGTTGTGTTTTTTGTTTTTTAAATTCTACTATTTAACAGTAGTGAAAGCAGTAGTCAAAAGTTAAATGCATGACTGACATCTAGAGGACATTCTGAGGAAAAACATTGTTTAGAAGAAGACATGGACAATTATATCTGATCCTTACACTTTAGTTTATAAAACCAAAGCTCAGCATGTTTAAAAAAGCAACCCCTGAGCAACAATTCACTGTGCATGTGTCCATTATTCCATCAGTACTGTTTCCTTGTCTTTGTCGGGAGGGACAGGAGAGTGACGTCCTGGTTTCCAGGAATACCCACCTGCTACTTTAAAGCAACACCACACACAATGTTCATCATAATTTAGTGAGCTGAGTGGGTGAGTGGCTCAGAAATAGAGAGAGATGTGGCTCGCTCTGTATTTTTCTCTATACATGTCATTTAACTGTATATCAGCAGATTCGGCCCTCAGATCAGGTACCTGTTTTCTACAGGGACGCTTCAAGTTGAATGGAATGTACAAGGATGGAGATTTTATACTTGGAGGCCTGTTTCATGTTCACTTTTTCACAGTGTTCCCAGATCTGAGCTTCAGAATGGAACCAGAACGACCATACTGTGAAAAGTGAGTTAGACTGACTGAATGGATATAAAAGTAGAGAGATAATAATAATAATAAGTAAAAAATAAGTAAAAGTTATTTTTGCCCTCTTTTACCTTAGTTAATTTGCTGTTTATTGTTGACAGCAGTAATGTTTATTTTACCAAAAATCTGTATTGAAGGCATTGTTTATTTATCCAAGTGTGCAGAATAGAAAGAGTCATCAAATGTTGTGTGAACTCTGATGTATTGTTGCTTGTTTTAGCTTGTGTCTTTTTGTTATTAATCTCTTTAATATCACAACATTTTAATTTTTAATTTTTAGATTTAATATGGAAGGCTTCCAGCATGCACAGACCATGGCTTTTGCAATAGATGAGATCAATAAGAACCCCAACCTACTGCCTAACATCACTCTTGGATACCATCTTTATGACAACTGTGTGATGCTAGGAATGGCGTTCCGGGCTGCCATGTCCCTAAGTAGTGGAACAGAGGAGTCCTTCTCCAACCTCAACTGCACTGGCCCTCCTCCTGTGATTGGTATTGTGGGGGATGCAAGTTCTACTCCTTCCATTGCGATTTCCAGTGTTCTGGGGCTGTTCCGAGTACCTATAGTAAGATGGGATGAAAAAAGTAAAAAATACACTTCATGCTTATTTCATTTTATTTCATTTCATTTCATTCTTGTTTTCTCCTTTTCAGTCCTTTGTATCCATATGTATTCCTCACTCAGTTTGTTTCACAAATCACTCGCTTGTGTATGAAAAAATGACAAAAGCACTATACGTGTGTGTGTCTCTCTGTGTGTGTGTATATATATATATATATATATATATATATATATATATATATAATTTTATTTTTATTTTATTTATTTATTTAATTTTTATGCCTTCACCTCTCCCTCTTTCTCCCCCTAATTAGGTTAGTCACTATGCCACCTGTTCCTGTTTGAGTGACAGGAAAAAGTACCCCTCTTTCTTCAGAACAATCCCCAGTGATGCCTTCCAAGTGCGGGCTATGGTTCAGATCTTAAGGCATTTTGAATGGACCTGGGTTGGTCTCCTCTACAGTGATGATGACTACGGCATCTATGCTGCTCAGTTGTTCCAGCTGGAAATGCAGCTGTTTGGACATTGTGTTGCCTTTTCTGAAATCCTGCCCAATGATCACAACCCTAGAGATATTCAGCGTATAACAGGATTGATTCAGGCCTCTACAGCTAGAGTGGTGGTTGTTTTTGCCCTTTCATCCTATCTGCTGCCTTTGATGGATGAGGTGGTGTTGCAGAACATGACAGGCAGGCAGTGGATTGCAAGTGAAGCTTGGGCCACTTCTCTTGAATACCATACTCCACGTTTCCTGCCCTTCCTGGGGGGCACACTGGGCATTGCTATTAGGCGTGGAGAAATTCAGGGGCTTCATAACTTCTTGCTACATTTTCATCCCAGCAATGATCCAATAAATAATATGTTGAGAATCTTCTGGGAGAATATGTTTGGGTGCAGTTTTGAAACTGGGGATAGCAAGTCAGATGGAGACCATTTGAAAAAGGTGTGTACAGGAAAGGAGGAACTGAGCAACACAAACACAACATACACTGATGTTTCTGGGTTGAGGGCATCTTATAATGTCTATAAGGCAGTGTATGCCCTGGCACATGCACTTCATGACCTGATGCAGTGTGAGGAGGGAAGAGGACCATTTAGTGGGAACAAATGTGCTGACATAATTAACCTGAAACCTTGGCAGGTGAGACCCATAGGTATAGTGCAGATGCTCTCCAAGCATATAGAAGAGCTGAATGTGGAAAAACAAAATATGTGCTCTACTTTAATTCAAATTTCAGATAAACATATAACACCTGTCCTTTCTACAAACTGTACAGTTGGTTCACTACCTACAGAAAGTCAACTTCACTACAGGCTTTGGGGATCATGTGTCATTTGATAAGAATGGAGATGCTCTTGCCATCTATGATGTACTGAACTGGCAGCCGAGCTCTGATGGGTCAATAGCAGTCCACAAGGTCGGTGTAGTAAATGAAGGGGTGGCAACAGGGATGGTGCTCACACTGAATGAGGAAGCAATATACTGGAACTTTGAGACAAACAATGTAACTAATATTGCATGATAAATGTCATCCTTTTTGCAGATAGTCTATACTAGTCAATGCTATAAATCAAGACAATTGAAAATAAAATAAAGGCCAATCTTGTCATTATGTAAAAGAGGTAACAAACACATGACTAAATAACAGATGGTTTCTCTTTAAGCCCCTACGGTCTGTGTGCAGTGAGAGCTGCCCCCCAGGCACCAGACGAGCCACAAGGAAGGGCCTTCCTGTCTGCTGTTTTGACTGCCTACCATGTGGAGATGGAGACATTTCTAATACTACAGGTAGAAATCATATTCCAGAATTTTAATATATTTTGAAAGGGAATTTTCTCTACAACTTTTTTTTTTCTTCTTTTTTTATTGTGTCATTATGACAGATGCTATTGAGTGCAAAGTGTGTCCAGAAGACTTCTGGTCAAATCCAAATAAGGATCAGTGTGTCCCCAAAGTAGTAGAGTTTTTATCCTACGAGGAACCTCTAGGAATCTCTCTGACAACTGCCTCCCTCCTTGGCGCCTGCTTCTGTGTTCTTGTGATGGTCATTTTCGCTTTTCATCGTAACACTCCCATAGTACGTGCCAACAATTCAGAGCTCAGCTTCCTACTGCTGTTGTCACTCAAACTGTGTTTCCTTTGTGTGCTGCTGTTCATTGGACGGCCAGATTTGTGGACATGTCAGTTAAGACATGCTGTATTTGGCATAAGCTTTGTCCTGTGTGTCTCCAGCATCCTGGTCAAGACTATGGTGGTAATAGCCGTGTTCAAGTCATCTCGGCCAGAGGGCAAAGGCGCTATGAAATGGTTTGGAGCAATTCAACAAAGATGCACAGTTCTTTTCCTAACAGCTCTTCAGGTTGTGATATGTGCAGTCTGGCTATCAACTGCCTCTCCAACACCCCATAAAAACAACCAGTATATCCGCTCTAAAATAGTATATGAATGTGCTATAGGCTCAGTGGCTGGTTTTTCTATGCTGCTGGGATACATTGGACTATTGGCTGCAATAAGCTTTCTGTTAGCCTTCCTGGCAAGAAATCTACCAGATAATTTTAATGAAGCAAAGTTTATCACTTTTAGCATGTTGATCTTCTGTGCCGTGTGGATTGCATTTGTTCCAGCATATGTGAGCTCACCAGGGAAATATGCAGTGGCTGTGGAGATATTTGCAATTTTAGCTTCTAGTTTTGGAATACTGGTGGCCATATTTGCCCCAAAGTGCTACATCATCCTTTTACATCCAGACAGAAACACTAAAAATGCCATAATGGGAAGAGAGACACAAAAGAAATAGTCTTACATTGCAGCAATGCAAAAATTTAACATGTAAATCTTATAATCTTGGTTAGGTTTTTACCTACAAACTTTTTTTTTTTGGTCATACAGACTTTTATATATTTGTCTGCTTCACAGGTTTACCCCCTTAAAGGGATACTCCACCCCAAAATGAAAATTTTGTCATTAATCACTTACCCCCATGTCGTTCCAAACTTGTAAAAGCTTCGTTCGTCTTCAGAACACAATCTAAGATATTTTGGATGAAAACCGGGAGGCTTGTGACTGTCCCAATGACTGCATAGTAAATTGCACTGTCAAGGTCCATAAAAGTATGAAAAACATCATCAGAATA
This sequence comes from Schizothorax lantsangensis, assembly GCA_027422415.1. Lineage (NCBI taxonomy): Eukaryota > Metazoa > Chordata > Actinopteri > Cypriniformes > Cyprinidae > Schizothorax > Schizothorax lantsangensis. The sequence continues at coordinate 18,513,626 of CM049846.1, read as the reverse complement.
GTCCATATGCCATCAGTGGTTCAATCTGAATTTAATGAAGCGACGAGAACACTTTTTCTGCGCAAAGAAAACAAAACAACGATTTTATTCAACAATTTGTCTCCTCTGGTTCAGCGTAGCGCCATTTTGGAGAATATCCGCTGGACGCTTGCGCTACGCTGAAGCAGAGGAGACTAATTGTTGAATAAAATCGTTGTTTTGTTTACTTTGCGCAGAAAAAGTGTTCTCGTTGTTCTTGCTGTAGTAAAATTGTCCATTTGTACTATGAATGTACTCTCTGATGGATTTGTTTTGTTTTTTAAGCCTAACAATTGTCTGTTTCACCTGCATGGAGAGCTCCTTTGACTGCATGATATGGGTTCACAGCAACAGCTTCCAAATGCAAATGGCACACTTAGAATCAACTCCAGGGGCTTCATTTATAAAGCCTGCGTATGCACAGATCTGATCTTAGAGTGTGCGTATGCTTAAATTCACGCCAAAGCTCATATTTGTAAAAACTGTCTTTGAACTTGGAAAAGAGCTTAGCGTCACGTCAGGGTCTGAGCATACGTACACACTTTTTCTTGTCAGAGTACTGAAGGTTTTTTGGAAATGTAAGCTGTTCTTGCAGCTCGCTGTTTTAAATTATGATGATTTGTGATCTTTTATATGTTAATGACAGGAATTATGTATGAGTCGTTTACAAGGCAGAGAGCTGAAACATTTCAGTTGGGTGCAAGTTCAAGATCATTTGCGATTCATAGATTTCACATCTGAAAGAGAGGCGTATGCACGTTTTCTGTTCGTACGTTCATTCTATGAAACACAAGTATGCATATTTGAGAGATGATCGTAAGATCAAATTTAGGATGGTTTCTGCACAACATTTTATAAATGAGGCCCCACACCTTTTACCTGCTTAATTGTTGTAGAAATAATGAAGGGATAGCCCACATCTGTCCATGAAACAGCTTTTGAGTCATTTGTCCAATTACTTATGGTCCCTTGAAAAAAGGGAATGTACATATTAAAGAGCTGTAATTCCTTAACCTTTCCTCCAATTGTAATGAGAATATCCTCAAATTAAAGATCAGAGTGTGCACTTTAAGCCCATATCTGTTATATAACTGTAACTTGAATATGTTTTGGTCAACAGCTAAAATAATACAAATTGTGCCTGTGTCCAAATATATATGGACCTAACTGTAAATATAGCAAATTTAACATAAAGGACATATACAATGGGGATAAATGCTTTGGCAAATTTAATGACAAATTGATCGACTCTTTCAGTCAGACTAAATCCAGACTCATCCTGACTCTATTAAATATCTATATTAATGAACTGGCAAAAACACTTGTGAAGTCCTCATGTCCTGGTCTGACCCTAGAAGGCAGAACAATCAAATGCCTCCTGAACACCAACGGCTTTCTGCTGCCATAACCTCATGAAGAAGGACAGCATGAAAGCCTCTCAATTTTAGAAAAGTACAGTAGCACATGAGTCCAGGGCCGTTGCTAGTGGGGTAAAAGGTGGTGACGATTATAGGGGCCCACGGCAGTGGGGGGCCCCCGGCCACTGCCCGAGACCAGCATGAAATACGCTAAGGAGAGTTGATGGGCCACTGCTGCACATCGTCATGAAAGCTTATCATTTGCATGGTTTTAAGCCTTGCCAATTAAAACATTCAAGAGATTTTAAAGCTTTCAAACAGAAGTAGATGCAAAAGAACTCAACTGAGTACTCATGTGCTGTGTTCGGTGCACACAGAGAGCCGCGTCAGACGCGCAAACACCAAATTGAGTTCTTGTCTTCTTGCAACTGAACAAAAAAACACACCTCATCAATTAAACATTCAAGCACAAAAATACACGAAAGAGCTTAATTCAGCACCCACATGCTGTGTTCTGTGCGCACAGCACCAAATTGATTTTTGCTTCTTCTTGTACTTGAATGGACAAACACATAAAAAATCACGTCGAAATACCTGTCTTGGCAAGTATTTTTGAAAAACTGTTAAGCCGGGTGCACACTGTGCGATTTTTAATAGTCCTTTACGATTGGAGTTTATGACGGTTAGAAGAAATCTCTAGCATTAATTCTGATCATGGATTGTCTTGAAATCGACGACAGTTTGACATTCATTGAAGGAGACGTCACACTGCAAGACTGTGAGGCAAATCTTCTGACACTGCCAGAATTTTGTCGGAGGAAAAATTGGATCGCAACAGCCGTTAATCGGCGGCCGGTGAACATGTCAAATCAGTGGTCAAAGACTACAGATTTTAGCCTAGGATTATAGGAATATTTTTAGGATTTTCAAAATTTGTCTCAGATGACCAAATCGTGGCCAAAATCGCACAGTGCACTGGGCTTTAGTTGTCTTAAGTGAATGTAAACAGGTGAGAAAAAAATGGATGTGTATCATTATATTGGATGCATTGTCTCTTAAGTTAAAGTGACTGTGCCTAATTTACTAGCTGCTGTCGGTGTCCTTAATGTTAAAGAAAACCACTCACTGCTCTTGAATTAATTACTTTGTAGTTTTAACAAGAATGTATCTATATTTAATTTATGCAGTGAAGACTATGCAATTATATTTTACATTTGATTATTCTGTTTCTGTATTTGAACACCTTGAAAAAAACTTAAACATTGTTTAATTTGCATCTTTGTTCTATTTATTTATTTGTGCTATTTACATGATTTCATGCAGGACACAATTGCAACCTGTACCGTGGCCCTGCAAACCCCAGCTACTTCCCTGCCTTGGTCTTATCAATAAACTTGCCATACTGACAAGAATCATGTCACCTATTATTATTATTTAGGTCTGACAATGTCAGCTTCCGGACAATTTGATACTGCAATAAATGATCTGACCGAAAAGGCATGTAGGACTTATTATAGTACAACGTTGTATAAGAAAAATACATATTCAACCCACCCATTAAACTGTGGCTGAAAATCTTTGACTTTATCATCAAACCCGTTATTTTGCATGGCTGTGAAATCTGGGGCCACAAACTGAAATTAAACTATTTATCTGGGACAAAAGCCCTGTTGAAATTTTCCACATGAAATTCTACAAAATTCACATAATAATTATGTGAATTTTGTAGAATAATTCTGTGAATGATTCACTGTGAATTATTCACAGAAATGCTCCAAGTCACCTTTGCAGGGCAGACTCCCTCCCTAAAATTCAGAAGAGAGTGGTGAAGTTCTAATTCCATTTCTCAGACATGCTTACAGAAATGCTACCATCACTATGGTTTTATTTGCATAAAACAGTGGAAAAACAAACTCAATTTAACAATTCAATTCAGACATTCAAAAGATAAAGAAACAGAAATAATTATAATCCAGGAAGTATACATTAATGCAGCGTTTCCCAATCCCAGTGCTCGCGCCCCCGCTCTGCATATTTTGTATGTATCTCTTATCACGTACGACATTTGTTCTATTCAATCGTAAGTGCCCTGCGAAGTGGATATCACCGGATTTTCCGCCATGATTCCAGTTTGAAACGAGTGTATATGTTCCATTCAAAGGGCATTAAAGTGTGCGAGACGTGAATTTAAATTGTATTTATTTACAGAGGTATATGATGTCACACTCGTCTGTGTGGGAAGACGCTGCAGGCAGCGGCGCATCGCAAATCCATGAATGAATGGGTAACACTTCTGAATACTTACTGCATAACTAAGAAGTAATTATTCATTAACACGTATCTCACTACTGTTAACTATTAAGGAAGATGTGTTAACTAATCATGTAATACAATTGTATTATTGTGTTAAGTAACAGTTAGCTAATCAATAACTAATGTATTCTGTCATACCTCCTGAAGAACTACTATTAATTATCTACTAGTTAAGGTTCAAGAAACATAACTATGAAATAACTACTACTGAACAGTTATACGCAAATAGTCACTTTAATGTGGGCTGTGGCCCACAAATCAAGTACTTGAGTACAGATACCCCAATAAAATATTACTCCAGTAAAATTATAAGTAGGCCTATTCATTTTCGAAATTACTTGAGTAAAATGACAAGTACAAAGTACTACTACAGTAGCAACTTTGTTACAGTCCACTACTACTATTATTAGCCTATAATGGAAATGAAATGTGCATTTTGTTTGCTGCACACCCAGAAGGACTCATTACTATAATTGTACATAATGAGGGGTGAGAACCAGAAGGGCGTAAGTGACATTTTGGGTGAAATTGATATATATATATATATATATATATATATATATATATATATATATATAGTGCCTTTCGAAAGTATTCATACCCCATCATTTTTTTCACGTTTTGTTATGTTGCTGCCTTATGTTAAGCTGCTTTAAATTACTTTTTTTTCCCACATCAATCTACACTCCATACACCATAATGGTAAATCAAAAAACAGGTTTTTAACATCTTTGCAAATGTATTAAAATTTATTAAAAATAAAAAAACTTAAATGATTCCATTGCATAAGTATTAGTTAACATGTGGCAAATTCAATTGAATGGGTATGATTTGGAAAGGCACACGTCTTAATAAAAGGTCTAATAACTGATAATGCATATCAGCGCAAAAAAACAAGCCCTGAGGTCAAAAGAACTGCCTGTAGAGCTCAGAAACAGGTTTGTGTCAAGTCACACATCTGGGGAAGAGTTCAGAAAAAAAATCTGCTTCATTGAAGGGTCACAAATGCATGCAGTCTCTGTTACCCTCAATAGAAGAAGTTTGAAACAACCAGGATTCTTCCTAGAGCTTGCCTCTTGGCCAAACTGAGCAATTGATGGAGAAGGGCTTTGGTTAGTGTGGTGACCAAGAACCTGATGGTCTCTCTAGTTGAGCTCCATGATCATATATGCAGATTGGAGAAACTTACAGAAGGACAAACATCACTGCAACACTCCACCGATCTGGGCTTTATGGCGGTGTGGCCAAACTCAATCCTCTCCTCAGTGAAGACACATGAAAACGCACTTGGAATTTGAAGAAAAGCACCTAAAGGACCCTCAGACTGTGAGAAACAAGATTCTCTGGTCTGATGAACCTCAATTCTAAGCATCATGTTTGAAGGAAACCAACTCTGCTCATCACCTGCAGAGTACCAACCCAAAAGTAAAGTGTGCTGGTAGCAGCCTCATGCTGTGGAGCTGTTTTTCAGCAGCAGGGACTGAGGGACTCATCAGAGTAGAAGAAAAACTCAATGCACCAACATATTGAGATATCCTTAATGAAAACCCAATCCAGAGCATTCAGAACCTCAGACTGGGCAGAGGGTTCACCTTCCAACAGGACAATGAACCTAAACACACAGCAAGAGTGGCTTAAAGGCAACTCTGTGAATGTCCTTGAGTGGCCCAGCCACAGCCTGGGTTTAAACCCAGTCGAATATTTCTGGAGAAACCTGAAAATGTGCATCTGCCCCCATCCAACCTGACAGAGCTTGATAGGTGAAGAGGTGAGGAGAAGAATGGCAGATAATTGCCAAATGCTGATGAGAAAAGCTTGTCACATCAAACAAAAAAAAAAAGACTTGAGACTGTAAAGGTGCTTAAGCTAAATATTTAGTTAAGGGTATGAATACTTATGCAATGTACTTATTTCAGTTTTTTATTTTTAAGAAATTTACGAAGTTGTGACAATTCTGTTTTTGCTTTGTCAATATGGTGTATGGAGTGTAGATTGATGTGAAAAAAAAAGTAATTTAAAGCAGTTTAACAAAGCAGCAACATAACAAAACGTGAAAAAATGATGGGGTATGAATATTTTTGCAAGGCACTGTATATATATCAAATGAAAGCTCTTGATGAGCTCTTTCTACTGGCAAAAGCATACTGTCATCCATGAGTGTACACATTTTTATTGTAAACGATTGAAATCAGTACACAAATTCAGATCAACCTAGGGTAAATTTTTGTTTTGGCCCTCCTGTAAAGTTGGTGAAATGTCACTTACGCCTTTCTGGATCTCACCCCTTATGTTTTTGCCTGTACGGTAAATAATTGCTTTGTGCGCATGTTCTGTAGGAAATCTGCTTCAGAAAAGGAACCCCAACTCCACTGTCTTGCCATAACTATACAACTTACTACAGATACAGTACACTCTGTAAAATGGCGGTTTGTTAATTAATTAATTAATTAATTATTTATTTATTTATATACCGAAACACTGGGATGAAGCTGTTGGGACATATTTGTTTTTTAGTCTTGGGTAGTTTTTGTGTTGTGTTAACGCCTGTTAACCGTTACCGAGGAAACAGTAGTCCGGTTGATTACACTTGAATTGCTTTTAAATGTTTAACTTTTGATTATAAAATGTTTGTTAAATTAGTTTAAATGTGGGCAGCATACATGCTAAAACAGAATAAAATATGCTGTATTAAGAAATGTTCTCATCTGAAATAAAGATCGTAAACAAGTTGTCGTGTATTTTACAAAGTTTATGATTACTTTTATAGGTTTTTTTAGAGTGTAAAAATGATGTAGTAATTATTATTTACTAATAGGTTCACTTTAGAATACTGTTTCAGGTTCTAAGTAATTCCTGCGGAATTATCTGATAATTCTTTATTAATTACTAAAGGTTTCACTATATTTTCACTTTAGAATAGGCCTACTGTTTCAGGTTTAAAATTAGTCTTGCAGAATTATTTGATAATTATATATTAATTACTAATGGGTTCCCTATATTTTTACTTTAGAATAATGTTTCAGGTTCTAAGTCATTCTTGCGGAATTATCTAATAATTCTTTATTAATTACTAATGGGTTTCCAATATTTTCAATTTAGAATAGGCCTACTGTTTCAGGTTCGAAATAAGTCCTGCAGAATTATTTGATAATTCTTTATTAATTACTAATGGGTTACCTGTCTTTTCACTTTCCCTCAGTCCTTGACTTACATACAGGAATTGAATTAATGGTAATATGGTATATGCTGAGGAGGCACACATACAGTACTGTATATAAAATATAAAAACTAAGGTAAGTTATCACAAGGCACTGGAGTGGTGGTGGGGTTCCTATCGGAAGCTGATTTCTTACAAAACACACTCACAAAACAATTCACTACACAGGCAAAACCACTATACAATTTATTGCATTTATTAATATTGCCTTTTCATACTACTACTACTACTGCTAATAACATTTATATGAAAGGGTCACAACTCAATGTAATTGTGTATGACTGTCCATTAGTAGTTACTTCATAGTTATTTTTCTTGAACCTTAACTAGTAGATAATTAATAGTAGTTCTTCAGGAGGTATGACAGAATACATTAGTTATTGATTAGCTAACTGTTACTTCAATCATAAAATTGTATTATATACTGATTAGTTAACACATCTTCCTTAGTTGTTAACAGTAGTGAGTTAAGTGTTAATGAATATTTACCTGTTAGTTCTTCAATAATTCCTTATTAGTTATGCAGTAAGTAAGAAACAGTATTCTAAAGTGTTGCCAATGAATGTTCCGAAGTGAAGAAAACTTCAACATATTTCCCATGCTCAGGGAGTAGGGAGCAATGAACACTGTGTAGGGATCATATCAATCGGAACACAGTTCATGCATGTAGCTCTCTTCTAACGAGCTGGTTATCTGAATCAGGTGTGTTAACTAAGAGATACATGCAAAATATGCTGGGGGGGGGACTGGGATTGGGAAACTGCATTAATGATTGGCAGAACAAAGTAACACAATTGAAGAAAGTAACATAAACAGAATAAAGACTGATTATAAACTGGCACTATACCAGATGATGAAGTACTGCGTCAGTGAGCACAGTATGTGTGTAGGGATGGGGCGACACAAGCAGAGAAGGAGAGCCAAAGAGCTCAGACTGTGTTGCAATTTTAGTGAAAGTACAGAAAAACATCAAATTGTAAATCATAGCTGTATTACAAGTAGAAAAATGACTGCTTCTAGAGGTATAACATGTTTTTGATATGTATTTGCATGTGCAATCAAAAGGCTACAATGGTAGGCCTAACAGACACTAAATAATTAATAAATAATAATAATAATAATAATAATAATAATAGTAATAAATAATAATAAATTGCGAACTTATGAACAGCTAGTGTTACTTTTCATCATTGGTGGATAAATTAGTTATGCAGTAAGTAAGAAACAGTATTCTAAAGTGTTACCAATGAATGTTCCGAAGTGAAGAAAACTTCAACAGATTTCCCATGCTCAGGGAGTAGGGAGCAATGAACACTGTGTAGGGATCACATCAATCGGAACACAGTTCATGCATGTAGCTCTCTTCTAACGAGCTGGTTATCTGAATCAGGTGTGTTAACTAAGAGATACATGCAAAATATGCTGGGGGGGGACTGGGATTGGGAAACTCTGCATTAATGATTGGCAGAACAAAGTAACACAATTGAAGAAAGTAACATAAACAGAATAAAGACTGATTATAAACTGGCACTATACCAGATGATGAAGTACTGCGTCAGTGGGCACAGTATGTGTGTAGGGATGGGGCGACACAAGCAGAGAAGGAGAGCCAAAGAGCTCAGACTGTGTTGCAATTTTAGTGAAAGTACAGAAAAACATCAATTTGTAAATCATAGCTGTATTATCATAAAGTACCTGCAAGCCACACTTAAGTAATATTTAGAATATTACTTGAGTAAAATTTTTAAAGTACATGATAATTATTGTCCTTAAGTATTAAAAGTATTTTTTTTAAATATTAAAGGTAGGAGATTTCAGAAAGACTAGCGATAGCAAGCTAGCTACAATCCACACCCTACCTGCATAATCACTTTGCATAGCCACACCTCCTCTAAAACACATGAATGCGCTCAGACCAGAGACTAACCTGTGACAAGATGAGATGCAACACTGTCAGATTACCTCAGGTCTCATTCAGCGGTGAGAAAACATTACAGTACAAAGCGCATAATGTTACAATAATAGCGCCTTTCATTCTCGCTGGAACATGCTGACGACTGTAATGTTCTGACTGAGATTCCCTGGGTTCACCACTGGATGGCACAATTTCAACCCCAAGCCACTTCTCCTTTGTTAGAGACTTGTAGCACTCACAACTGTTTTAAATCCCTCCTTATGGTCAACCTTATTTAACCCGCTGGGGTCTGAGGTGATTTTGGGGCCCTTGAGATGTTTTAACATGCCCTGATATTTGTGCTTATTTCAGCTACTTATAACATACTATTGACCAACATGTATTTGTTTTTGTATTCAGCACAAACTTTGCTACAATATTATGTGACCAAGATGGATGTACATGTTTGCATTTTTTTAGAAAAAAAATATTATGCGTGGTTAGTAAGTTTTGGGGGAATTTTTTTTAGCTGAAATAAGGCCATAAAACCCACACTAAATCGTCCTGAATAAGACTTTAGAGTAATCAGTCTTGTCGGCTAGGATATTTACTTCACAATTAAGTAAGAATCATTCTGCTTACTCATTTACAGAAAACAATATATTGATTAATTTTTTTTAAGACATGTTTTGTGATTGAAAGCCTATATGCGAGGGAGTGGCAATGGCCTTGAATATTAAGTGATTCTCACCTGAGAGACAAAGGGCCCTCCCCTACTGGACCCTAATGGCCCATCAGTGTGACTGACTTTGAGGCAGGTAAGAGAGAATGCGAGGAGATTGAACAAATGTTTTTTTTTTATATTATTTGTATTTTATTTACAAGACAGTATAATCAAAACATACATAATGAAGGTCAAAGACACATTATTGTGCACACTGATCTAACCACAGAGATGTGAACAGACTTTGAGTCATTCCTGCAACAGATTCTGTTCAACAAGTGACACAAGTAAATCATGCCTGATATTTACGTGTTATTTAAGTGTTTCTGCTACTTTCCATGGATTCAAGAAGAAAAAACATAATCAGTGGTCAAGGAGCTTGTTTTACCATATAATATCAGTGTAGTTGGACATCTGATGTTGGTACAGCACTCTCAGAGGAAAACAGTTTGAAGAAAGTCATCAGAATTCATCATCTGTGGTTCAGGTATCTGATTCAATAAAATACAAACAACCAAAAAAAAAAAAACCATTTGTGAGCATGTTAATATCAGGAGCATCTTTTTATATATATGTTTTACAGACTCACGCATGCTTTGTACTATCGTAAACAAAAAAATACATTTTATATCTGAGAAACTAATTAATATTGTTTAGAAAAAAACAACTATGATTTTGTAGTCATATAGCCTAGTATGTATGATTTTATAGTAGCTGTTATGATTCCGTATCCATAGACTCACGCATGCTTTGTACTATTGTAAACAAAAAAAAATACATTTTATATCTGAGAAACTAATTATTATTGTTTAGAAAAAAACGAACTTTGATTTTGTAGTCATATAGCCTAGTATGTATGGCTTTGTACTACAAAAGATGTACTTTGTACTATAAAAATAAAGGATATTTTATATCTGAGAAACTAATTATTATCGTTTAGCACGCTGTTAAATCCATTTGTGAACATTAAACATTTTTCTAAACATTGTAGCATTCATCATGTTGTCGTTTGGGAAAAAAAATAAACCGCGTTCAAGTTTGAGTCACAATAACACGTTAACTAATGCAAAAAAAGAAACATTACTTACTCATCAGATCGCTCTTCTCTTCTGGATGAACTCTTGTTCTTATTTTGAGGCAAATCCAGCTTTTATTCAACGTGTCTTCTTCCAGAAATGAACAGTAATGTTAGCCGCGAGGAACGATCTGGCTTTGTTTGTTGTTGGGCTTCTCCTTGAGCACGCGGCTCACGTGGTTATTTACATATGAACGCGAGGGGGCGGGATCACATTAGAAATAATGAGTTAGACGGGACAGACTGAACATCGTGTTGGAACATCGTGAAGTAATCATTCCGTGATTACTTCATCACGGAATGTTTGTTTTCGATAAGACTTACTTAATTTCAAAGTAGACACTTCCAGCTTTCTATAGATATAACTCCCATGTCCGTGTGTTGAGTTTTCGCCGAGTTACACTTCATTTTACTGACGTATTTCAAAGAGCAGCTCGCGGAGATGGAGAAGACAAAGAGCGCATCCTGTTTGTTTTCTTTTTTTTTTTCAAAACCACAAAGTTTTGTTGTATTCGTGAGTGTACACAAAAAAAATATTTTTTTTAGTATTTTTAATGTCTTTTGCACTGGTCTTAAAAAAAACTAGTTGGTATCGCCGGCGATACAGCCGTCCCATTAGGGTTAAATGCCTCACTGCCAATGATTTGTGATTTGAGACTTTCCTGTCTTCTGTTGAGTGTTCTTGGATTGTACATTTTCCCTTTTTGTGGACTGTTTTTTGTTTGTTTTTTTGGATTTCTCTCTTGCCTGACATTTAAGGACAGCTTTTCTGTTTGGATTTCCTTTTTGTATTTTCTACCAAGGAGTAGTTCCTCTGTGGCAAATTACTGATAAATGCTGTCTAAGACTGAATCTGCTGTTTTGGTTTTTTGAATCTTTTTCACCTTGAGTAAAGAACTCTAAGAGTCAGACTTTGAGCCTCTTGGTTATTTCCTCTGCAGTTGGGTTTGACCTCCTCCAGTGACGCAGTGGTAAGCACCAAGGATATACACACCACAGACCTGAGTTTGATCCCATCTGGATCATAACGGTAAGACTGAACCATGGATACAAGCACAGCAGAGGAAGCTCAACCTTTATCAAATGCAGAGCACATCCTTGCTGCTGTTTCAAGCCAGGCAGTCACCATGGAATGACATGAAAGAGTCCTTGCACAACAAGAGGTTGCGGTATCAAAACTGGGTCAGGATATCTCAGAGATCCTACAACATCTTCAGTCTCTTTCAAACCCACAGCATGATGCTAATTCTCAACCCCGGGCTCCACCAGCACCTTATATGCCTGAAGTGCAAAGCTCTGATATCCACCTGCCTCATCCCGAAAGATATTTTGGAAGGGCTTCCTCACCCAGTGCTCACTGAACTTTGAATGGCAACCAAATAAGTTCCCAACAGCTTGTAGCAAAGTGGCTTATGTCATTACTCTTTTATCTGTGAAAACCCTTGCCTGGGCAACTGCCTTGTGGGAGCAGTCTCCACAACCAGCAGTTTGTTTGGATTACAGTGGCTTTATTGAGGAGATGAGGAGAGTGTTTGAACATCCAGTGAGTGGACGTGAGGCAGCTAGCCACCTACTTCAGCTAACTCGGAGTCCTCAAAGTGTAGCAAAATTAGCAGTGGAATTTCAAACTCTAGCTATGGAGAGTAGGAGGCACTGTTACTTTCAGTCGGGCACTGTCTGATGAAATCAAGGATGAATTGGCAGCCCGGGCCCCTGTGACAGACCTAGAATCCCTGATTGATATGGCCATTTGACTAGAAAATCGTCTTTGAGAGAGATGTAGAGAGCGCAGGGAAACTTCTAGAGATGCTCCTAGTCCACATTCCTTGGTACTCCCCCTGTCTTCTGACCTCCCTGCCTCATATGTAACATGCACTGAGGAACCCATGCAGCTGGGTCAATCACGGCTCTCCCGATTCGAGCGAGACTGCAGAATGAAGGAGAGATGCTCCATGTACTGTGGTGAACCTGGCCACTTTAGAGCTTCCTGCCTAATCCTTTCGGGAAAAGCCAACTCTCGTCCAGTGAAGGGAGGACTGTGACAGGAGAAGCAACCCCTCCCAACTTGGCATCTTATGGGGTTCTCTTGAATACTTATCTTTTATGGAATGATCAGTCACATCCCCTAAAGGTCTTCATAGACTCTGGGGCTGCTGGAAACTTTATGGATTTGGAAGTCGCCAGTCGGCCCTGACCATTAAGGCACTGGATGGGAGGCCTCTGGGGTCTGGAAAGGTGAGTCTGCACACTATTCCTTTATATCTCTGGGTTGGGGATCACCTAGAAACTATACAGTTTTATGCAATCAAGTCACCAGAATTTCCTTTAATCCTGGGTTTCACTTGGCTAGTCCTTCATAATCCCCAGATTGACTGGTCCTCAAGTAACATTCTCAAATGGAGGCCTGACTGTGATAAGTGTCTATCTGCTTCATCTCTTGGACTTCCTGTTTATCCAGAGTTACTTCAGGCTACCCCGGGGCTGTTAATGACAACTCTACAGTTTCCCAGGACTTTCCCAGAGTTATCACGTGTTCCCCCACACTATGCAGACCTGTTAGAGGTGTTCAGTAAAAAGGAGGCATCATCTTTGCCACTGCACAGACCTTACGATTGTGCCATTGACTTGTTGTCTGGAACGTGCCCTCCAAGAGGGAGATTGTTTTCCCTTTCATCACCAGAGATGGAGGCCATGGATGATTACATCCAAGAGTCCCTGGCATCTGGCTTTATACGCCCCTCAACATCACCAGCTGAAACTGGTTTCTTCTTTGTTGCAAAGAAAGACAGTGGGCTTCAACCTTGTATAGACTACAGGGGTCTCAATAAGACAACCATAAAGAATCGTTATCCTCTTCCATTGATGTCTACTGCCTTTGAGTTGCTTCAGGGGGCTACCATATTTACTAAACTGGACCTTCGCAATGCATATCATCTGGTCCACATCCGTACTGGTGATGAGAGGAGGACCGCTTTTAATACACCCAATGGCCATTATGAGTATCAAGTTGCACCTTTTGGTTTGGTAAATGCTCCTGAAGTATTTCAGGCTTTGATTAATGATGTGCTAAAAAAACATTCTTAAAAGATTTGTATTTGTATACTTGGATGATATTCTTATCTTTTCCAAGAACCTCCAGGATCACGTGCAGCAAGTTCGTCTAGTCCTCCAGCAGCTCCCGAGAAACCATTTCTTAATCAAACTGTAAAGAGTGAGTTTCATGTTCAAGAGGTTTCCTTTATGGGCTTCATCTTATCTAAAGGTCACATCCAGATGGACCCTGCAAAGACCCAAGCAGTTAGAGATTGGCCTCAACCCACCTCCACTAAGCAGGTACAACGTTTTCTTGGCTTTTCTTATTTCTATTGAAAGTTAATTTGAAATTTCAGTGCAATTGCTGCTCCACTTACGGCTTTCACTAGGAAGAATGTTAAGGGTTTCCAGTGGACAGAGGAGGCTGAAAAGGCTTTCTGCAAATATAAAGGTAGATATAGGCTATTTCAAAGGCTTGCCACCTTATACCATTGCCAAAACTTCCTTCAGCTCCACAAACCGCTGAGATTGTATTGCAGCATGTCTTTAGATTGCATGGTTTTCCCCAAGATGTTGTATCAGACCGTGGTCCTCAGTTTGCATCCAGGTTATGGAAGGTATTCTGCCATCTGATTGGGGCTACAGCCAGTCTATCATCTGGGTTTCATCCCCAGTCTAATGGACAGACAGAAATAACTAACCAAGAGATTGAGACAACCTTGAGATGTCTGGCCTCATCCAACCCAACGTCCTAGAGTAAACACCTGATATGGGCAGAATTTGCGCACAATACTCTTCGCCATTCCTCATCAGGTATGTCTCCTTTCGAGTGACAATATGGTTATCAACCTCCTTTGTTCTCTGAGCAGGAGTCCGAGGTGGGAGTTCCAGCTGCCCAACATCTGGTTCAAAGGTGCCGCAGGGTATGGAAGAAGGCCTGGGCTGCACTTCTTAAGATTTCACAGCTACAACAAGCAATAGGTCAACCATCGGCGTAGACCAGCACCAACTCTACGTCCATGGCAGAAAGTCTGACTTTCAAGCAAGGACCTTCCCCTCAAAGTTGTGTCACGCAAATTGGCTCCCAGGTTCATAGGACCCTTCAAGGTTTTTAAAAAAGTATCCTGTTTCCTAATGTCTCCTGCTGCCTAAGTCTTTGTGCACCCCACCTTTCATGTTTCACGCTTAAAGCCTGTCAAATACAGCCCTCTGTCTCCTGCCAATAGGCCACCCCCAGCACCATGCATCATTGATGGTCAGCTGGGATACACAGTCCAGTGGTTATTGGACACTCGACTAGTTCATGGAAAACAACAATTCAGTGTCGACTGAGAGGGATTTCGGCCAGAGGAGAAGACTTGGGTCCCCACTAGCCACATTCTGGACAAAAATCTTATCAGTGACTTCTATCGACTCCACTTTACCCAAGCTGGTGGGAATGTGAGGAGCCGTTCCTAAAATAGGGGGTTCTGTAATGTTCTGCCTGCGATTCCCTGGGTTCACCACTGGATGGCACAATTTCAACCTCAAATCACTTCTCCTTTGTTAGAGACTTGTAGCACTCACATCTGTATTAAATCACTCATGATGGTCAACCTTATTTAAATGCCTCACTGCCTTGTTGATCTTGTTCAGTCCTGATGTCTGCTTGAGCATGTTGCCTGCGAAGGATTCGTGATTAGAGACTTCCCTATATTCTGTTGAGTCTTTTTAGATTGTACATTTTCCCTTTTTGTAAGCCAGTGTATTTTTGGATTTATCTCTTGCCTGACATTTAAGGACAGCTTTTCTGTTTGGATTTCTTTTTTGTATTTTCTACCAAGGAGTGTTTTGTTTTTGTTTTTTTTTAGATTCTCTATGGCAAATTCCTGTTAAATGCTGTCAAAGACTGAATCTTCTGTTTTGGTTTTTTGAATCTTTTTCACCTTGAGTAAAGAACTCTAAGAGTCAGACCACTTACCCGAGTTTGATCCCCATCTGGATCGTAAGAGATGACATATCTGTCTGTGCAAACAGGGTGCGGAGAGGTATGCAAATACGTATTTTGACAGACAGGCAGTGACAGGCAGACAGCCTATCGTAATGTTCAGACTGAATATTTTGATTGGACGAACATTTTATGGTCCTACGCCTTCCACAAACAATATAATTACATATAAATACATTTAGACCACTTAACTTAGTTATTTCTATCAGGATGTGAAGAGACTTTTAACAAGCATAACAAATGATGTTTATACATAGTTTGAGTAGCAAGACTGTGTTCAGTTTTAACACTTTCTTCAGTTAAAGCATAGCTGAATAGCACCCACAAAGGGGGTGCTAGCACTCATCTGACAGCTAAAATAAAGAATGGGACACTCTAAGGTCTCCTAGACCAGCAGTTCTTAATTCTGGTCCTCACGACCCTCCGCTTTGCATATTTTGCATGTGTTCTTGTTTACCACACATGATTCAAATCAAGTGCTATCGGTGCATCTTCACGTGCTTTCGGAATTATCGTAAATATGAGTTTCCTAGTCAGAAACATCTCTAGGTTACGTATGGAACACTAGTTCCCTGAGGGAACGAGACGCTGCATCGAAACACTGTGAGAACACGTCTGCGTGACCACGCTCTGAATCACATGTGAAATCAGTCCAATGGAATGGCGAGATGTCACGGGCAGGGTGATGTAGAGACCAGAAAGCTTAAAAGAGCATCCGAAACAAGCAGTGTTAGCTTCTGATAAGTTGAAGCAAGTCACTCACAGGGATGCAGGAAGTATGGCAACGAGACGCAGTGTCTCATTCCTTCGAGGAACTAGGGTTACATACGTAACCTACAGACGTTCCCCTTCAGGAACTCACGCTGCGTCAAAACACTTTGGGAAGGACAATGCCCACGCCGCCATACTGACAAATGCCTGTCTAGTGTGAAATCATGGAGTGCACAGTTAAGACAGGTGCACTTGAGAGTCTGCAATGGTACCATACTTCTCCTGGCATCAAGCACCACGAAAGAAACATGTACCAATGGGTTTCGCCCCCAATGACTGACCACCCAAAGGGATGTGGTAAGCAGCTATGGCTGCCACGAACACTCTAAAGGTGGAGGGGGTCAAACCTGCGGAGAATCATTCAGAACTCCAGAACTGAACCAACTGGGACCAGCTGACGATTTCCGCACCATGAAGTGAACACAACCCACTTCGAGGAGTACAGTTTCCTCGTGGAGGGAGCGCTGGCCTGGAGTATGGTCTCAACAACCTCAGTTGAGAGACCGGAAGCTATGATTTGTGCCCCCTCACGGGCCACACCCATAGTTTCCACAACTCCAGACAGGGGTGAAAGATGGTGCCCCCCACCTGAGAGAGGAGATCCCGCCCTGACGAGAATCTCCCATGTAGAATCTTGAAGAGGGCTACCAGGTCCACTCATGACTGCTCCACAGCCCGTGAGGGAGGCATCCGTCATTAGCGTTAAAACAATGACAAGGAGTCCCCAGCACTGGGCCTTCTCTCACTCTCTTGACTGTGAGGATCGACTTGATCCGAGCAGGAGACAGACGTGCCTGCATCGTGGTCAAATCCCACACTATGCCTAGATAAGTGGTCCTCTGTACTGGAGAAAACCGGTAGGTCCCGACATGGAGGTTGTGATTAGAATGCTACAGCACGAGTTACAACCTCCACCAACTCCTCATAAGTCTTGTAATGATGTGCTGACCACATCAACCTCCTTGGAGGAAGAGATGTGCTCTCATTTGAGAATTTTTATATCCCAAGTGAGCGCTGTATTTAGAGAGTGAGGGAGGAGAAAGGGTGTGGCCTGTCTCCAATCCCTCTGCGAAATAATATATATTTATATATACTATTTATTATATGTATTTATATAGACTATGTATATAAACTTCTCAAAGCCAGATGAATATTCATAATTTAATTCCTCAGAATTAAATGCAGCCAAACAACCAGACAAGTGACACAGTCTGATTATATTATAAGATGCAATATAAAAGAATCAAGAATAATTGCCTACAAATGCATTTATACATTTGCACATGTTTGGGGAAAGAGAGAGAAAAGGAACCTCCTGTCTCCTCACAGTTTCCCCCCGGCATTATTTTGCTGCAGACCCGTAATGCCCGAGGCAAAGCGAGACCCGAGCCACTCGATTCTACATTGCATAAGAATTTCTTCCCTCGAGAAGAAATGCCAGCGGGAGCAGAGCTAAACATCCAAGGTAATGCACACTTGTACACTTAGGGACATTTTATGAATGAACACAGCCAGCCCCCTCAAGAGCTGACTGTGCATGCTCCGCTCCAAAACAAACCACACATAAATCGCGTGCACCACCACCTCTTATTTTAGCAAGGGCAGGGAGAAACGAGTGATCTAAAATGCAGTGTACTTTTCATATGCAAAGATAAGCAAGTCCTCAATCTCCTCTGCATCATTGCTAACAACATCATCCTCCTCGGAGGAAGATAGCTGCAGCGTAGAGCTCTCCCTTGAAGGAGTAAGAGACCGTAGTGCGGGCTTCCGAACCCTGAGAGAGATCGCTAGATTCATATGCAATCCCTGCAATCCCAATCACCACCATGTCTCAGCAACAGCGGGACAGGAACCGCAAAGACGGCAAACATGGACACACTCCTCGAAGTGTGCCCGGCAGGAGCCAAGTGTTCGTGGCGGGAGCACGATGCACAAGCAGCCCCCTCGAAAGCTGACTGTGCGTGCTCCGCTCCCAAATAAACAACACAACGACCGCGTGCATTCACACTCGTAATGTTTAGCGTGGGCAGAGAAGAACACACAGTCTAAAGTGCTGTCTGTTTAGCTCGCCATATAGAGGTGATTGTGCACTTTTACAAACAACAGTAAATAAAACTGACACACACAGAGTACTTGCTGAAAACATAGAAGCTAACGTTACTTGTTTCAAATGCGCTTTTAAGCTTTCTGGTCTCTACATCACCCCGCCCGCCCATGACGTATCGCCATTCCATTGGACTGATTTCACATGTGATTCAGAGCATGGTCATGCAGAAGCGTTCCCAAAGCGTTTTGACGCAGCGTGAGTTCCTGAAGGGGAATTGTACATACAAGAGCTCTCTAAGGCCGTTCATGTCCAATTTCCAACTAGGAAGCTCGTATTTACGATAATTCCGATAGCACGCGAAGGCAGCATAAGAACCACTCTCCTAGGCACACATGGCAGCCATCGTAAGTACACAAGACTGCAAGTGCACATGAAGTGTGCCATTTGGGACAGGGCCATTAGCGTAGGGAAATTCTTCTAAGATGGTAACGCCGTCCCAGCATGCAACATGATGAGACGTAGCTTCACATTCTCTATTGTTGGATTTAGTGTTATTTTAAGAGATGTGTATTGAGACACATTGCTACATCTGCTGATAGGAAATTGTATAATATATTTTGCAGCCAGGAAAATTATTTGGTAACACTTTATTTTGATAGTCCACTTTAGACATTCTTCTAACAGTAAGTAACTTTGCAACTGCATGTCAACTAGCAGTCATTAGAGTATTAGTAGACTGTCTGCTTAATATCTGCTAACACTTTATTTTGATGGGTCCACAACATACAACATACTGACTATAAGAAACTTTGCAAGTATGTCAACTTATTCTACTAACCCTAAACCTACCCTACTGAGAGTTAGTAGACATGTATTTGCAAATTAATGAGAATTAGTTGACATGTAGTTACAAAGTTACTTATAGTTAGTAGAATGTCTAAAGTGGACTATCGAAATAAAGTGTAACCAATTATTTTATTGAACTGGATTAGTGATAAATCTCCCTCACTTAAAGATTCACATACATTTTTTTTTAGTTGATTCCACTGGAGCATTTTACCTATGTTTTTCATCAGAAATCAGGGCAATTTTATGAGGTCTGGACTTCATATCTAGATTATTTGGAACCATATCTTCATTATATTATATTACAAGGAATGTTGTAATTGTATTGTTATTCTCTGGACATTGAACATTATTTTATTAGATCACTCGCACCCAAAGCAGTTATTGTAAATTAAATTATCTCAGATAATAGTTCTGATGTACTCTGCTTGACTGAAACCTGGCTCAAACCAAATGATTATATTGGTCTAAATGAAGCTACTCCACCAAGCTACATGTTATAATATAAGCATGAGCCCCGTCAGAGTGGTCGTGGCGGCGGTGTTACAACAATATATAGTGATATTCTCAGTGTTACTCAGAAAACGGGATACAGGTTTTACTCATTCGAAATACTTCTGCTTAATGTTACACTGTCAGATATGCAAAATAAATCTCTCCTATCTCTTGCTCTGGCTATTGTGTATAGACCGCCAGGGCCACATATAGATTTCTTAAAAGAATTTGCAGATTTCCTCTCAGACCTATTGGTTAATGTAGATAAAGTGCTAATTATTGGAGAATTTAACATTCACGTTGATAATACAAATGATGCGTTAGGACTTGCGTTTACTGCAAAATGTGCCCGGGCCCACTCATCTTTTTAATCATACGCTAGATTTAATTATATCGCATGGAATTGATCTTACTGATATAGATATCGTACCTCAAAGCGATGATGCTACTGACCACTACCTTGTATCGTGCATGCTGCCTATTACTGAAATTAACTATATATAGCTCTGCGTCATTGTCTGGGCAGAACTATTGTTCCAGCCACCAAAGACAGATTCACAAATAACCTGTCTGATTTATCTCAACTGCTCTGTGTGAGGAGAGAACTCTGGTGGGCGCTCAGGAGTAGCGGGATCTGGTGGGCGCTCAAGAGGAGCGGGCTCTGGTGGGCGCTCTGGAGGAGCAGGCACTTGAGGGCACTCTGGAGGAACGGGCTCTGGGGTGCGCTGGCGAGGATCGGGCTCTGGGGTGCGCTGGCGAGGAGTGGACTCTGGGGTGCCCACAGGAGAGCACTTGCGAGGAGCAGGCACTGGAGGGCACTTGCGAGGAGCAGGCTCTGGAGGTCACTTGCAAGGCGCGGACACTTGGGGGCGCTCTGGAAGCGCGGACACTTGGGGGGCGCTCTGAAAGCGCGGACACTTGGGGGCGCTCAGGCAGCGCGGACACTTGGGGGCGCTCTGGCAGCGCGGACACTTGGGGGCGCTCTGGCAGCGGAAACTCTCGGGGGTGCTCTGGCAGCGCGGAGCTGGACGGGACCAGCGGAAACGAAGGAGAGCTGGACGGGACCAGCGGAGACACAGGAAGGAGCTTGCGAGGAGCGGGCACAGGAGGGCGCTGTCTTGGAGCGGGCACAGGAGTCCAAGACATTCCCTCATAAACAATTAGTACCCCCAAAGGCACGTGAACATCCGCCTTAGGCGGGTCTAGGAGAGCCGCGGGCGGTGGCATAATCTTCGCCGCGGGTGGAGGAACCATCTTCGTCGCGGGCGGCGGCACAATTTCCCGCGAACGGCGGGTCTGGGTGAGCCTCGAACGGCGGCGTGATCTCCCGTGAACGGCGGGCCTGGGTGAGCCGCGAATGGCGGCATGATCTCCAGTGAATGGCGGGCCTGGGTGTGCCGCGAACGGCGGCGACAATCTCCTGTACACGGCGGTTCTGGGTAAGCCGTACACGGCTGTTCTGGGTAAGCCGCAGACGGCGACAGGAATTTCCCCGCGAACGGCGGGCTTGGGTGAGTCGCGAGTGACGACTTCCATGTCGTGGAGAGGAGGGGAAAAAATCAAACAAAAACTGGATAAAAACGGCAAAACAAAACGGGGGAAGGGCGTCACTCACTTTTTAGGTCTGCTGTTCTATCAGGGGTTCGCGGGGATCGAAGGAGCACGGAGACAGGGATATCTTCAAAACGGGGTTTTTAATAACACCAAGGATCACAGGCAGTGAAGACATTCAACAGCAGACAAATGACTAGGGGAGAACTCAGGACTTTTAAAGGGACCAACAAAACGAGGAAACAAGATAATTAATACAGGACAGGTGAATGGAATAAACGGTGATGAAACTAGGACAGGAAATAAACCAAATAAGGCCAGACAGGAAACACCTAGGGAACACACACGTGACAGCCACAACGATCTGTCCTAGGTCATCTGCTATTTTTAATTTACATTTAGTAATTTGGCAGACGCTTTTATCCAAAGCGACTTACAATTGGGGAATACATAAATCGATTCATCTTGAAGAGGCAATCAGGCAGAGGAAGTGCTCATAACACCAAGTCTCAGTCATTGTTCAAATAAGTACAAGCTAGCAAGGGAAGGAGAGAAAGATAAAGGGAATTTTTTATTTTTTTTTATTTTTAGAACAAGTTTAGGATGAAGTCAAGTAGTGCCAAAAGAGATGAGTTTTCAGTTGTTGCTTGAAGATTGACAGGGATCCAGCATTCCGGATAGGGGTGGGAAGATCATTCCACCATCCAGGAATGGTGAATGAGAATGTTCTGGAGAGTGATTTTGAGCCTCTCTGTGATGGTACCACAAGGCGTCGCTCACTAGCAGATCTCAGACTTCTGGAGGGGATGTAGATTCGTAATAGTGAGTGGAAGTAGGAGGGTGCTGAGCCTGTGGTCGTTCTGTATGCAAGCATCAGTGTCTTGAACTTGATGCGAGCTGCCACTGGTAGCCAGTGCAATGAGATGAAGAGAGGTGTAACATGGGTTCTTTTGAGCTCATTGAAGACCAGTCGTGCCGCTGCATTCTGAATCATTTGTAGAGGTTTGATTGTGTTTGATGGAAGTCCAGCCAGAAGAGCATTGCAGTAGTCCAGCCTAGAAACAACAAGGGCCTGGACAAGAAGTTGTGCAGCATGCTCTGTCAGAAAGGGCCTCATTTTTCTGATGTTGTGTAGCGCAAACCTGCAAGATCGAGCAGTCTTTGCAATGTGCTCTTTGAAGGTCAGCTGGTCATAAAAGATTACACCAAGATTTCTGACCGAAGTTGATGGGGTAATTATTGATGTTTCTAACTGAATCGAGAAGTCATGCTGTAGAGTCGGAATGGCAGGGACGACAAGAAGCTCAGTCTTTGCCAGGTTGAGCTGTAGGTGATGTTCTTTCATCCATGCCGAGATGTCCGCCAGGCAGCCTGAGATCCGTGCAGCTACCTTTGGATCATCTGGTTGAAAGAGAGATAGAGCTGTGTGTCATCGGCGTAGCAATGGTAGGAGAAGCCATGTGCCTGTATGATGGGTCCCAGTGATGTAGTGTATGTGGAGAAGAGGAGGTGGGTCCAAGAACCGATCCCTGAGGAACCCCAGTGACCAGTCGATGTGCTTTGGATACCTCCCCTCCCCAGGCCACCCTGAAAAACCTACCGGTGAGATAGGATTCAAACCAGTGAAGTGGAATCCCAGTGATGCCCAGCGATGAGAGGGTGGACAGGAGGATCTGATGATTGACAGTGTCAAAAGCAGCAGAAAGATCCAGCAGAATGAGGACTGATGATTTGGAATCGGCCTTTGCGATTCGCAGGGCTTCAGTGACTGAGAGTAGCGCAGTCTCTGTTGAATGGCCACTCCTGAAACCTGACTGTTTAGCATCCAGTTTGTTGTACTGTGAAAGAAACAGTGAGATCTGGTTGAAGACAACTTGTTCAAGTGTTTTCGCAACGAATGGAAGGAGAGAGACAGGTTTGTAGTTTTCTAAAAGAGAAGTGTTTAATGTAGTTTTTTTGAGCAGTGGGGTTACCCGGGCCTGCTTGAATGCTGTGGGGAAGATACCAGTGCAGAGAGATGTGCTGATAATGTGTGTGAGTGCCAGTAAGAGTGTGGGAGAGATTGCTTGGAGAAGGTGAGAGGGGATTGGGTCAAGAGGACATGTTGTAGGATGGCTGGAGAGGAGAAGTTTGGATACTTCCGCCTCGGTGAGGGGACAGAAGGAGAAGATGGGAGTTTGAGCAGTGGATGTGGTTGGTTGGAGGTCCTGTGTGTGTGAAGGTAAGAACTGGTTACTGATTGTTCTAGTTTTGTCTGTGAAAAAAGTGGCAAAGTCATCAGCTGTTATAGAAGTGGTGGGCGGTGGTGGAGGGGGACAGAGGAGAGAATTAAATGTTCTGAAGAGATTACGCATGTCTGGAGCGCTGTTGAACTTGTTGTGGAAATGTGAGGATTTGGCAGTGTGGACTTCAGTAGAGAAAGATGGAAGCAAAGACTGATACCTAGTCAGGTCCGACGGATCGTTTGATTTGCGCCATTTTCTCTCTGCCGCTCTGAGTTTGGTCCGATGCTCACGAAGAACATCGGATAACCAGGGGTTAGAAGGGGCAGCCCGTGCTGGCCTGGAGGAGAGAGGACAAATGTCATCTAGACAAGAGGTTAAGGTAGAGCATAAAGTGTCAGTAGCTGCTTTCACATCCAGAGATGTGAAATGGGTAGGTGAGGGAAGAGAGGAGGATACTACAGAGGAAATAAGGGAAGGGGAAAGGGAGCTTAGGTTACATCTGAAAGTGACCGGTAAGAGAGATGGTGGCACCCGGTTAGCAAAATGTAAGGTAAATGTAATGAAGAAATGGTCAGAGATATGTAGTGGTTGTACCAGAATGTTATCTGTAGTACAGTTGTGTGTGTAAATTAAATCAAGTTGGTTGCCTGAATTGTGCGTGCTAGTAGTGGTAAGGCGTTTGAGATCAAATGAAGCTAGGAGTGAATGGAAGTCTGTAGCATAAGGCCTGTCAAGGTGAATGTTGAAATCGCCAAAGACTAAGAGTGGAGTGCCATCCTCCATGAAAGAGGACAGCAGTCCGTCCAGCTCCTCTAGGAAGGTGGCTAGAATTTGGCCAGGGGGACGGTAGATTACTACTATCTGGAGTTTTATAGGAGCTGTTACAGTAATCGCATGAGATTCAAATGAGTTGTGATTGCCTAGGGGAGAGTGGGTTGAGTATTTCCAATTGTTTGAAATGAGCAGACCAGTGCCCCCACCCCGGCCAACTTGCCTTGGGGTGTGAGAGAAATAGAGATTGTGAGAGAGAGCAGCCGGGGTAGCTGAGTCTTCTGGACGAATCCAGGTCTCAGTCAAGCCCAAGATGCTGAGTGTGGATTGTAAGGAAAAAGCAGAAATGAAGATATTCTGATATTAATATACTGTACATGTTGCCCCTTGGTAATATTATTAGAAAATACGGGATTAGTTTTCATTTTTATGCTGATGATACTCAACTATATATCTCAACAAGACCAGATGAAACTTCTAAATTATCTAAGATAACAGAGTGTGTTAAAAATGTAAAAGATTAGATGACCAATCATTTTCTCCTATTAAATTCGGATAAGACAGAGATATTACTTACTGGACCAAAAAACAGTACACAGAATATCTTGGATTACAATTTGCAACTAGACGGATATACTGTTACTTCCTCTACAGTCAAAAATCTGGGTGTTATATTAGACAGCAACTTTTGAAAAAATCATATTTCTCATGTTACAAAAACAGCATTCTTCCATCTTAGAAACATTGCCAAGCTTCGAAACATGCTACCTGTTTCTGATTCAGAAAAGCTAGTTCATGCATTCATGACCTCTAGACTAGACTATTGTAATGCACTGCTAGCTGGTTGTCCTGCATCTTCACAGGTAGTCCAAAATGCAGCGGCTAGACTCCTTACCAGGTCAAGAAAATATGATCATATTACTCCAATTTTACGGTCTCTGCACTGGCTACCTATTAAGTTTCGGATCAGTTACAAAATATTATTACTTATCTATAAAGCCTTTAATGGTTTAGCTCCTGCATACCTAACTAGTCTTATATCTCGCTACAATCCATCACGCTCCCTAAGGTCGCAAAACTTTGGACTTTTGGTAGTACCTAGGATAGCGAAGTCCACAAAAGGAGGTAGAGCTTTTTTCGCATTTGGCTCCCAAACTCTGGAATAGCCTTCCTGACAACGTTCGGGGTTCAGACACATTCTCTCTGTTTAAATCTAGATTAAAGACACATCACTTTAGCCAAGCATTCATATAATGCATCTCATAATCTTGTACTGCAGTTATATCTGATCAAATGCAAATTATTATTATTTAGCTTGGGTTGAACAAATCATGTTTACCTGGTTGGAACAGCAGCTACGCTAATTATGTCTCTATTTGTTTCTCTGTTTCTCTTACTAGGAATTACACAAGCTTCAGTCTGGATCCAACCCTTAAAAGATCTGAGATGACCGAACACCTGAGAAGAGATGATGCCAACCCCTCAGAGGACCTCAGATGATGCCAACCCTGAAACAACACATAGAACTACCAAATTTTGCTATAAGTTTGATTGCAACATATAATCACCGCTGTTAATAGATTTCATTGTCTGTTTGATTACGTCATTAACTGATTTTTACTGTGCATTTCTGCCATGTGTGCATCAACTTGACAGTCACCACCGATAAGCTACTACTAAATATATTGTAGAAACTTAATTTTCTGTAAAGCTGCTTTTCAATGATTTGTATCGTGAAAAGCGCTATACAAATAAACTTGAATTTAATTTAACTTAATTTTATTATTTTCGGACAAAAATTTTTTTGTTTGTTTTTCATTTACTTTATTACAGTTGTGTATAATTAAGTATTCAAGTTTTGTATATGAATCTGAGCTTGGTTGTATGTTGATTTTTTCTTTATTTTCTTTTTTTTGGTGGGGAGAGGGGTGCTTGAGCATTTTCTTTTAGATATGGTTCCTTGTTATGTTTGTGTTATAATTAAAATTCAATAAATATAATTATAAAAAGAGAAATGTATTGTTCAAATAATAATTATAATTTGTTTTTGATTATTATCAATTATTTTGATTATTGATACAATCGCGGTGGTGATGATGTCAGTAACCCTTGGACATGCAAAATGAAGTTCTGAAGATACTTTAAAATTTAATATTTTTAATATCATTATCAACATTTTTTTAAGTGAAAGAAGGAAATTGTGCTTAGAGGATTAAGACTGCAAGGAACACAGATTGTCTATGTTGGATTTATTACTTCCCTTTAATCTGTAGGCCAATAGTGTTTTAAGCTTATAGCCCGCCTTTATGTGGCGGGCCTTTGTGTGACAAGCAGCTTTTGAGACCAATTGTAAAGACCTTTCGGCATGCCCATTACTCTGATCTGCAGAGACCCAGAGATGGAGGAACTACACCATGGTCGCATCAATAATCTTCCAACAACTCTGTCCATCTTAAAATAAAATAAAATAAAACAAAACATAAAGTGAAAAAGAGATCCCTTGTTATATTTATTGACCCTGGCAACCTCTGTAGTTACATTTAGCCACTTGTTAGCAACTGCCTTTTTAAGGAAAAGTAAAATCTTTAAATAATAGCAAGGGTTTATTACTGATGTGTTTCATGCCATAGAATGCTGATGTGTTGACTCAGACTTAACCTTCTCAGCTTGAGCTGGACCAAGACTGAATGAGCCGGTCTCCACTACAACACTGTTACCTGTTATCTGATACTATTACTATACCATGGTAATGCTACAGTATGTTTTTGCTAGGACAGCTTTATGTTTTGAATGCTCAGCAAAACTCAAATACATGACATCTAGAGGACATAAATATTAATTATTGCATAAATATTAATTAGTACCATAAAATTCTCTCAGAATACAAAATCAAAAAGAAAGATATTAATAAACATAAATATATTACATTTATTTTATTAGAAAAAAAAAAGTTAAATTTCAGGTGTTCAGTCTCTTTTGACCGCAAAGAGTCCAATTGTGACTCCCAAATGAGGAGCACCACACTGTAAAATGTAATAAGTTGACTTTACTTAGAAAAAGTGAGGAAACCGATTGCCTTAAAATTTCCAAGTAAAGTAGAGTATTAATGTTTAGTTGGCATAACTTAACACAATTTGTAGAGACAACTTGTTAATCAAGTATACTTAAGTACTGTTGACTTAAAATCATTATTTGAGTTAACTTTCTATTAGTGTTCACATTACTAGGAAAATATTAGGAAACCGATTGCCTTAAAAATCCCAAGTAAGCTAAACTAAAAACAGTAAGTTAAGACAAAAAGCAACAACTGAACTTGAGTTTAACATAGTTTATTATATATTAAATCTCTTCAGGTACTACAGCGTACCAAACAAAGTCAGATGACCCAACTCTATAAACAGTTTTTTGAATGTAGCATTAACAATTTTTGATAAACAAAAAACACATTGTTACTCATGTTAATCTCCTAAAGCAACTAAAAAAAGTGCAGTTTAAGTGCAGCTAAAAAAAAAAAGGATCCTGACTGCTTGACAATCTTTGACCTGAAACTGAACAGGTGACCTTTTAAAATAATCAACACTAGCTTAAGTCTTTACAGTGCTTACAATAATAAAAAAAAACTTTACCAATACCATTGCTCTAAAACTTAAGAACATTTTTTAAACATTCTTTAATGTTTAAAAACATTTTCAACAAAGTTTGACAGGTAACAGTTGAAAAGTTTAATTAAACAAACTTCTGTGCAACCAAAAGATTAAAGGGATTCAACTATCCCTTTAAAACAATCTCAAACAGCCTCAACTTACATCAGCAGCAGGTTGTTAAGTGACTGTAGTTTTGGTTTCAGAGATTTGTGTCCAAGAGAGAGAAAAACTCTCTGAATAAAATCAAAGGTGTTCTTGAGCTGTGGAGGGTACTCCAAATTCAGTGCATATATCAGCCCAAAAAGTAGACACATGCCATCTGGAAGATTTTCAAGACCATCCATCACGATGACTCCTTCCAAGATGATTGCGGTGTTTGAAGCCTCCAAATGCAGTGCTTGTGGGGGAATCCTGGCTATCTTCTGGTATCACAGTCAGTATCCCGATGGAAATCTGGGGTGTGTCACATTCACAGTCCTAATTAAAAAAAAAGGAACAGCAATATTACAATTCTTGTTACATTATAAATGGGAAATCTCACAAAAGTATATGTCACCTAAAGAATCAGGACCATCTCTTGGGCCATGTTCTACGTACAACTAATAAAAACTGTTGTTAAAGAACATTGTAGAAATTTGACTAAATGAACAGTACAAGGACTTGATTAAGAAATGTGAAACAAAAGCATAATTTACTTATCTGGTCCAAATTAAGGAGTTGCCTAAAACATAATCGAATGCCTATATGTGATGTTTGTGTGGGGGTTATAGTAAAGGTACTTACCAGTGCTGTTGTAAAAAAGTCAGAGGCTTCTTCTCCAAGAATGAGTGGAAGGCCACGAAGAACTGCTGTGCGCTTTGCAGTGATGTCAGTGCTCTGGAAAACAAAAAAGATACAATTACATGTTACAGTGTATGTATAACATAAAATTAAATATGAAATTAGTTAATAAGACAGTAACAATTTAGTTTAAGAATGAAAATTGATAAGCTTACCACAGGTTTGATTTGCTGAAGAAATTCAGAGAGTCTTTTTCCAACAGCCCCTTTCTTGCTCTCAAAAATGTCCAGAAATCGTGAAGCATGTTTATCGAGTGCAGAGAAAAATTCTTGCTTGAGGTTTTTGCTTGTAATTCGATTAAACTCTGAATTGATCTGTAAAAGGAAACAGAAAAGTATATTAGGCTTTTTGTTACTCTTTTAAAAGGATACTTGCAAATTGTTTAATTTACTCACACTCATGCTGTCCTAGATTCACATGACTACCTTCAGATGAATCCAAATTACTAAATTTATAATATAAAAATGACCCATCCCTGAGTTCATATAGAGTTGTATGGATTAAAGCAACAATATCTGTTTCTGCTTTTGAGCTTTCACATTGTAGCACCTCTTCACTTGCAATAAATGGACTGAGATGGACTAGTTTTCTAAACACTTTTTTTTTTAAATGTTGGTGGGAAAAAAAAGCAATACACATCTGGCATGGCATGAGGGTAAGTAAATGAAGTGTTCTTTATATTTTGTGTTATCATGGTGTAATTTAATTATAATTTACCTGTCTTTCTGTGAAAAGTGATGGCCATCTTTGGAGAGTCTCTTTTACTGGAGGCTCCTTCTCTACAATCTCTTTTCTTCTCAAGGAGAAAGTGGAATCCATGTGCTGTGATATCAAGGTGGAACTTGGATGACTTTTCTTTATTTCCTCCACAAGTTGTAAGCGTTTAGATTCCATGCTGCAGTCATCCTCATTAGCAGGACAATTGGGAAGAAAATTGATTTCAAATCGTTTAGGTCTTTTAACACTTCTCACAGGATCTTGGCTTCCCCTTTTCCCTGCATTTATAAGAACATCTGTGCATCCAGCTCGGCGTAGCTTCATTCTGTAGTTCCCCATTTTAAATTTGAGGCTGTTCTTCCAACCGTTCCATCCGGTCGAGGAACCTGGCTCAGTAAGGCATGGATGTTTTTTGACTAGTGCAGATGCAACATCATTGAAATCGTCATCAGAGGGATATGCTTTGAAGTTGTACATAGACTCAGCAAGTTTTTCAAGGATTTCATGCTTCATGTCCCTAGGAGCATGCATATATGTCTGGTCTTTCATGAAGAGAAGATTTCCTTGGCGCAATCTGTACTCAATGTCTACAGGAAAATTTGGGATTTCAAAGGTCTCTGGCCACTGAGCTTGGCGTACATTAGATGAACCTTCTTCTGAGGTCAAAGACACAATATCTGTGTCAGCTGTACTTGGTGTAGGAGATGCTGCGGAATATGCTGCAAGAGCAATCACCTTTAAGGTGGGCCTTTCAGGTAAATCTGCAATGTCTGAGGTTAACCAGCGCATTGTTAAAATCAGCATCTTCATACTGAAGATAAAACTTGTATGGAAGGCCTAGCTTTTCCTCAAGCTGTTCCATCAATGTCAAAGTTTGTGGTTTCCTACACTGTAAAAAATGACCGTGATTTTAACAGTAAAAAACTGTGAAAATGCTACAGTAAAAACCCGTTAAATGGTCAACGGCAAGTTCCCGTAAAATTTACAGGGAAAAACCGTAAACTGACGTTCCCAGAATTCCCTGCGTTGCATTTCAAATTTTGTTTGAATTTGATGTTTTTTCTTTGACATAACTATGTTTCTTCTTAGTTTTTTCTTATCAGTTATGTTTATTAGGGTTGTATTTTACATCTAATGTTGTTAAATTAATGTTTATTGCATATTTCAGTTTAATGAGTCTCACCATGATGGTGTTTAGTGCTTATGTGAATGACACTGTGCACCTTCTATATATGTTATTATTTAAAAGCTGCTTGTGATAGGCTTTGGTTCATCATGTGACATTCTCATCATCACCTGCATTTGGTGGTTATCAGTGTATTACAAAGGTACAAAACAGATTTCAGTACTTTAATAGGTTGGTATATTAACATTATATCAGTTAATGAAATTACGGTATTTAACTGTAAATTTAAGTTAAAACCGTAAAACCTAAAATGTTGTTGCCATATTTTTTACGGTAGAATTCTGCTAACCACAGCTGCCAGTTTTTTACCGTAAATTTTACGGATTTTTTTTTTTACAGTGTATGCAGCGTGATTTTCCTTATGTCATTTTCATTCACTACCACTCTAAGTATAGTTTTTGTCTCCATTGTGTCCTGTGAACCTAAAAATGAGAAAAATCAATGAAATCAAATGAAATTCAAGGAAAAGGGGAAAAAAATATTTACTAATTTCACCCTTTTTTAAACCTGTATGACTTTATTCTGCTGAACACAAAATATATTTTTAAGAACATTGGTAATCAAACAACTTTGGGTTCCTGATGGAAATCAATAGGAACTGAAACTATGCGTTTACCAACATTATTAAAAATATCTTATTTTGTGTTCAGAAGAATAAAGGTTAAAATCAATTAAAGGTCATACAGGGTAAAAAAAAAAGAAAGAAACGGATGAATAAATGAGGACTATTTTCATTTTCAGAATGACCATTCTTTTAAAAGCTTAATTTAACACAAGATGAAATGTTTTGCTGTAAGAAAAGTCCTGCCCCGAATTTTGTAGGATGCCAGTGGAAAAATATCATTCAAATCAGAGAGCTTTGTGACAGTCATGTCTGGTACATGACTGCACAATTCGTAGGAACGCAGATGCTCAATGTACCACGATGTCTGTTTTTTGCATACAAACAAAATGTTGGTGTTGATGATGACAATTTTTACAATTTGCCTAAAATCAGGCAGACATGAACTTGCACCAGCAGACAGAACCATATCAGGACTGTACTTGATGCCATCAATGCACACTGAAGATGTGACAAGTACAGTGCTTTGGATAGGAAAATTCTGCTGAAGCATGTTCTGAACACTTTTAGGAAAAGATGAAATCAGCGTAGACTTCACTTTGTCCATCTGGACAGGAGGTTTAAAAAAGGATGACGAGTCCACATGGTACGCCACCATTCTTTGGTGTCGGACAGCCAGAGTTTGTGGGACGTTTTTGAAATTTTTTGTCTCACGAATGATTTGTTTGAAGAACTTATGCTTGCCTTCAAAACGCATGGTCCAAGCATCTCTAAGTGGCCCATATGTCCTAATTAGTTGTGAATAATGTTCAATGTAGTGGTGTTTAGGACAAAGCACAAAATCAGGGAATACTTTCAAAAGCAAACCTCTGTGCTCTGAAATTTTAGCCGCAAGAAAATCAATAGTGTCATCAGTGAATCTGAAGGATGTCGCTAGTTCTAGAATGTCTTTCAAAAGCATTAAAATCTCCCATATTGCATCATTTTCTGGGATGTCAAAGCCAATCATTAGTGGGAGAAGTCTTAAAAGTGCCCAGTTTTGGCCATTTCCACCTATCGTGCCTCTAGAGGCAAAAGTAGTTGGAATGACCTGAGGTTGATCGATCTTGTCCATGAATTGGTATGGAAACTGTTTGATCATCCTGTTCACATACTCAAGGGTGATGTACTTTTTGTTAATTAAAGCATTGAGGCAGAGTGCCATTTCACCGGGTATAACACCCTCCAAGAGATCATGTAGGATGTCAGGTGGAAAACCAGTAACAGAGTGAAAATGGTCAAGCTCATTTAAAACACATCTGCCTTTTACACCATACTGTTTCGTCAAATTTGGGTCTTTTAAAACTTCTTCAACTTGCCTGTCATGATTCTGCTTTGTCCTGTGTTCAAATCCTCCTGACAGTACGTCTTTCTGTTGAATTTCACTCCTTTTCACCATGCAAAAGCAGCAAGGGTGTTCCACAACGAAGCTCTCTTGAAATCCTGCCAAGGAATGAGCACCAAGATTATCAGCAGCAACATTGAGAACAGTTCCCTTTACACATTCTCCTAACTGCTCCACATAGACACCATGTTTCTCAAGAGTTTTGAGGTCTTGCACAAGAGGGTGAAGGACTCTCTCATATCCGTATTGTTTACAGCACTAGCTTTGCATAAGAGTGCTAGCTGAATTACCTGAAGTGAAGACCTGTGTTTAGATGGAAGATTAGCAAGAACCCAATACACACTAAACATCTTGTGTTTCTTTTTTGAGGTGCCAAGTGGATTGGCAATCTCAAATTCATCAGTGTATAGGGTAAGCAAAATCCGGAATTTCTCTGTCATCAAAAAATCATTCTCATGATAGTTAGTGCTGTCTATGTAAGAGCTGATCCCATCTGCATTGTCAACAGGAGAAATAACTTTCTCAAGAACATCAGTTCGGTTTAAAAGTACCTGTAACATATTCAGAATTGGCACATAAGCCAATGATTGTGAGTCTTTCCCAAGTTTATATTCTATCGGCATTACAACTGGAAATTTGTTCTGAAAATATGATGCTCTCTTACTCACTGTTGAGAGTGACTCCCAGAATCGGTCATTTTCAAGATCAGTATTTATCAAGCCTCACTCTCAAGAACATGCTAAGAATTGACTTAAGTGGAAAAAAATTCTTGGCTCAAAGCTGCGATTAAAAGTTAGTTATCAATCATCTCAGTCGTACTTTAAGCGAAGTGTAGACTAAATCTTAAGTGTCAGTCTTAGAGATGATTCACGACACTTTGCTGTCGGGATTTTGGATGACGACATCATGGACCAATCACTGAATAGATTTCCTTAATTAAGCATATTCTCAGATAAATTCACATTGACTGGTTAAATTCCTAATAGGAGTTTACATTCAACACACATTTGACAATAAAGACTTTTCAAGATAACACATTATGGCAAGGAAACGAAGCATCATCACAACTTAATTTACGATAGATGATAGTATAGTGTATCGACTGTTGCTGATGCCTTTGACGACAGCGAGACGATTATTATTATTATTATGTCAAAAATAGACTGTAATCTTTAGTGATGCAGAGAAGAAACTTTGATCATCCGGTGGCTGTGGAGCTGTATGCAGTGTAAATAAGGGGTAAGAGATTTATTCATCATACAGTGTAGATCGCATAATACTGCTAGACTGAAGTCAGTTATGATGTTGTTTTAATGTAAATGTTCTTTGCTCGTTTTGAATAACTGAGAAATGTAATGATTAACTGCTCGTTGTCAAACATTTCAAAGACATTCCTCTCCTGAAAGATTGTCTGTCTCTTCAGCCATCACAAGCCCTGCTGGTGAGAGACTCCAGCTGTCTTAAATAACAGTAAGAGTGATTCTTAGCTTTAAGAAATTTGATAAATACTTAAGTTTGAAAGTAGGAGTAAATTTCATGAATTCTCAGCACTTAAGACTAAAATGGCACTTTGAGAAGCTTGATACATACGGGCCCAGATTATTCTCTGTGACAGCTTTCACAATCTCTGTTAAAACAGAATCACTGTAACTGACCCCATGTTTATCTAGAATCTGTTGTATGGCATTACACAAAAGGGGCTTTGAGAGAAGAAAGATCTGATTAATTTGTTGAACTACTTCTTGTAATGCTGCATCAGAGATATGCAAAATGGTTTGCATCTTAAGAAAGAGCAAGCCTATATTACGTTCTAGCTGATTCTGTAAAACATCCAGGTTTTGAGTCTGGTCCTCTTCTTCATGTTCATCTTGGTCAAATTCAGTAGAATCCACAGACTCATGGTGAGACAACGTATTTTGTCTAACATCTTGAGGCAAATCTGCAGCTACATTTTGAGTTTCAACTGCAACGGTTGGTTTTAAATCCCTCTGACTACTTAATTGGTGTGCTTTACATTTGTGAGCATTAAATGAGGAATAAACTTGGCTCTCAAAATTGCACTCATTGTACGGACACTGAACCTTTTCATTATTTTTTAGATGATGACGCAAGTGGGTCTCAGATTGTGAGAACTCAGATTCTGAACAAGGTTCCTTAAATTCACAGAGTGAACAGTGAAATATTAAAGGAGATTCTTTTGATCCACTTGTTTGTGGTGCTTCCACATGTTGGGAATGATTTCGTGTCAAATGTACCTTCAATGCATTAAAAGACTTGAATGAACACAAACAGTCTGTGTGAAGGCATGGAATTGGACAAGTTCGAGAGTAGCTTCCATGATTTATGCGATAATGCTTCAATAGGAGAGATCTCTTTTCACAGGAAAAAAAAAACAATACTTACACTTCCATTGCATGTCTCATCATCTAGTAAGATCTACAAGTAAAAGAATATGTATTATCATCATACATCTAAAATAGCATTCAAATATAAACCAGTGAATCAGAGTAATCAGTAATGTTTTCTTCAGGCACTGCACACATTTGCCCTCATTCTTGAAAGTTTCATGAAAATATACTAATAAATTTACGGAAAACTGTGCGTAAACCAGACATTCGTGAAAACGCTTGTCTGGATTTCACAAATGATTTATAAACCACAGATTTGACCATCAAACACTTGTCTGTTAATAAATCACTATCATTAAATAGCATATGTGTGTCATTCACTCAGCATTATCTCCCTTTCAATAAATTGTCTATATGCAAACTATGTGACAGCACTTTGGTGGTGCAGCGTTTTTCAGCTGAGATGCTGATATGGATTATCCACAGTTTAATATATTACACCAGCATCTGGTTTTGCATATAGTTTGTTCTATCAACAATTTCTGAATATACAAATGCAGCCACACAGGCAATATTAACCTCTCCTTTTTTGTTCAGTAGTTGTGAAAGTAGGATGTGACAGTTTAAATATTTTTGCACACAATTTTAACTAAATGCAGTTTGCTTAAAAGAATACAGAAAGTTTGTATGTTGCAAGCACAATTTACATGTGCTTGGAAGCAGGTGTAAAACCTACTAACATTTAGAAAACACTTTCATGAACCAAATTTTCAAGAATGAGGCCATTCAAAACAAAAACTTGATTAAAAAATGCAGCCAAATATGCAGTGATAAGCAAATGTTAGACTGCTCATTTCGATGAACACAATCCAGCACAATCCAACAATTTGATCAAAAAAATATAACATCCAATGTTGCTATGTAACTCTACTTTACTTACTCTTGGTAGTTCCTAGGATAGCAAAGTCTTTAAGCAAGTGGTACAGCTGGAGTTAACAGTTCCCTGGGAGGAGCAGATAAAGGAGGCCCTCGAGCGGAAGAAAGTTAAATACCTCGAGCTGGTGGAAGATTGTAGAGGAAGCAGGTGAAGGGCCCTCTGTGAACCTATTTAGGTGGGATGCAGGGGATTCCCAGGGCAGTCTCTTCACCGGGCATTCAGGCTCCTTGGTATTAGAGGTTTACAACTGAGAAAAGCCACCAGGAACATCAGTGAAGCCTCTGAAAAAGCCTCGCGGCGGCTGTGGCTTCCACAAACCGGGGACTGATCACTGGACTGTCATTCTGGCTGCGCTCTGGATCCATGGTGGGCTAGTTTTCCTTTCCACACTATCTTGTATCCTGCCAACGTGGGTTCCTTCCTGAATCCTGCCACCATTGGCTCCTCCCTGTTTCCCATCTTCATCTGTCCCTCACAGGGTTCTCCCACTGTCTGTTCCTCCCTGGGTTCTGCCTCTGTCTGCTCCTCCCTGGATTCTGCCTCTGTCTGCTCCTCCCTGGATTCTACCACCATCTGCATTGCCCTGGTTTCTCCCTTCTTCCAGTTTCCTACTCTTCACCAGCCCCTCTTTTTTTCTGCCTGAACCACCTCGGTCACTCTATAGCGCAAGGCCATGCCTTCCTGGAGGGGGGCATTCTGTCACGGTTATGTTTAGTTTAGTCTCTTTTGGTTTTGGTTTCATGGACTTTTAGTTTGTTCACAGTCAGTTTCCTTTTTCTTTGTCAGTTTCCCTTTTCCCTGTCTTAATGTCCCACCACTAATTTCCACTAGTTTCCATGGACACTAACTCAGTAATTACAGCTATCCATTATTATTTCCCCTTCAGGAACTCACGCTGTGTTGAAACGTTTTGGGAACGCTTCTGCGTGACCACGTTCTGAATCACATGTGAAATCAGTCCAGTGGAATGGTGAGACATCACGGGTGGGGTGACGTAGCGACCAGGAAGCTTAAAAGCGCATGCGGTGGATACAGCGACAGCTTCTGTTGTTCGGTAAGCGCTGTGTGTGTGTTCGTACTATTTACTGTTGTATGTCCTTTGAAAGTATTATGGCAAGCTCTAAGAAAATGGCGGACAAGCAGCATTTCAGACTGTCCTCCCTGCCCACGCTTTATTACAGGTGGGGATACACACAGTTTTTGCGTTGCTTGTTAGGGAGCTGAGCACACTCAGTCAGCTCTCGATGGAGCTATCTGTCCGCATTGTGAGCAGCTCTTGCTGCGCACACTCCACTCCCGGAGGGCGCTCTTTAAGGACTCGCGACCCCAGCCCATCCAATACGAGGACGCGTTGGAGGTGGTGACTCGTGTGAAGCCAAGCTTCACATCGATTGGCCCAGCAAGCAGCAGAGCAAGCATCCTAAGAGTAAATTGGATGAATGCTTCCTGCGCTCTAAGCCACCGCCTCTACGCCGGGGTCTTCCGTGTACACTGACGTATCCAGATTGTGGGGGGAAACCATTTTCAGCCCGTCTGTTCAGCCCCACAATGTTAGAGTAATTAATTACAGTGGGGCTGAATAGACGGACTGAAAATGGCTATGGGGCGATGCACCGGGTAGAGCAGACGCCTGCCTGCACACTATGGCGGTGTTGTAGGCTTACCAAGGCGACCTGCTGAAAAAACTTGATGAGGGCAAGGATGTGAAGGCCGACGACATTCACGAGTTGCGTCGGGCCGCAGATCTGTTTCTCCGTACCACCAAGTAGACCGCCACAGTTATTGGGCGGTTTATGGCTGCTCCAAATATGGTTAATATTTCACTCCGGCATATGGTGCAAAACTACTAACATCACTAGTTTAACTTATGGTTGCTCATTTTTTTATTCAGTTAGGCAGACCACACAATATACAGAGCGATATGGATTAAAAGAGCATTCACTTATCTTAGATGTTGATTTCAGATGTTTCTGAAGCATGCTGCAACAGCTTGATTACGAGCAGCGATGCAATAGGAGAGATGCTGATAGAATGGTATTAAATGGACCACTGTGATAAGTGTAAAGACTGGACTGGTACACATCAAGAACAGCTTACTATCAGCTGATGTGAGCTTGACTGACGTGGCCTGCCTGAATTACGCAATGCTTGATTTTTGGCTCATACCCTAAAAGTGGCAATTTTAACAAGCTTTAAAAAAAATTTGTGGGGTATTTTGAGGTAAAACTTCACATACACACACTGTGTTAGCGCTATAGGAAAGATAAAAATCTAAAATAGTGCTTTTGGTTGTTCAGTGTTGAAATGCACTGCCAGTTCACTGAGGCATATAAACTGTAACTGTGTTTAACTGCAGCTTATGTGTGACACATGACCAGTTTACGGTCACCACAGCAACAAGTTAACAATAGTCCTCAGTGACTTCTTCCGGGATGACTCCCAAGGGCGCAAGCGCAGCCTGCGAGCGCCATCTTTGAGCTTTTGTAAACAAATAGCATAGCGATTAGCACATAGCATTTTGTAGCCTGTGGGTTTGAATGCAGTGTGTTGCAGTGTTTTGAAATGTTGAAGTGATCTAAGCTTTTGTATCTAAATTTACCTCTGAACGTTAACTTCCTCTAAGGTTTTCATACCATTCCTCTCTCTCTCTTACACTCATTCATTTCCCTCTCTTCCCATTTA
The DNA here is from genome assembly GCA_027422415.1 of Schizothorax lantsangensis. Classification (NCBI taxonomy): domain Eukaryota; kingdom Metazoa; phylum Chordata; class Actinopteri; order Cypriniformes; family Cyprinidae; genus Schizothorax; species Schizothorax lantsangensis. Next base: position 18,475,001 of record CM049846.1, on the reverse strand, counting down.
AAAGAACTTTAAAAAATGCAAACTTAAATAAACTACGGCTGTGCACTGCAGCTAATTATCATAAGAAAGTTAGCCGGCATCTCACAGGTGGGCTTAATAAGCATTTGTTTAAGGTTGATTTTAGCGGGTATTGGTTTTAATAGCTGTTGGTTTTATTAGAAATTAACGCTGGGCCTTAGCCTCATTGCTTTGATAGGAAGATAATTAATTCAATTATAATTGCACTCCTTATTTCAATGATATCAGTGAATGAATTGCTATGAAGTATTTTAAATTGATAATTTAATTTCATAACTAATCCCAGATGTGAAATTAATTTCAGTCCATTAAATAATTTCAGTTTCTGTTTTACATAGATGTAAGTGCTTTTGTAATTTAAGGAATTATAAATAGCTTAAGCTTATATAAGTTTAACAACATCAGTAGATGAGTTGTTATTGCCAAGAATTTGAAATTGTTAATGTCATAATTAATTACAGATTTGAAATTAATTTAATTTCATAAAATAATTTCAGTTCCTGCTTCCACTTAGCAACCATAGTCACTGATTAATTTCTAATCATAAGTGCTCTGATAATTTGGCAACAACATTAAGATCTTAATCAGCAACTATCAAAATTTGTAATTTCCTGGCCTGAAGTATTTAATTTCCCTTTACAAGTAATTGAGATGTTAAGGATTAATTTGTTCTGATGGTTCTAGTGACACAAGTAGGAATTAGTAACCTGTTAGTCTTAGGGATGGGGAATTTGTAATTTAATTTCATAATTAATTACGAATTTGAAAATTCTAATTCAATTTAATAATTAATTACAATTCCTGTTTCCATACTGTTTCCAGTTGTAATTGTGCTTATAAAATCAACGGCAAACATCATTAAGATTTTAATCCATGACTGCCAATAATGCTCTGAAAATTTAATTTAATCTGGATCTCATTAGAGTTTGGATTACCCTGCTTCAAGGTTTACGGATTATTATAACCACAGGTGCTCTTCTAATGTTAATGACAAACATTGTTAAGTTAGATCTTTAACTATCAATCATTGCTCTGAAATTTTAATTCCAGCATTGGCTAATAAGGGTCTGAGCGTCCCTACCTCAAGGATACCTTATTGATTAATTTAATCCTAATCAAGCCTATCAAATTTAAATGATAACATCATAAAATTTGAATTAGAAACTACCATTTCTAATTTGAAATTCTAATTTCAATTGCAATTGAGTTTTGGTTCCAACCAGTTGTTCTCTCTCCGTCCGTTATTTAATTAACTCAGCTAAAATTTGAATAGGTTTTTCCCTGTTCTTAGGCCTGATAGGAGATCCCCCCCCCCTAGTGCTTGGTTAGTGAAGTGACATTGCCTCCACGATAGATCCTGTCACAGGACTCCTCTGGACCAATTTAATTTAACTTAAAACCCTTCTAATTAGCCCAACTCAAAAGCAAATTTGGGTTTTATCAATATTTAGGCCAGTGTGTTTTATCCCATTAAAACAGCAAAGCAAAACCCATAAGTGGGTCGACTCAACAGCGCCACCACGCTGTCAAACTTGTTATTAGTCCTGATATTGGGAGCAAAACCCTCACTCTCCTCTTCTCTCCCTGCTGCTTTCTTTTGATTTGACTGCTGCTACTGTTTGCTGGGATTTTGCCTGTAGGAAGATCATAAGCAGAGAACTTTAGCAATTGAAACAGGCATTTGTGGAACTTCAGAACGACAGGTCAAAATAATTTTCCATTTACCTTCCTTTTTTGTGAAATTCTACCCTGCCATGCTAAAACAGGTCAACAGAAGGTAGGCGCCGGAAAACTTCAAGCACGCGAACACTCTAATTAGCTTGTGGTGTCAACTTTGTCATTAATGGAACCAGTGCTGTCATTGTTATTGTTTTCCTTCACCCCGGAGAAAATGAATAGCAATCACAGACTGACAAAAATTCCCATTTACAATCCTCTGACTAGAAGCAACCTTCTAACATCAGACTTAACAAAAAAAAGAAAGGATAAGGAAATCTAATATCAGAAAGAGATATTTTGTTTGTGTCCCTCTCCCTCACTTTGGCATTACCTTCCCCCTTAAAAAAAAAAAACTGAAAAAAAAAAACAGGAGTTTTCCGTTACAGGAAAAAGGTGAAGCAGCCAATTATTACCCTGTTCCTCGCTCTGTTGGGGTCTTCTTTTCTTTCTCTGTTCTCTAGCTGTGTGTGTGTGCTCAATTTTCCACCCACAGAGGCTACAAATTAGAAGCACGCCCCCAGAGGATCACAGTCACAGAGAACCACACCCACCTGTTTTACACAGTCAAAACTAGTACACACTCTACATTGCATATCTAAACCCCTTGTTTGTTGATTTGTTCTGTTTTGGTTTGTTTGTTTTGGTTTGTTTTGTTTTTCTCTTCAAGGTCTGTGTCAGTCGCAGTTCGAGATCTCACTCACCACATCCAAACATGTCTCACACAACAGAACATGTCGGTCACTGGGAGGATTTGGAAACATGGCTGAGCGTTGCAACAGACAGTCTCCTCCCTAAGGCTGCTGAAAAACTAAAACATCAGACACAAGACCAGCTGGATGACAACATAACATGCCTCATGGCACAAGGCCCAAGTCAAAGCTACAATCACAAAGAATTAGCCAAGATCACTGGCTCCTTAAGCCACACACTCATCGCCACCCTCAAGTTGAGTGACAAGCACGCTGCACAACGCCAGCAGGAGCTGACACGCGCACAACGACGCACAGAGCAGCTGGAACTTGAAGCTCAGGAACGACGGGAAGGGTCGGATGAGGCGGAACAAGGCACTGAGGAGGAGATCAACAGGCTAAAAGAAACCCTAGCAGCTACTAGCCAAGAAATGGAACAAGTCAAGGCAGACTACGATGATCGGTCCAAAAAGCTACAGTATGCGGAACAGCTTCTGGAGAAAGCGAAGGCCGACTTCAGAGATAAAAACGGCAGAATCAGAGCCCTTGAAGCTCACCTGGATGAGTCAAGAAACGAGGTTAGTCATCTAACACGACAGCTTGACTACGTCAAAGAGGAATCTGAAAGTTTCCAAGAGGAACTCAAGCACGCTTACGAACTGCGCCGTGAGCCATCAAGGACACGACGCGCACCGACCTCACCCCTGCTGAGCAGGACCGTGTCACCTGTTCCTGGACTGACACATGAGAAAAAGATGGAGGGGGTGGTGTTGAAACATTCACCAGCTCCCTCTGAAGAACTTTACCTCACGACAAAGCCAAAAGAATCTGCTGCAGCCAGTTGCAGATCATCGCATGGCTTGGACCTAAAGGACCTCGACAAGCTCGCCAGGAACATTGGCAAATTCACCCCGAGCGTGCCAAATAGCCAAAATGTCCAAGCTTATCTCCAAGATATCGATTTCCATCTGGAAATGCGACCTAACGTTACGGACAAAGATAGACTATATTTACTTTGAACGACATCCAGTTCAGAAGTTCGCAGCTTCCTGGACAGGCAGCCTGCTCACACAAAGAATGATTACCAACTGCTCCGAGAAGCCCTCATTAAAGAGTTTTCCGATCCGGAGTCCGAACAAGGCCTCGTGGCTGCCCTGGAGACGAGACAAGGATGTCATGAACCTCCTCAAGCCTACTACAGCCGACTCAGACGGGCATACTTCGGAACTCGCAATGAACCTGACATGGAGGATGAACTGAACTTTAAAACTCTCTTCCTACGAAACCTCCATCCCGCAGTAAGCCACCATCTTGGCGTTCTCGCATGTCCACGGACAATGAATGCTCAGCAGTTGCGAGACTTGCCGCAGAAAGCCTACGGCAAACAAAAGATGGCCTCAGAAAAGAGCGTCAAAACCCCAGCAGTTCTTGACTTCAACACTCAAAGTCAAGGGCTGGCTCTAGAGGGCGCCCAACGCCAAGACAATGCCAAACCGCCACTCAGAGAGTGGAATGCACCCTCGTCCAGCAAAGAACGAGACTCCCACGCTGGTACCCGATCTAATCAGAGGTACGAATGCTGGGATGGACCTCGTGGACGTCAACGCTCACCTGGATGGCACTGGGAAAAGACATGGGACCAGTCAAGGCCTCAAGAAAGTCATTGGGAGAGATCGTGGAACCAGCCAAGCTCATTTGGAAACTCAAGAGGGAAAAACTCATGGGAATCCAACGGAAACTCCAAGGGAAAACGACAAACTCACCCTGGAGCAACCAGCCCAAGGAATCGACGAAAGACATCGCAAAGATTCCAAGCTGATCGAGCTCAAACTGAACCCACGCAGGAACAAAAGACACCACCATGTTTCGACTCACAAGAGCTGATGAAAATGATGATGAAAGAATTCTTCCAACGGAAAGAGGAAGATCGGAAATGGGAAAAGAAAGAGAAACCAGATTCAGCCTGACTAGCGGCCGGACGAGATGGCAGCGACCAGTTGGCCCAACCAGCCGCGGAGAACAGCACTCCTTCACCTCACTCTCAGAGAACCGTAATCACACTAACTTCAGATGGACACAAAGCCCCACCTGAAAGTCCAGCAACAGAGTTAGACACTAACTCAACACCTAATGCTCCGAATTACAGCAGCGTCCAACAAATACCTGCTGACGAAACCCCTTAAGTTCCTGAAAGTGCTGTCTTGGTCGTCTGCCACTCCTCCGATGAACACCACATCAGCCCTAATATCCTAACTGTTTCCTCCCAAACTCCAGTCCCTCAACTTCTAGGCGATCTCATTTAGAAAGGTATAGCAAGAAAGTTTTACCTCTCCATCATCATCGAACGACACATCAGAGTCGAAGCCCTTCTCGATACGGGAGCCGACATTACTCTAATGTCTACCAAACTCCTCGAGGAAATCCAAGAAAGAACAAAGAGGACTAACGGAACCTTCAAACTCCAAAGGTGTGAACTAAACCTCCAAGCATACTCCCACACTGGCCTACAACTAAAACATGTGGCCCCAATTCACCTAACGGTGGGATCGATGGACCTCGTCCATCCCGTATACGTTTCACCACTTAAAACGTATCCACTCCTCATTGGGAAAGATCTGCTTAATCGCTTCGAACCTCTAATAGACTTCAAGCACCAAAAGATGTGGACAAGTCCGCGAACCTCTGCCCTGCCAGGCGTTAGACTCCAATGAGTCGCAGTGTCAAGTCACCAACACCGCCCCTAAGTCACTGATCGATGATGCAGTAGTAAAGCCAGGATCTGGATCAAGCACAAACAGCAAGGACAAGGACCATCTCCTCTGCTCACTGCAGGAGCCTGAATCAAACGCAGGCCCCCTTCGAATCATGACTGCAATAGATGTCCAAGGCACATAAGTGTCCAACACGGCACTAGCCCTGTGGGCAGAGAACTCTGCCATCAGCCTGAAGCTATCCAAAACATTGAAGCAAAGACATCAGTGTCTACCACATGTCGCTAAGCACAGCCGCTTCCCTCTCAGTCCCTGGTCGACAACCATGGCCACCTCCAAGATCATCTGCTCTCTGGACATACAATGGAACAACAGACATCTGAGTCACTACTTCCTCGTTGTCCCAGACCTGCCGCATGACATCTACATTGGAGCGGATATTCACGTTCCCAAAGACAATTACCTGGGATGGCTCATCCACGACTTTGAACTGATGGTACCTGTCATAGGCCCTATACCCACACAGCTAATGTCAGACGAATACGACGACACCGTAATGTTCACAAAACCCCATGAAATCATTGCCATCACGTCCATTCTGCCGGTGTCCAGAGAAAGCGTCTGCCGGTCAGAACTAACAGATGACACTCATCTCACTGTCTATGCTGTCTCAAAACAGCCTGCGACAGAATCACCTACACAGGTGACCATCGGGGCTCAAAGCCCCTCAAATGACCTCACTGCAGAAGAACCCTACGCCGGGTTCAACGCACAAGTTCAACAGATCCTGAGTGAGGCAGATGCCCTCCACAATGAAGCGGATCGTCAAAGACTCAAAGAGGTTCTGCACAAATACAAGGACTCTTTCGCAAAGGATTCCCTGGATTGTGGACTGACAAACATCCACACTGTGCGCATCCCGACAAACCCAAATGCGCCACCCACATGTGTGCGACAGTACAAGATTCCAATAGCGTCATACGAGCCAGTGCAAGAGATTGTTGACTCCATGCTGGAAAAGGGGTCATCCGGCCCTGTAACAGCACATACTCTGCCCCAATATGGCCAGTCCTAAAACCAAACGGCAAATGGCGGCCCACCATCGACTATCGTAAGTTGAATCAGCAAGTACCATTGTCACGATGGCCTATGACCCAGTTGGATCAAGAAATTCCAAAAATCAAAGGCTCGACGATCCTTTCCACACTGGACGTCGCCTCCGGGTTCTGGACAATCCCTGTCCATCCCAATGACCAACACAAGCTGGCATTCACCTTTGGCAATCGACAGTACACCTTCACACGGTGTCCCTTCGGCTATGCCAACTCACCAGCAGAATTCAACATCTTCCTGAACAAAGCATGCCCTGACGCCAGAGCCAGAGGCAACCTTGTCTATGTAGATGACGTTTTGATGAAAAGCTCAAGTGTGGTAGACCACCTCAAAGAAATCAATCACGTCCTAAATCAGCTGACAATGGCAGGAGCCAAGATCGCCCTTCACAAAGGACAGTGGTGCAAATCCAAGGTGAACTATGTCGGATTGCTTGTCGGAAGAAACGGCATCGAGCCACAGTCTAACCGCACCCAAGCAATCCAAAGCATAAAGACGCCGACTAACATCTCTGAGCTGCGAAGCTTTCTGGGAGTGTGCAATTATTCACGACAGTTCATCGAAAACTACACTGACATCGCACAACCACTAACTTCCCTCCTGAAAAAGGATGAACCCTTCGTTTGGACGGAAACACAGGACACAGCAATGGGCCAGCTCAAACAGCGCCTGTGCTCTGCTCCGTGCCTTGCCTACCCAGACCCAGGAAAATAATTCTATCTGGACGCTGGATTCTCCAATCATTGCCTCAGCGCAGGTCTATACCAGCTCCATGACAAAGACAAGCGAGTGGTTGCTTATGCCAGCAAAATGTTGCTTCTCCCAGAATGCAAGTACTCAAACTGCGAAAAGGCGTTGCTTTACACTGTGTGGGCTATCCAGCGTTTCTCTAATTACATCGGTGCACAGAAAGTCATCATTGAGACTTGTCATCAACCAGTCACCTTCCTAAACAGTCAACGCATCAGAGATGGCGTGGTGACCAACGCACGCATAGCTACCTTGCTAATGACACTCCAAGGATGGGATGTCGAGGCAAGATATGCCCAAAACTACAAATCCTCACTTGGAAATGGGCTAGCGGCCTGCCAAAACTGTTCAACCGACACGCTGCACACACCAGCGGAACCTAAAGAACCGCCACAACCTCAACTGACGAATCACAGATACTTTGAGGAGAATGTGTGTGAAGGAATGCCCACAGCATATGTTGATGGCTGCTCCTACAACCACAAGGGCAATTTACAAGCTGGAGTGGGAGTGGTCTGGCTCAACAACGACCCTTGTCCACCCCGACAATTCAACTTAGGCCCTCGCTCATCGCAATATGCTGAAATAGCAGCCATCCTCATCACACTACAAATGGCTGCACCGATTCGAACTACGCCCGTCTAAGCTTCACATGCCATTTAGCTGGATGGAAACAGAATGGATTCAAGACAGCTAACAACAAGCCTGTCAAGCACCAGGATCTCTTCCAAGCAGGCGATGCCATTGTCACTGAACACGACATTATCGTCTATTGGAAAAAGGTTCGAGGTCATTCACATCAACCAGGACAAGACAAAGACTTCAATGACCAAACCGATGCCCTCGCCAAAGCAGGTGCATTACACGGAGAGTCCTGGACATTTCAAACCCTCCCACAGCGGCCATAACCCGCCGCCAACACGCCACTGGCGTACAAACCCCCGCCTCCTCCCACATTACTCTTTCACCTCAGTTCGCTGCTAACGATCTCCTCACACTTCAAACTGCAGATCAAACACTGCGAACTATGGCAGCTCACATTTCCGACCCCTTAACTCATCCTATTTCCACCTCTGACCTAGCAGCTTCCTCCGAGCTCCACATGCTCCACTCAATCAAGCACATGCTGTATCTGAGAGACGGTGTGCTCACATATGTCCCTGAGCCCCTAACTACGCCAAAGCTCGTAGTCCCTTACGGCCAAAGGGGGATGATGCTTACACACGCACACGATGCACCATGCGCAGGACACCACGGCGCCAATGCCACCTATGAAACACACAAGCAAGTAGCATACTGGCCTGGCATGCAGCAAGACGTGGCGGAATACGTAAAAGGATGCCTGGTGTGTTGCCAGTTTCAACCGGCAAACCCAAACCACCGAGCCCCACTGCAAAGGAAAGGAATGACTTTCCCATGGTCGGACCTCCAAATAGACTGGGTGGGACCCCTGCCACGGTCAACGCGAGGTAACAAATACTTCCTCACCGTGGTCTGCGAATTCACGAAGTGGATAGAGTGCCTCCCAGCTCCCAATGATACAGCAGAAACGACAGCCTGCCTGTTAATGAACCACATCTTTTCAAGATTTGGACTGCCTTTAAAGGTCAACTCTGACTGCGGAACCCACTTCACCGCCGAAATCATGCACGAAGTGTGGAAACTCCTGGGTATACAGGCCAAGCTCCATATAAGCCATCACCCAATTTCCTCAGGTCAAGTTGAACGGGCCAATAAGACAGTGGTCAGCATGTTGAAGAAGTATGTGTCCGCTAATCAAAAGGATTTGATATTAAACTTCCGCTGGTACTGATGGCTGCTCGAGCCAACCCTCACCAGCCTACCGGCGTACCCCCGTTCACATTGATGACAGGGAGAAACATGACCCTACCGCTACACCTGCTGTACCAACCTGGTGACCTGAACCTCGTCACCGCCTATACCACTCACCAATACTTGGAAGAGTTGCATCAACTCCTGAGAACAACCTTCGCGCAACAGCAACTATAACGAAGCGCGGAAGGTCGTAAAGCCTACTACGACCAAAAGGCCTCTCACCATGAGCTCAATGTCGGAGACAAAGTGTGGTACTACAGCTTTGCCCAACCAAAGCAGAACGCTCCCCATCGCCTGTCAAAGAAGTTCCTACCTCACTGGACAGGACCCCACGAGATTGTAGACAAGCTCTCACCTGTCGCCTACCGAATCAAAATCAGACAAGGGCGCAGCGAGCCAGTCCTTCGATGGGTCCATCGAAACCAGATAAAGAGGCACCAGAGCTCCAGCCAACCGGAAAAGGGGGAAGATCAAACCCACTGACACAGACCTACAATCATACGCTCTACACCACACTAACATAATCTCTGTTGTTTAGGAAAACATATAGCAACCTTGCTTAAACCCAACACTGACACTCTCTCGCCAGCTGCACTGCTAGGGCCAGCCTCTAGCAGAGAGGAGTTACTCCACACATGCGACACACGTTTGCTGCCTCACCTCATTCGGTGTCCTTGTGTCTCTTTGTGTTTTTCTTTGTGTCTCTCATGTTTTTCCTTTTTCCTCTCTCACTATAATTTCCTCTCCCCTCTAGTCCCCTCATCAGGGAACTCCCCTTTACCAATCTTTAAATCCAGGTTCCGAAATTGAGATTGACTCCCTTCAATAAAGTCGTTGTAACTCGTTGTGAGAACCGTGGTTAACCGATCGAGACGACCCGCCAAACCATGATTTTCACGGCTAATTGTGCCTTCTTTCTGTTCAATCACCAGGAAGATGCTCAGACTCGCCGCCTTGTTTCTCTGCATAATTGGGGTTACGCCCCAGCCAGAAGTTGCATCACCCGGACCAGCATCAGGGATCGTACTTCGTGAACAACCGGGGTTATTGATAACGAACTGCAAAACCTACACCCGAAAGGTGTACATCAGACTAGATCCCCGTGATGTTTTCAGAGCTCACTACACCCCCTTTTAGCCACCCAAACCACTTGGGCTGGAGCCCGCTGGACTCGAGAAGTCCTCGCCCATGCCCAGGCAGATGTGAACCACATGCTGCACCAATTACAGAAAATGACTGTAACCCAGGCTGAATTAAACGGGTACAACCGGTGTCCCAAGCGATTTTTGGGCGCCCTGCTGGGGGCTGCTGCGGCTGTAGGAACACTGTTTAACATTGGCATGAACACCGCTAATGCTGTTAATCTGGCCACCGTCAGGCGGCATGTGGGCGAAATTTAGGCTGAAATGCCCGAAATACGACAACAGCTCTTAGTCCAGAGCCACACCCTACAGACCTTCGGGAAATCTCTGAATGGCACCATCACAATTCTAAATACCCATAGCACCCTTCTAAACCAAACTATAAAATCCATTAATAAACTATTTTCAGTCGTGCAAAACGATTTAACTACCCTTATGACCGACATGCTACGTGAAGTAAGTTCCTCGATCGATAACTTAGCCATGGGTAGGATTCCACATTACTTGATACCTCTTAGCCTTGTCCAAAACATCCTAACTTCGGCCACTGCGGGCCCTGCTAGTCCCATCCAAACCCATCTCGCCTTATCCCTGGGTAGCGCTATTCCCTTATACGTAGACCCAGAGGCAGGCGACTTGGCCTTTCTCCTCAGTTTGCCCATTATCATCTCCAATAACATTTACCGGCACAAAGACGTTGTGAATGTGGGATTTTGGCAAGGGAACACCTATGTCAAAATCCACACTCCTGAAGTTGTTGCATATCACGATAACAACGAGCAGTTGTATCTGGCCCCAAACCTAAAAATGTGTACGCTCACTAAGGACATTCATTACCTCTGCCCGAGTAAACCCTTCATCCGCAATAATACCGAGGGCATCTGCGGCCTCGAATCCATTAGACCCAATACTAGCTGCCCTGCCGAAGCAACACCACGTTCTCAAGTTGAGGTAACACAAGCCGAGATCATCGGAAACCAATGGCTAGTCAACACCCCAGTGCGTACAGCTACCCTCACATACGACCAACATGATACAGCCACGCGCATTATCCTGCCCAACCAAACTCTATGGATCACTGTCCCTAAGGGCTCGATCCTCCATATTGACGAGTTAGCATTGTATCACCTTAACAACGACGAGTATCAGGCTGAAATCGAAATCTCACCTTTCTTCAAACAGCACTCCTTCGTCCTCGATCCAGAATTGGAAGAAAGGATCAAAGAGGAAGGAACGCAACTCATTGATTTGACTCCTGTGGATACAGCTTTAGAATCTATTGCTCGCCTTCCACCCGCTGGCGCGCCAATTATTCGGTCTTGATCTGACACAGCACTTTGCATCTCTACTATTGTAGGATATGTTGTGACTTTGACAATGGCCTTCCTCCTACACAAGCGAGTGAACGCCGTTCAAGAGTCTTTCAACAAATGTACGTCAGGCGTCCCACGCATTTTCCGACATGACAAAACCGACCAAGAACCCGAACCTGAGAACTCAACCAACCTAACTGAAATCACGCCTATACCGCCTCGTCGAACCACTGACAATTAAACCAGTCAAAATGACCCAATTACAAATAATCCTAAAACAATGCACCCCTACGTCTTCTCAAGTTTCGAACTTGTTCATTCTCAAAGTACCTTGCAACAGGATTCAGTCAGTGATGGAGATGTTGTTTGTGTCTTGTGTGTGCCTGTTTTCTCTGCCTCTTGTTCCAGTGCCCGCTGACGTTCGCAATGGGAACCTCACCGAGCAAAAGGGGGATGTGTAGGATCTCTGTTATTCGAGCAGGCCACCACGTGAGATATTGAACATATTCCTGGAGAACTAAATTAAACTAAATTAATCACACTATCACTGGTCTGAGACAGTTCCTGTCAGTGCTTCTCTTACCCACTCAGAAGAAGTGATAATGACTAACTCGACAAAAAACTGTTGTATCAGGAACCTTGTGAGGAACCTCTTGATCAGATAACGGACAAGTTAATCAGAAAATAACAAAGATCTCTTTACATCAAGAAGCACCTCGTGATCTCAATGTATGGAGCTATAGGCTGTCCAACAGGAAAAGGACAATTAAATCAACGGATGCCCTCAGGCCCGCAAGACCACGAGATCGTCAACACGGACACGTCCCATGACTATCTCTAATGGCTCTCTCCCTGTTCTCCTGCGTGTTCAACTCTTCCTTTGTTCAGACAAAGAAAAAGTTTCAAATAAACGATGTTCAACAGGGAAACATTTAAAGTTATTTAAATTATTGGAGCACTATGCTCACTAATAACATGTGTGATGTCTTATACATATGCTTGGTGTGTTTATATGACCACTGAATTCTAATCTATGCCTGAATAACCCCTTTTCCCAGAAGAAAGCTATTAACGTGTGTAAGATGGGTCATGTTTAGGCTTGAAAAGAAGCCTATTTTAAATCATGAAACGATGAAATTATTGAAATGATGAAAATCATAATTTGACATTTTTAACAGAACGTGCAGAAATATTCCCCACGGGGAAGATTAAATATTAGGTTAATTTGTGTCCGAAGATTAACCGTGCGGGGCGTGGTCAAAGCCCTGCAACGACGATGTGATTGGATCAAGTTCCGCGTGACAGACAAAGTTCAGCCTGTTTAAAACTCTGAGACACAAAGGCGCGCGCTGGCTTGAAAGAAACTTTGGCTCTGTCATCGATCGCGCTGCGAAGCGCCCTCTGCCATTTACCATCCGGCAAGACTTTAACACTCTGACTTCTTACTGAAGAAGTTATCAGAACCAACGGAAGCCGCCAGAACTCGAACAACTTCAAAGCATGCCACTCTCGCATCACCAGGAAAAGCAACCAGGCACCGGAGGGCTTTCCTAGAAACGCATCACGCAAGGACCGCATCAGTAGCCAATCAGCAGCGCCGGAGTTCCCTCAAGCCAGGAAAACAACAAACAGCTGTCATCTTTCAACTTGAACGCAAGTAACAAACAGTAGAATAGCCAATAAACTCTTGTTTCAATTTTACAGAGCAGTGTTTGCGTTTTGTATTTGAAAAGTTACTGCCTTGCGCTGTAGATTTGTTGTTACCTTGCTCATAACAAATAAAATGCTGGTTAATGCTAACTTCGGTGGCCACGAAGAAAGCAGAATGATTAGGATACACTAAATGCTGAACGTCTAAGTGATAAGGTGTACTCATAAGTTGAAATCAGCTCAATTTAATTAAATCAATATTGAATCTTAATTTAATTCCCTAAAAGCTAAAAAAGAATTAAGAGCTAATTCTTGCATTACACCGTTTATTCATTTAAATACTTTTAAATGAGGCCCACTGCCTTAAAACAAATAATTACAAGAAGATTAGCAACAAAATGAACATGGTAACTGTCACAAACAGAGTCGGGAACAAGAGGTGAGTGAAATAACAAGGTGATTTATTGACAGGGGGAATGCAGATCGAGAAGAGAGAATGGCAGGTGAGTATCTTGAAGATTGGAATAGTTCAAAAGGCCTTAGCTGTAAACTGACGAGAGTATCTTTTGCAGGATCGATGGAGAGCTGGAACCAGGAACAAGGGGAGTCTTTGTATCACGGGAGGATCGCGGGAGGATCGTAGAAGATCTAGTGGGTAAGTGCACACTGGGTCTGACGTCAGTTCAGGGTAATGAACAGTAGACCGGACGAAGAGTGTCTGAGTGAAGAGTGTATTTGTAGGAGTGATGATTAGTGGCTGCAGGTGTGGGTGATCAGAAGTCAGGTGATTGTGATCTGGTGATTGTTGTGGCCGGTGACTGAGGTGACTGTGACAGAGAATGCCTGACAGTAACAATATTACAATATTAATTTAGTTCTTATCCAGTATTTATGGCCATGTGCACACACCAGCATAACAGGGTTATCAGACCTGTATTTGAGTAATTAACAGTTATGTTCAAATAGTTTGTTTATATTCCAAAGTGACATCCACATTCTACTGCTAAATTCACACTTTTCAAGACTCTGAATTGTATTTTCTGTAAATCCGTGCTGCGTGAACAGAACCGCTCTTCTCAAACCTTATAAACAGTAACTTAGACAACACTCTTTTTGCTACTGTTGAGAGACTGACAAACCCCCCAAGTCAGATTCCCAGTGAAATGCTCACCGACAGCAAATGCAATGAGTTTGTTTCCTTCTTTTCTGAGAAGATCAATAATATCAGAAAGGTGATTAATACATCCTCAAGTTATGCAGAGGTCAGACAGATTCGACCGCAATCTTTAAAAGAAGTTACCATGTCTGTTTTTGAAGCAATTGATAGCAAAGTTTTGGAAGAAATAGTACAGCACCTTAAATCGTCAACCTGCTATCTTGACACACTTCCCACATCTTTTTTTCAAAAGTGTGCTTAACAGTTTAGAAGCAGATCTCTTGGAAGTGGAACACCTCACTTCTTTCTGGGACGTTTCCAAAATCCCTGAAAACTTCAGTTGTTAAGCCCCTTCTGAAAAAGAGCAATCTTGATAGCATCACATTGAGCAACTATAGACAAATATATAATATCTTCATTTTATAGGCAAGATTATTGAAAAGGTAGTTATTAATCAGCTGAACAACTACTTAAACTCAAATGGATACCTGGACAATTTTCAATCTGGTTTCCGACCGCATCACAGCACAGAGACAGTACTCATTAAGATAATAAATGAACAACTAAAAATCAATTCAAGAATCTTGGTGTGATTCTGGAGACAGACCTTAGTTTCAGTATTCATGTCAAAGCAGTAACTAAATCAGCATACTATCATCTCAAAAACATTGCAAGAATTAGATAGTTTGTTTCCAGTCAAGACTTGGAGAAACTTCTTCATGTCTTTATCACCAGCAGGGTGGACTATTGTAATGGTCTCCTCACCGGCCTTCCCAAGAAGACCATTAGACAGCTGCAGCTCATCCAGAACGCTGCTGCCAGGATTCTGACAAGAACCAGAAAATCTGAGCATGTCACACCAGTTCTCAGGTCCTTACACTGGCTCATTAGGATCGAGTCAGTTAGATACCAAGGGTTCACACAAAATAATGGGAGTCCGCTTTTAGCTAGTATGCCACCCACAGTTGGAGTCAGCTTCCAGAAGAGATCAGGGGCCGTATGTATAAAGCCGCTCAGAGTAAAATTTTAGTCCTAAATCTGTCAAAATTCTAAGAATGATGTAATTTTACTCTTATTCCTAGACTTAAGAATAAGAGTGATTCATAAAGGTTCCTAAGTGTTAAGACTAGGTCTCAGCTCCTAAATTATTTAAGAGAGCTGAAGAGGTCTCCTAACCTAGTTAGGAGTAACAAGATGGCAGCAAAGAGGAGAAGACTAACACTTTCCAGCGAAAATATGACATATTGGCCTTATATGATAATGTGCAGTTGATTAAACGATACAAACTTGATTATCAAGATCAAAATATGTAGATTTTTTTTTTTTGTAACTGACAAAGTAAGAAATTTAATAACCTCTTCCACTCAAAAAGTCAATGCTCTAACTGCAGAAATGAAAGTAGTAATTACATTTTCTTTTGGCTGTAAAATTGGAAAAATGCAGCAATGCACCGGTGATGACACTGTAAGCAGGGTCTTACATATTGTGGCACTAACCCCACCAAACACAACAGTGGTCAAAAGTGATGTGTGGAATAATTTTTTTTTATTACCCCACATTTCACTTAAACTATTAAAATACAAAGGACAAAAAAAAAAACACTGACCAGTGTTGCCAACTGCTTTCAATTGAAGGTAGCTAAAACTGGTCACTTAATGTTGCTAGATGACCTCATAAAGGTGAGTTCTCTGATCAACAGTATATTTATATTTATATAGATCAGTGAACTCACGTTTATGATGTCATGGGAGAGTCTCGGAATGTAGATAAGGTTTGTCCAAGAAACTGATTTTGTTGCTAGGCTTTTGAAAAAAAGTCTCTAAAGGGACGAGAAAGTCACTAAATCTAGTGACAAAATCACTAAATTGGCCACATTGACTACAACATAATTTATTTACATTTCATCGGTCCTCTTGTTTTTGCATGTGTTCATAATTTATTTGTTATTGTTAAAAATTATGACCACACAATTTGGCATGTTTCATTGCATTATTATCACAAATAAAACAATTGACTCTAGGCAACTATGCAATAATCTTACAATTTTTTTTATTTTTTTTAAATAAAGGGTGAAAATATCAAATTTCCTTAGCCAGACATCACTTTTGACCACTACTATATGGCATTTTATTGACTTTCTAACTAACCACCAAACCATATTGCAAAAACAAGCCACTTTTATGAGAATTGAGGACCTTCCTGGAGCTGTTGGAGCCATTGATGTTACTCATGTTCACATCATTGCTCCAACTGTAAATAAGTAGACATACCAATAGAAAACAAAGCATCAGTAATAATTTGTGATAATTTTGCACAATGCAAAGCATTTTTTTTCAAATACATTTAAATATTAAAATATTTTAGTGTCTTAATTAAATGATTTTATTGTAGTTACATTAAATGATTAGTGTTGTGCTGCTGTGACTTTACATGAGCAGGCTCACTATTGGCTGATTCAGAGGTCGAGGTCAGCCATTTTGTGTTGACATCATTGTAGTCCTTAGTTCACAACACTTAAGAATCAGTCTTAGACTTTACTGAAAGTTGCTTTTAGCTTCTTTATAAAAGTCTCCTACTCTTAGAAAAGTCCTACTTTTTACTAAGTATTTTTTGACACTTAAGTCAAAGCTTAAGACTATTCT
The DNA here is from genome assembly GCA_027422415.1 of Schizothorax lantsangensis. Taxonomy (NCBI): domain Eukaryota; kingdom Metazoa; phylum Chordata; class Actinopteri; order Cypriniformes; family Cyprinidae; genus Schizothorax; species Schizothorax lantsangensis. Next base: position 18,458,262 of record CM049846.1, on the reverse strand, counting down.
TAAGAGCATTTCTGAGAAGTTTTATACATACGGGCCCAGGGCCCGTATTCATGAAAAATCTTAGTGCTAAGAGTTGCTCCTAGTAACAAAATTCTAAGAAAATTCTTAGAAATGTGGGTGTTTCCTCTTAAATTTAAAGAAAAGATCCTAGTAAAGAAAAAAGTAATTCAGAAAGCATCTTAACCCTTAAAAGAGGTCTTAAGGTCCGAAATTGTTAGGAGTACGGACGAGGACTTTTAAGAGGCTTAAGAGTTTCTTTAGCAGTGGAGAAAATGGACGAAACATGAAGAAATGTGTTGCACACAATGCATGACTGAGTTAATAAGACGCTACACATTAGATCGTGCAGGGATCATGTTTGTGACAGATCTTATTAAAGACATGTTAACATCCCTGACACTGCGCAGAAATGCCATAGCGTCAGAAATGGACGTAATCACTACATTAACTACATTAACATATTTGGCAACTGGAAAAATGCAGCTATGCAGCAGCGATGATTTGGGTCTGTTACAGCACTTTCAGAACCTTATTGTATCGCTGTTCATTTCCTATAAAATACGTTAAGTATGACAGCATGGTAAATAAAAAATAAAGAATATAATGTGTGTGTGTGTGTGCGAGAGAGAGAGAGAGAGAGAGAGAGAGAGAGTACGGTAAAACAGGAAAAATTACGCTTGTAATTTCAAAGTGAAGGCTTATAATAAACCCTACTCTTAAAAGCGCTCTTACTTCCTTCTTGGACAACCAACCAATCACAGTCTTCAAAAGACTGTGTCATAGCTAGCAATGGGGTCAGCCCCGCCCCCTCACTAAGATAAAAGTTTTTGTCTTTTCCTCTCTCAGAGTTGCTCTCAGATTGGTCCTGAATCACTTTTAAGCTAAGACTCCTAGCTAGAAATTTTTAAGCTAAATTAGGAGCTCTCTGAGAGGATTCTTAGAATCTTTATGAATACGGGCCCAGATGTGCTAAAACATTAACCACATTTAAATGTAGACTCAAGACTCATCTGTTTAGCTGTGCATTTATTGAATGAACACTGTGCTACGTCCGAACTGATTGAACGGTATTTTATGTATAATCATTTTCTAGTTTTAACTGTTTTAAATTCATTTTAAATCAATTTCTAAATCATTTTAAAAGTGTTTCCCTGTTTTATTGTTGTGATTATTTTTTTATGATTATTTTACTTCCTTTTTATGTAAAGCTCTTTGAATTACCATTAGGTATGAAATGTGCTATATAAATAAACTTGCCTTGCCTTGCCTTTAAACTTCAAAGACGCATGTGAAATAGAGGAGTGCAACAGATAAATAAACACATATTCATGTGTCATAAAATTAATACAAGAAATTACATTTTCTAAATGTACTGGGATCTTGAAACAGGCAGAGCTCAACAGAGAAAGGGGTGCAATAGTTTAAAATATACACTGCTCAAAAAAAGAAGAGAACGCTTAATCACAATATAACGCCAAAACATTTAAACTTCAGGGAATGGTTTTGCAGGTGGTGGCCACAGACAATTGCTCTCTCCTTATCCTCCCTGACTGATTTGTCTCTAGTTTTGTGTTTTGATAGGATTCTTCTCAATACTTAGTGAGTAGCGTGAGGCACCTGCTGCACAGATAGTCCAGCAGAATGTTATGCTGACTGCAACATCATCCAGCATGACTGTTTTGGAAGTTGGTCAGTGATGGTCTGGGGAGGAATACGCTTGGAGGGTTGCACAGACCTCCACGTGGTGGCCAACTGTATTTTTGCTGCTGTTTGGTAGCGGGATGAAATCCTTAGAGCTACTGTCAATGGCAATGGCCAGCCTTGTGTGGCCAAAGTGTGTAGCTGGTTTCACTGATGCCCTGATTCAGGTCTGGCAGGAGATCCCCAAGGATACCATCCATGATCTCATCAGGAGCATGCCTAGATGTGCCGGCTGTGCATACAGGAACAGGGGGGCCATACACACTACTGACTTATATTACAAGCTACTTTGATGAAATGAATGCAAGTTCAATCGGCCTGAATTTATTTTTTTTACTTTGATTTTCGATGTAGTTTTGAATCCAGCCGTAAATGAGTTGATGGTTTTGGTTTCCATTGACCATTATCACATAATTTTACTCTCAGCCAATTACACAATGTATACAAGTAAATATTTTCAATTTGAAAATTTCGTTCATCGAGATCTAGTGAGTTCCCTTCATTTTTTGAGAAACATTTACATCCAACATAAAATTTGCAAGAAATACAAGAAATTATATTTTATACAGGTAAAAGTAATGAGATATCGATAAAGAGCTTACAGAAAAAAAAATATAATAATGACATTAATGTTAACTGTGTTCACACATCTGAATGTGCCAGGACCCGGGTTTAGCTGTCCTCTCTGTATCTGTATCTGTTTTTTTTTTTTTTTTTATCTCTCTCTCTCTGTATTCTCCAGGTTGCTCTGCCTGGTGTGACACTGCTCTGATCTGTTCTGACTCTTGCCTGTGATCTCAGACTGATAACTATGCTCTGGTGGACTGATCTCTGGTTCTGACTCCAGGTGTCTCTGACTCTTCCACTGCCCTGCCCATGGTTCATTCACTCTTCTTTAGTCGGCTTTCCAGGTGCTGACCTCTGCCTGGCCTTGACTTCCTTTTCTGGTCTCGGTCCAGTTTGCCTTGGAGTCATGTTGGCATGAGGAGGAGCTGGCTTCGGCTTTCCAGGCCATTGTCGCTTTGGTTTGACCAGATACATCTTCTCCAGTTTGGTCATAAGTTGCCAGCCATTACAAACTGTGCATCTGCTTGGGTGACGCCACTACATGTCACTTATTCCTTACCCAATGCAATGTTGTCTTTTCTCTCCAACCTCAAACATATGCCATAGAAACGTTCAAGGTGGTGTTTGTCATGTCTCTCCTCACTGGATGAGCTCACAACTGAGAAGCAATGATCTAGGAGACTAATGAGGGGTGCTACTACTTCCTTTTCAAGTCGGAGATGATAAAAGTCTTCAAACATTACATTTTTTGATGAGGCAGCATCCCGGCTTCTAGCAGCTCTCTGCCAGTGCCAACGGAGTTAGGGCCTGCCTGTTATTGTCTGTGTAAACAACAACTCTTACTCATGCTTGGCACTTTATGAATGTTGATCTTAATGGATGCTGAATAGGCCGTGGAAAGGTACATTCTGATCCATGTTCTACAATATCTGCCATAGCTGTTCCCATCCTGGATGGACAGAAGCTTGCCACCATCTCCCGCGGTGGTGAGTCTAATTCCATGTGGCAATCACAAGGAAGAGCTAGTGTTTTACCTGTTTAAATAAACCATATTGTTGGCCCATCCCTGACTCCGTAAGCATAACCCTCACATTAACTGGGCAGAGCAATGTAATTTTAGCACAGGATGTCTGTAATATTAATGGCCAATTCACACGGGATAAGAATTCTTAGTAAAACTACCAGAAGTGGGAGGGGTAACTTGATTTATGCACCTCGGTCATATACGTATATAACAGTTAGCTCCGGTCGAACAATTTAATAATTTAACTAAACTCTGATTGGATTATGTTGGTAATAGGCACTTACCTAATGCTAACAGAAGTTTTGTGCCTCTAACAAGTGCTTTCAAGATTATTTTTGATCTGAATGGTATGGGTTGTTGTATGTGGAAAACACCTGATGTTTGCCACAGACTTGTCTCACTGTCTAGAATGCGAATTAATGCTTCTTCAGGTGCCTACATACTTGAAAAACCAAAGAAAACTACTTTTAAACAGGAAATGATGGAATATTTTTGTACATATATACAGCGGGTCTATTAAAACAGGATTAGCCTTACCTGAGGTATTTTTTGCACCTTCTGTTTACAAAAATTTTAATGTTTACTGACATTGTTGGTAATGATTACTGAGATGGTACATTTGGAATTAAAATCACTGAGAAGCTCTGGTAATATTTACTTTATCCCACCTCTCCATGTAAAACTAATCCCATCCAGATAGGGCTTTAGGTATACTTGGTTATCAATGCATTATGTTTTGGAAAAATCATGTTAAAATGTAAGTTTCAGTATAATGATAAAACAGGCTTTTGAGGAACATCTATTCATTTGTTGTGACAACAAACTATTACACACCATACACACATCACAGAAATATTTTTGCTCTGTGCACGGATATGACACAACACATACAGACAAATTACATATGTATGTAATTTCCTGTGAAATCCGTCCTAGCAGTTCTAAAATACAAATCATTATTATAGCACAGTATATTTAGTAAAGACATGGTTTGGAAGATGGATTTTTTGCACTCTCTCATTATTATTATTTTTTTATTTATTTTTTTTCAACAAAAGTTGTCACAGTCACTATGGTTACAGTGAGGCGTTATACACAACTACCTCAAGAACCAAAAAAAGGGGGGGGGGGGAATCAGTTTATAATGCATACAGTTTAAATACTGATGTAATGTTTTGTAATGTAATGTAATGTTTTGTAAACAGGACAGATCAAGAATACCTGTTATTTAAAAAATATGCATTTGTCCCCTGATGGAGCAGGGATTTTATTTATTAGAAAGATAATTTGCTCAGCAAAAGTCAAATGCAAGACTGACATCTAGAGGACATTCTAAGGAGAACCACAATTGATAAAATATCCCTAAGCTATAAAACTCATTTTTGTCAGTTCAGCATCTCTAAATATGTCCCTTCCCCACCCCATTTAAGAAGTAGTTCTATCCTAAACAAAGCCCAAAGTTCCCATTACTTAACATAGATTAGAAAATAGTGAATGGCTGGTGACGCACTGATTTCCAGGGATGCTTACTTAGCACCACCTGCTCTTTTAAAGCAACACCCCACACAACCGTCATCATAAATTTAGCACACTAAGAACAAGAGAAATAGGGATGGGGATCACTTTGAACATCTGTCTGTATCTGTCTTTTAACTTTATTTCGGCAGCTTCGATACTCAGATCAGGAACCTGTCAGCTACAGGGACACTTCAGGTTGAATGGAATGTACCAGGATGGCGATGTTATATTTGGAGGCCTGTTTGAGGTTGATTTCCTGACAGTGTTCCCAGAGCTGAGCTTCCGAACTGAGCCGGAACCACCATACTGTGAGCAGTGAGTTTGGAGTGGAAAAGAACAATTATACAAGGCTACAACAAAAAGAGAACAGCTGAAGGAGAGAGACATTTTTGAAACTATGGAAATATACATCAAAAATATACTATTCTTCACAAAATATCTAATGTTCTTGAATTCAGTGTTAATTGTCATTGTGAATTTGCTCAAATTATGTTTTACTCCTTCATTGATTGACTTTTTTTTATTTATATGGATAATATCATTCCAAAATTGTTAAATCAACATTTATTTCACTTTTTCTTAGATTTGATATGGAAAGCTTCCAGCAGGCACAGACCATGGCTTTCGCAATAGATGAGATCAATAAGAATCCAAACCTACTGCCTAACATCACTCTTGGTTACCATCTTTATGACAACTGTGTGATGCTAGGAATGGCATTCCGGGCTGCCATATCCTTGGCTAGTGGAACAGAGGAGTCCTTCTCTAACCTCAACTGCACTGGCCCACCACCAGTGATTGGAATTGTGGGAGATTCAAGTTCAACTGTTTCCATTGCAATTTCAAGCATTCTGGGGCTGTTTCGAATACCTATAGTAAGAAAAAAAATTATAATATTTTTTTTTGCTATCACGCTATATATTTCTCTGCCTCATGCCTTCCTCGCTTTCTCTCTTCATATCCCCTAATTAGGTTAGTCACTACGCCACCTGCTCCTGTTTGAGTGACAGGAAAAAGTACCCCTCTTTCTTCAGAACAATCCCAAGTGATGCTTTCCAGGTGAGGGCTATGGTTCAGATCTTAAAATATTTTGGATGGACCTGGGTTGGTCTCATCTACAGTGATGATGACTATGGCGTCTACGCTGCTCAGTCCTTTCAGCAGGAAATGCAGCTGTTTGGAGGTTGTGTTGCTTTTTCTGAAATCCTGCCCCATGATAACAACCCCAGGAATATTCAGCATATAACAGGAGTGATTCAGGCCTCTACTGCTAGTGTGGTGGTTGTTTTTTCCACTCCATCCTTTTTGATACCTTTAATAGATGAGGTGGTATTGCAGAACATGACAGGTAGGCAGTGGATTGCGAGTGAAGCTTGGGCCACATCTTTTGTAAACCACACTCCACGTTTACTGCCCTTCCTGAAGGGCACAATAGGCATTGCTATTAGGCGTGGAGAAATCCAGGGTCTTCATGATTTTCTGTTACGTCTCCGTCCCATCAATGATCCAAAAAATAATATGTTGAGGATCTTTTGGGAGAACATGTTTAGATGCAGTTTTGAAACTAGGGGTAGAGAGACAGATGGAGAGCAAGTGAAAAACGTGTGTACAGGACAGGAGGATCTGAGCATCACAAACACACCATACACTGATGTTTCAGAGCTAAGGGCCTCTTATAATGTCTATAAGGCAGTTTATGCCCTGGCACATGCACTTCATAACCTAATGCAGTGTGAGGAGGAGAGAGGACCATTCAGTGGGAATGGCTGTGCTGACATAACAAACCTGAAACCCTGGCAGGTAAGACCCACAGGTATAGTGCAGATTCTCTCCAGGCTTATAAAAGAGCTGATCTGGAAAAGCAAAATATGTGCTATATATTAATCCTAATTTCATGTACCCCCTGTCCTTTCAACAAACTGTACAGCTGGTTCACTACCTACAGAAGGTCAACTTCACCACAGGCTATGGGGATCATGTGTCATTTGATAAGAATGGAGATGCTCTGGCCATCTATGACGTGCTGAACTGGCAGCTGAGCTCTGATGGATTGATAAGGGTTCAAACAGTTGGTGTAGTAAATGAAGAGGTGACAACAGGGATGGTGCTCACATTGAATGATGATGCACTATATTGGAACTTTGAGCTGAAAAAAGTAACTAGCATTGCTTGTTAAATGTTATCCTTTTTGGAGAGACAGTCTAAAAATAGTCCATAGCTATCAAAAGACAAATAAGAATAAATTAATGGAAAGGCCAAGCTTGTCATTATGTAAAAGAGACGATAGACAAACACATGGCTGATAACAGATGATGTCTCTGTCAGCCCCCAAGGTCTGTGTGCAGTGAGAGCTGCCCCCCAGGAACTAGGCGAGCCACAAGAAAAGGCTTTCCTGTCTGCTGTTTTGATTGCCTGCCATGTGGAGATGGAGAGATTTCTAATACAACAGGTGAGGTGATTATTTTTGGCCAAAACAGAACAGAATTTGAAAGTGATTTCCTTGCCTTCTTTTTTTCTTACTCATAGATGCCATTAAGTGCATAGTGTGTCCAGATGAGTTCTGGTCAAATCCATATAAAGATCGGTGTGTCCCCAAAGAAGTAGAGTTTCTATCCTATGAGGATCCTCTGGGTATCTCTCTGACCACTGCTTCCCTGCTTGGTGCCTGCTTCTGTGCTCTTGTGATGATCGTCTTTGCTCTTCACCGTAACACTCCCATAGTACGTGCCAACAATTCAGAGCTCAGCTTCCTGCTGCTGTTGTCACTCAAACTGTGTTTCCTGTGTGTGCTGCTGTTCATTGGCCGGCCGCAATTGTGGACGTGTCAGTTAAGACATGCTGTGTTCGGCATAAGCTTTGTTCTGTGTATCTCCAGCATCCTGGTTAAGACTATGGTGGTAATAGCTGTGTTTAAGACATCTCGACCTGAGGGTAAAGGGGCAATGAAATGGTTTGGAGCAGTTCAACAAAGATGCACAGTTCTGGTCCTAACAGCCATCCAGGTTGTGATATGTGCAGTCTGGCTATCAACTGCCTCTCCAACACCCCATAAAAACAACCAGTATACTCGCTCTAAAATAGTATATGAATGTGCTATAGGCTCAGTGGCTGGTTTTTCTATGCTGCTGGCATATATTGGACTGTTGGCAGCAGTAAGCTTCTTGTTAGCCTTTCTGGCAAGAAATCTTCCAGACAATTTTAATGAAGCAAAGTTCATCACTTTTAGCATGCTGATCTTCTGTGCTGTGTGGATTGCATTTGTTCCAGCATATGTGAGCTCACCAGGGAAATATGCAGTGGCTGTAGAGATATTTGCCATTTTAGCTTCTAGTTTTGGACTGCTGGTGGCCATATTTGCCCCTAAATGCTACATCATCCTTTTACGTCCAGAGAGAAACACTAAAAAAGCCATCATGGGAAGAGAAACACAAAATAAATAGATTTTCATTACTGTACACTCTGATTTGACACTTCCGCCTCTGTAAACAAATAAGCAAAATCTTTGCAATGCTTGATGTTTCATTTTTTTATTTTTTTATTATTATATTATTATTATTTAATATTATTAAAATTAAGAGTGTATTAGGGGTATTTGTACCATTTTTAGGGGTATTTTACTTTTGGTACGCATGTGAGCAAAATGAATGCAGCATTGTTTTAACTACACTTCGAGTTTTACATATCTATTTTAATGAAATTAATCAATTCTTATATTTTATATTTTAATGTTGTTTTCAGTTGATATATGAATAAATGAAGCATTGTTTTTGTTACTTTTGATATACTTTTGATCCATCCATATTGTCATGAAATCTACACAATAAATGCCTTTTAATGCTCTTTAATGTGGCATGACAGATCAATGAGGCAGTGACAGGGCAGAGCACACGTGAACAAATCATCTTATCCTCCTCAGTACCAGGCAGCCATAGCACGCAATGAACACATAATGTTCGCATAAATGAACATCAGAAAGATTACAAGAAAATGTTGTAAAATACAGTACAACTTATTGAAATATATGATGTTTCACGTAATTAGTGTTTTAACTGCAGAAAGATATCAATAAAACACCTTGTTAAACAATGTCACATAACACTACATTTACCTCATGAAAGTCATGTTCTTAGCTCGTTAGTTCACTAAAAAAAATATCTTTAGACAGGTGCATCTCACTAAATATCTATAACAGCCACCATGTAAATTATTATATTTTAACAATGCTTTGCAGTAGAAATAGCTTTGCAGTAGAAATAGCAGAGAAATAGCTGTTACTCCAGTTTTCAGAGTCATATGATCCTTCTGAAATCATTCTAATATATTGATTTATTACCAGTGTTGGAAACAGTTTTTCTGTTTAATATGTTTTGGAACCTGTGACATTTTGTTCAGGATTCTTTGATAAATAGAAAGCTAAAAAGAACAGCATTGATAATAAATTAACATATTGGAATGATTTCTGAAGGATTATGTGACACTGAAGACTGGCGTAAAGGCAGATGAAAATTCTGATTTGCATCACTGAAATAAATTACATTAAAAAAAAAACATTACAAATCTTTTGAACAACAGTGTGTGTGTGTGTGTGTGTGTGTGTGTGTATATATATATATATATAGACAGACAGACAGACACACACACACACATATTACATAAATGTATCTATATATCTAAATAAAAATAGACTATAGATATACAGTATATGATCCAAAGAAACTAGTAACTAACTACTTGAGTAGTTTTTTTGTCCGATACTTTTTTACTCTTACTCAAGTAACTATTCAGACTATTACTTTTACTTTTACTTGAGTACAGTTTTTGGGTACTCTACCCACCTCTGCCTATATGGACATGGCCTGGGATGATCGTTAACGCATAATTCAATGATTTTTATCAACAAGGAAAGACTTTTATGAGCGCTGGAGTTGGGCAGATCCATGCCCGAAAGCGACCTTCCTGACCTCCCGTTTCTCCCACATTCCACAGCTCGTTTCTGTTCTTGGACTTTGCTAAAAGGACTCAAAACTTTTATAAAGTGTTCCAAAAGACAATTAATAATAGCTACTGGGCTATTAAAGCAATATTCTCAAGAGACAAAATATATCAATGTGTATTTTATGTCATTTATAAGCTTGCTGTGTTATTGGAATCTATGGTATTTTTGTAATCTTTTGAGGTATAATTTTCTCCTGTACAGGAACTACTAGACCTTTTAGTATCATATGCATGATGTGTTATTTCTAATCTTTAATTTGAACCCTTGTTGTTTGTTTTAGCAGGAAACCTATTAATGTATGTCAAATACCTGATATTTGGTATTGAAATAATGGTCATGACAAATGCAAGAATTTGGTGTGCATGGAAAGTTAATCTTTAGTATAATAATGTGTGATTACAACACTTTTAGAACGTGTTAAAGATACTTTCTTCATGTGACAAAATAAATAGGCGGATAATGTATGCACAGAAAGATGCCTTGTGGGGTGGGGCTCCACCCACAGGAACAATTTGATTGGAAGAAGCTCTCTGGTGGGCGTACTGCAATCAGTCCATTAAAGTTGGACACAAGAGCTCACACACTCTCTCTCTGCTTGCTGGCGTGATGTTTAACAGACTTTGACTTTGGCTCCCTGAGCTACAAAACGCCCCCTCAGCCATATACCATCTGGCTCGAGGATTCACACAGGTCTCCAAGTTCTGACCACAAGCCACACAGATCAGCGATCATCTCAACTTAAAGCACGTATCAAACAAAATCTCTATTTCGCTGAATCGTGTTGTATTTATCTCTAAAAGTAAAGATACTAGAGTTCTCCTCTTGATGATCTGCACGGGTAAAATCGTGTGGAAATAGCAAACAGTTCTATATTTTAATCATCCCCAAATTGCAACAATTCATTTCCTGTGCGTGTGTGTATGTATGTATTTTGTTTTGTGTTATTTAGCTTAGTTCATGTATTTTAGTAAGATAGCAAATAAACTCTTGTTTGATTTATAGAGAAGTGTTCTGTTACAAAATTTGAGTTACAAATTAGAAGCACGCCCCAGAGGATCACAGAGAACCACACCCACCTGTTTTACACAGTCAACACTAATACACATTCTATATTGCACATCTACACCCCTTGTTTGTTGATTTGTTCTGTTTTGGTTTGTTTGTTTTGTTTTTCTCTTCAAGGTCTGTGTCAGTCGTGGTTCGAGATCTCACTCACCACGCCCAAACATGTCTCACACAACAGAACATGTCGGTCACTGGGAGGATTTGGAAACATGGCTAAGCATTGCAACAGACAGTCTCCTCCCTAAGGCTGCTGAAACACGAAGACATCAGACACAGGACCAGCTGGATGACAACATAACAAGCCTCATGGCACAAGACCCAAGTCACAGCTACAATCACAAAGAATTAGCCAAGATCACCGGCTCCTTAAGCCACACACTCATCGCCACCCTCGAGTTGAGCGACAAGCACGCTGCACAACGCCAGCAGGAGCTGACACGCACACAACGACGCATAGAGCAGCTGGAACTTGAAGCTCAGGAACGACGGGAAGGGTCGGATGAGGCGGAACAAGGCGCTGAGCAGGAGATCAACCAGCTAAAAGAAACCCTAGCAGCTACTAGCCAAGAAATGGAACAAGTCAAGGCAGACTACGCTGATCGGTCCAAAAAGCTAAAGTATGCGGAACAGCTTCTGGAGAAAGCAAAGGCCGACTTCAGAGATAAAAACGGCAGAATCAAAGCCCTTGAAGCTCACCTGGATGAGTCACGAAACGAGGTTAGTCGTCTAACACGACAGCTTGACTACGTCAAAGAGGAATCTGACAGTTTCCAAGAGGAACTCAAGAACGCTTACGAACTGCGCCGTGAGCCATCAAGGACACGACGCGCATCGACCTCACCCACTGCCGAGCAGGACCGGGTCACCTGTTCCTGGACTGACACGTGAGAAAAAGATGGAGGGGGTGGTGTTGAAACATTCACCAACTCACTCTGGAGAACTGTACCTCACTTTACCTCAGCCAAAAGAATCTGCTGCAGCCAGTCACAGATCATTGCACGGCTTGGACCTAAAAGACCTCGACAAGCTCGCCAGGAACATTGGCAAATTCACCACGAGCATGCCAAATAGCCCAAATGTCCAAGCATATCTCCAAGATATCGATTTCCATCTGGAAATGCGACCTAACGTTACGGACAAAGATAGACTATATTTACTTTGAACGACATCCATTTCTGAAGTTCGCAGCTTCCTGGACAGACAGCCTGCTCACACAAAGACTGATTACCAACTGCTCCGAGAAGCCCTCATTAAAGAGTTTTCCGATCCTGAGTCCGAACAAGGCCTCGTGGCTGCCCTGGAGACGAGACAAGGATGTCACAAACCTCCTCAAGCCTACTACAGCCGACTCAGATGGGCATACTTTGGAATTCGCAACGAACCTGACATGGAGGATGAACTGAACTTTAAAACTCTCTTCCTAAGAAACCTTCATCCCGGCGTAAGCCACCATCTTGGCGTTCTCGCATGTCCACGGACAATGAATGCTCAGCAGTTGCGAGACTTGGCGCAGAAAGCCTACGGCAAAGAAAAGATGGCCTCAGAAAAAAGTGCCAAAACCCCAGCCGTTCTTGACTTCAACACTCAAAGTCAAGGGCTGGTGCTAGAGGGCGCCCAACGCCAAGACAATGCCAAGCCGCCACCCAGGGAGTGGAATGCACCCTCGTCCAACAAAGAACGAGACTCCCATGCTGGTACCCGATCTAAACCGAGGTACGAACGCTGGGATGGACCGTGTGGACGTCAACGCTCACCTGGACGGCACTGGGAAAAGACATGGGACCAGTCAAAGCCTCACGAAAGTCATTGGGAGAGATCGTGGAACCAACCAAACTCATTTGGAAACTCAAGAGGGAAAAACTCATGGGAATCCAACGGAAACTCCAAGGGAAAACGACAAACTCACCTCCTCACACTCCAACATGCGGATCGAACACTGCAAACTATGGCAGCTCACATTTCCGACCCCTTAACTCATCCTATTTCCACCTCCGACCTAGCCGCTTCCTCCGAGCTCCGTACGCTCCACTCACTCAAGCACATGCTGCATCTGAGAGACGGTGTGCTCACGTATGTCCCTGAGCCCCACGCCAAAGCTCGTAGTCCCTCACGGCCAAAGGGGGATGATGCTGACACATGCCCACGATGCATCATGCGCAGGACACCGCGGCGCCAAGGCCACCTATGAAACACTCAAGCAAGTAGCATACTGGCCTGGCATGCAGCAAGACGTGGCGGAATATGTAAAAGGATGCCTGGTGTGTTGCCAGTTTCAACCGGCAAACCCAAACCACCGAGCCCCACTGCAAAGGAAAGGAATGACTTTCCCATGGTCGGACCTCCAAATAGACTGGGTAGGACCCCTACTACGGTCAACGCGAGGAAACAAATACTACCTCAACGTGGTCTGCGAATTCACGAAGTGGATAGAGTGCCTCCCAGCTCCCAATGATACAGCAGAAACAACAGCCTGCCTGTTAATGAACCACATCTTTTCAAGAGTTGGACTGCCTTTAAGGGTCAACTCTGACCGCGGAATCCACTTCACCGCCGAAATCATGCAGGAAGTATGGAAACTCCTGGGTCTACAGGCCAAGCCCAATATACGCCATCACCCAATTTCCTCAGGTCAAGTTGAACGGGCCAATAAAACAGTGATCAGTATGCTGAAGAAGTATGTGTCTGCCAATCAAAAGGATTGGGATATTAAACTTCCGCTGGTACTGACGGCTGCTCGAGCCACCCCTCACCAGTCTACCGGCGTACCCCCATTCACATTGATGACAGGGAGAAACATGACGCTACCGCTACACCTGCTGTACCAACCTGGTGACCTGAACGTTGTCACCGCCTATACCACTCACCAATACCTGGAAGAGTTGCATCAGCACCTGAGAACGACTTTCGCCTTCGCTCAACAGCAGCTACAACGAAGTGCGGAAGGTCGTAAAGCCTACTACGACCAAAAGGCCTCTCACCATGAGTTCAATGTCGGAGACAAAGTGTGGTACTACAGCAGAGCACTCCCCACCGCCTGTCAAGAGAACTTGATACTTGATACTTGAGGAAATTGATACTGTCAAGAGAACTTGATACTTGATTCCACACTACTTGATACTTGAGGTATCAAGTAGTGTGGAATTCTACCCATGGCTAAGTTATCAATCGAGGAACTTAATTCACGTAGCATGTCGGTCATGATTTGGCGGGTTGCCTCGATCGGTTGACAACAGTTCTCACAACGAGTTACAATGACTTTACTGAAGGGAGTCAGTCTTAATTTCGGGACCTGGATTTAACCTGTTAACATGCACCAGGACGCCAGCGCACTGAAAGCTCTTTGTTTGCACACGTCATTGTTTTCAAACAGATAAAGTAAAACAGGACAAAATGAATCTTGACAAACTATATATCATTTTGAAGGTCTAAGCCTCAAGCATCGACGACAGATTGCTGTTTCTCGATAGAAAGCTTATAAAGGAATGTATTTGCTAAATTTGTGTAAGCAGTACACATCAAAACATGTATAAAAAAACCGCAGTACATACCAGATTCATCCTGATAACGACTCTCAAACGTATCCACTGCTGTAAATCCCGGTTTCGTTTGAGAGATAAGGGTCCACTGAACAACATTCCATCGAGCACTTTTAGTCCAAAGAAACAACAACGTTGTAATTTGGATCGTTATTCATTTGTTTACGTCTCATCTCTTCAGGGAGAGTTATTGTTTGTGTCCGTTATGGAACAAATTACGCTCATAAACAGCGTCTTGGTGGTAAAAAAACAGCATGATTTTGTAGCAGGCAATGTCTCAAACAGAATGAGACCATCCAAAAAAAAAAAAGTCAAAGATACACGGAAGATTGTTTATTTGAATTCTGGCGGTCCCTCGCGACGGCGCGTGACGCACGCTGTGACGCACCTGTCATCTGATGGGGGCGTAACTTAGCGATCTTTTTTGCACAAATAAACCTTTCTTTTTTTTTTTTCTTCAACAGTTTTCATATATGTTTGCTTGTTTTGTGGGGAATTACCTGTATCTGTATGATTAACATCTGTATGGCTGATAATCAGCATGTAATTACTGACTGTTCACAGATATCAGTGTGAATGCAGTCTATATAAAAGGCCATTACAATGTGATTATTGACTATATTGGGCGGCCATCTGTATGATTTGCATCTGTATGAATGATCGTCAGCATGTGATTACTAATGTATGAGCAGGAGCATCTGTATGTCAGGAAATCAGTATGTACTTAAGTTATTTTTTTTATTAGTATTGTTTTTTTTTCATCACTCAAAAATTATTATTATTGTATTTTTCTAGTGCTCAAATAAATCACTTATACGATGTCTAAGATTCTGTCTACTGTTTTATAATTGAAAAACTGCAGTGGCATGTATAATGACTAAATAGTTTGTAGTAGAACCCTTCAATAATTTGGTAAATATTTTTCCTCAAACAGAAGGGGGGGGGCGCTAGTAAAATGGCTGCAGGAATCTCATTTTTCATGGTATCTTCTTCAGATTTGAAATATAAACTCATGAGATATGTGACTTTCAACCCATTACTTTTCTGGATTGCTTCAAGACTGATTTCATGTATTTTTATATGAAATTAAAAATAATTCAGTGTGGTACAATTTTTATCAAGGCACTTCAGTTTCTATAACTTTTTATATTTTTGAGCATTATCAACTCTGATAACGATGATGGATAGTAAAGCCCAAAGGGTCTTCTTTCCAAAGACACCAAAATTGTGTGTGTGGCACATTGAAGTCAGGAACTGTTACCATTTTAAGTTAGTTAGTCATTTTCAGCTGTGATTCCCAATATGGGGGGCGCTGGTTAACAGGTTAATGTATGTCAAATACCTGATATTTGGTATTGAAATAATGGTCATGACAAATGCAAGAATTTGGTGTGCATGGAAAGTTAATCTTTAGTATAATAATGTGTGATTACAATGCTTTTAGAATGTGTTAAAGATATTTTCTTCATGTGACAAAATAAATAGGCGGATAATGTATGCACAGAAAGACGCCTTGTGGGGCGGGGCTCCGCCCACAGGAACAATTTGATTGGAAGAAGCTCCAATGTTGGGCGTACTGCAATCAGTCCGTTAAAGTTGGACACAAGAGCTCACACACTCTCTCTCTGCTTGCTGGCGTGATGTTTAACAGACTTTGACTTTGGCTCCCTGAGCTACAAAGCGCCCCCTCAGCCATATACCATCTGGCTCGAGGATTCACACAGGTCTCCAAGTTCTGACCCAAAGGAACTTCAACATCTGAAGCCGTAAGAACTCGAAACAGACTTCCTAAAGAGCGTCAAACAGCACTGAGCAGTCAACCTACCAACGAAAGGCATCCCCAGAGTGACATCACAAAACGACGTGCGGGATTCCCTCAAGCCACACAGATCAGCGATCATCTCAACTTAAAGCAAGTATCAAACAAAATCTCTATTTCGCTGAATCGTGTTGTATTTATCTTTAAAAGTAAAGATACTAGAGTTCTCCTCTTGATGATCTGCACGGGTAAAATTGTGTGGAAATAGCAAACAGTGCTATATTTTAATCATCCTCAAATTGCAACAATTAATTGCCTGTGCATGTGTGTATGTATGTATTTTGTTTTGTGTTATTTAGCTTAGTTCATGTATTTTAGTAAGATAGCAAATAAACTCTTGTTTGATTTATAGAGAAGTGTTCTGTTGTGTAATATTCAGATTAAACTTTGCCCAGATTGCGTTACCTATGCTCATAACTGTCATAAAGTTACTTAAATAATTCTGTATTATTATATCGTGGCCACGAAAATAAACAGAATTTCTCAGATATACTGAAACTTAACAACTCGCTGGACAATTGTTAAATAAGGTATAAGTTGGACGTTTTGATTAATATCAATTGATCATATCAATATCAAATCTTAAGATTCCCTAAAGCTGAAATTCAAAATAAAAGCTTAAACAAAGGAGCTAAATCTATTACACAGCAGTTAAGTGACTGAACAACAATGGGCGAGACCAATGGTGCGATGATATACAACTATTTGTCAATGTCTTATGCTAGTGGCAGTGATAGGCAAATATATTTCAACATTTCAATATTCTCAACATCAACTACTGATGAACACATACATTTTTACTTGAATTGTCACTCAGTGTGTTATTTAATCATTAACCCCTGAGATTTTAAAGTTAGTAACTAGTGCGGTCAAACGATTATTCTCGATTAATCACATTCAAAAATAAAAGTTTTTGTTTACAGAATATATGTGTGTGTACTGTGTATATTTATTATGTATATATAAAGACACAAATACACAGTATGTATTTTGAAAATATTTACATGTATTTACATATTCATATAATTCATATTAAATATAAATACATTTAACTATAAATTCAATTATACATTGGGGTGGCGCTGCTCTGCGGGCGACACGGACACATACCGGTGCTGCTGTTTGTTTGAATAGTCTGTTGTTTGTTTTTGCACGCTTAATTTTTTTGAGCATTTTTGCGTTTTGTGAATGATTTGCACGATTGGGAGAACGACTAGATGGCGGCGTGTGTTTTACTTTTTTTGATGGCGATGACGCTCCCGAGTGAACTTTTGTCCACCTGCAAAACCAGTGGGAATGGGGCGCAAGTCTACTCGAGGGAGGCGCTTTTGTCGCTGCGATGGTGTGGAGATGTAGCAGGTCTTTCCCGATCGCTTACTGAAAGTTTGCCGGAGGGTATGAAAATTCGATGTCTGCAGCGACCGCGGAAAAGAGGCCGGCGAGGAGGTGTACGACAGCGGCAAAGGAAGAGAGGCAGTCGACCCCCATTGCCTTCTATGATTCTGAGCAATGTGAGGTCGCTCAGGAATAAAATGGATGAACTTCGAACATTAACAAGAGGATGCTTTGAGTACCGTGAGTCTTGCATTATGCTCTTTACTGAGACTTGGTTACATCCAGAGATCCCCGACGGTTTAATTGAAATAGAGGGGTTTTCACACATTTGCTCCGATAGGACTGTGATGTCAGGAAAAAGTAAAGGGGGTGGTCTCTGCTTGTATATAAATGACAGGTGGTGCAGACAACACACAGTCCGGGAAAAAATCAGCAGCTCTGATGTAGAACTGTTATGTGTAAGTCTCAGGCCATTTTATTTACCCCGAGAATTTGGTAACATTCTCATTTGCTCTGTTTACGTACCCCCCAACGGCAATGCTTCACGGGCTGCGTCACAGGTGGCAGACTGTGTTCATGAACAATTACAGAGTACCCCAAATGCCCCTATTTTCATCGTGGGAGATTTTAACCACTGTGACTTAAATACTGCTCTGCCGGGTTTTGAACAGTATATTAATTGTTACACCAGGAAGAATCGGATTTTAGACAAATGCTATGGTAATTTAAAACTTGCTTACACAGCCACAGCTAATCCACCTCTGTCTAATTCTGATCACAATACTGTTCATTTGATCCCCACCTATAAGACTGCTCTCAAGAGCTCTAAACCCCTGGTGAAATCTATGAATGTATGGTCAGAAGATAGCATAGAATCACTGAAAGGCTGTTTTTTATGCACAGACTGGGACATTTTTTCTAGGGAATCAAGTTTGGACAATGCCACAGAAGTAATTACAGATTATATCAAATTCTGTGTCGATATTGTGATTCCAAAAAAGAAAGTAAAATTCTACCCCAACAACAAACCTTATGTTACAAAGGAAGTGAAGGACTGTATCAATAGGAAGCATCAGGCATTTAAGAACAAGGATCACTTACAACTTAAAACTGTACAAAAGGAGTTGAACCAGAGGCTCAAAGAGGCAAAAGAACATCACAGGGGTCTGATGGAGAAAAACTTTCGGACTATGAACTCTAAAAGATTATGGGACTCAATGAAAATAGCAACTAATATGAAATTAACAGAGAAGTCCTTGCATGTCACAGATGAACTGGCAAAAGCAAATGAATTGAACTATTTTTATAAGAGGTTTGACAATTATGATTTCTCTGCTGAATGTGATTTGGTGCTTGATAGTATTGCTATTGATGATGCTGATAGGTTGGAGATTGACCTTAAATCCATCACCAAGATCTTTAAGCAAGTTAATGCAACTAAGGCCACAGGTCCAGATGGAATTTCTCCTTTTCTAATAAGAACATGTGCAGACGAACTGACATCAGCTTGGTGCCCTATTTTCCAGTGGTCCCTGTACTCTCACACTGTGCCAACTCTATGGAAAAAGGCAATTATTACCCCTGTTCCCAAAAAATCTTGTCCACAGGAGAATAATGATTTTAGACCTATTGCTTTAACTTCTGTTGTGATGAAGTGTATGGAAAAGCTCATTGTGTGCCAATTAAAACTGGAAATATGTCCGCAGTTAGATCCCTATCAATTTGCATATAAACGTCAAAGAGGCACTGATGATGCTATCAACAGTTTAGTGCACCTAGTGACTAAACACCTTGAGAATCCTAGGGCATATGCTAAATGTTTGTAGATTTTAGTTCGGCCTTTAACACCTTGCAGCCTCATATTCTTTTGAAAACAATGCAGCGGATGAATGTCAATCCCTTTATTATTAAGTGGTTCTACTCATTTCTGACCAATCGTAGCCAGCAGGTTAGGGTGAATAGGACGTTGTCCGAATCTACGATTATCAGCACTGGCGCCCCACAGGGGTGTGTCAGTTCTCCAGCCCTGTTCACATTATATCCTAATGAATGTACATGTAGTACTGTTAATAATTACATGATTAAGTTCTCTGACGATACAGCTATTTTAGGTCTCATATCTGGAACATCAGATGTTACTATTTACAAACATGAGGTTCAGAACTTTGTCCAGTAGTGTGATAAACATTTCCTTAGCATTAACACAAAAAAAACAGTGGAGATGATGTTTGACCCCAAATCCATTGGTGACCACTTACCAGTGGTCATTAATGGTCAGAATATAGCCCAGGTGGACTCTTGCAGATATCTGGGCATTCACATTGATAATAAACTGACATGGCGTGTTCAGGTTGAAAATGTCTGCATTAGGGTCCAACAGCGATTGTATTTTCTTCGTAGGTTGAGGGTATTTGGTGTTAACCAAAAAGTGTTGCTTCTCTTTTATCATGCTGTAATCGAGAGCATTTTTTGATACGGCATCTCAGCCTGGTTTGGCAATCTTAGTGTACACTTGAAAGCCCAGATTACACGGCTAACACAGAGAGCCATGAAAATTATGGGAGTTAAGCAGCATCCCACACCTCAGGCTCTTTTTGAAGAAACAGTTACTAGACAGGCTCAAAAAATTATTTCAGATCCCACTCTGTCCTTCACTCTGAGTACCAACTTCTTCCCTCGGGAAGACGCTTCAGAGTTCCTAAGTGTAGGCTTAACCGTTTTAAGAACTCCTTTATCCCACTGTCCATTAAAGCATTAAATGATAAGTTAGCTAGAGGTTAACAATTATAATATGTATATATATATATGTATGTGTGTGTATGTGTATGTATATGTGTATATATATATGTATTTATATTCCCCATCTGGTGTGTGCAAATATATATAGACATGATGATTAAAGGTGTGTTGCACAATAGGTAGGGTGCAGTTTTTTTTGTTGTTCACTGTATATTGTGGGGAGGGCAGAGAGGGGTCGCTGTGTTATATGTACATAGTATGTTATTTGTGTAAAACAGCAGATATCATATTGTATGTGTCCAACACAAATTTCCTTCGGGACAATAAAGTTTATCTTATCTTATCTTATCTTATCTTAACATATAAACATAACATATTTTTCTTAAATATATATATGCATGTGTGTGTATTTATATATACAAAATAAATATACACATTACACACACATATATTCTGTAAATAAAAACTATTATTTTGGATGCGATTAATAGCGATTAATTATTTGACAGCACTATTAGTAACCAATAATGTATACGAGAGGCCTTACTATATTGTGGAAAAAGTCATAGCCGAAGGATGTTGTTAGGCACGACTTATGACCATGACATTAGCCTCGTGTAGACTGTCAGACCAAATCTGATTTTGTGCATATATCCGATTGGAATCCGATCTAGATGATTGACTGTCCACACAGTGTATCGCAACTGTTATCATATCCGATTTGTGAGTGTTCTTTCATTTACAGAATATGTGTTGGTTTCTATGGCAATGCCATTGCATTGTTATGGCTATGTTAAAAAACAACAATAACAGCAATGCAGTTTGCAAAACAAATGTTGTCTTAAGACATGACAACACGCTGCCGTCACTCTGTATTATATTTCGTCTTATGAGGCATCGGCAGAAACGCAGGAAGCTGTGCGACTTTATTCCATGTTGCCATCTCCACTGGTTTCAAAACTCATAGAGGTGCATATACTAGCAGTATATTGTCTTTTTCCGCTTGACTTGCATTTCACGAGTTCACACTTACATATAATAAATAGAATAAAGATTATGCGTATTTGGCGTGCTGTCCGAGGGGAGGGCTCCGAGCTCGGAACATCAGCCCGAACCCAGAGTACCCCCCTATAGGTTAGGACAGAAATAGTTGTAAGTGCGGAGAAGGGGTGGCGGAGGGATGCTGGAAAACTGTCAAGGAACAGAGGTGAGTCGGCTGTGTATATTTACACACCTCTTATATTGTTAACTGGGTTGATTACTGATTGTACTGCTCTCATGTTAATTAGGTTAATTATCTGAACGTGCTCCTCCCGAACTTTGTTAATAAAACATCATTTCGCAACAACACAAGATTTTTTCTGCAAAGACATTCAGCAAGTTTTCTACAAAAAACTTCTGACATGTTTACGTTTTATGTAATGCAACGGATTTCCACAAATGTGATTTTAATAGGATTCCAAACCACATATGAATATAGCTCAAACGGATTTGCAAAAATCAGATTTCATGTAGTTTTTTACCATTCAGACTATCTAAATATGATCAGATTTGCACAAAAATTGGATTTGGGCTGATGTTCTGAACGAGGATTAATTCACAATACAGCATACCTCGAGTGCCGTATTGCTTTTATAAAATGGTTGCCACACGATACAAATATTAACCCTTTGACGCATATGATCACACCGGACATGCAGTACCATACTTGAAACAGAAAACTAATAAATACAGTAATATTCCCTCCACACTTTGGGAACTGTGGCCTTCCACACAGACACATGCACACATCGACAAATCTTCTGTATGCAAAGACAACAGTTGTTCAACTTGAAGCAGTGCTGTGCAGACTGATCGGTTTTATGACATCTAGGTACTGCAAGAGTGCTTCGAAAGCTTATGGAGCTGTCGGCTCTCTAATTGTTCTCACTGTACTTCGATGTCATACACCGATCGGTCTGTGCAGTGCCACTTCAAGTCAAACACACCTTTTCTTTGACAGGGAAAGGGCATTGGGGGAAGATGAATGACGTAACATAACACTGGTAGGGTCACTCATAATTCATTACATAACAATAAAGAGCTAATTTTGTTGAAATGCATAACACATGGAACCGTTTTAATGCTACTCTGATTGTTTATGTTGCTAAGGGTGCTATATTGTTCCTTTCACAAATTATCCATTTTTTACAGAATAATGCAGGTAGCGTTGTCCGAGCCAGACCCAGAGATGATGGCTATGCTTTCACAGGCCGCCGAGAATGTCGGGCTCGTATGGAATTCTCCACCGTGTCCCGATCCTTTGAGGCTGGACGAGTGGTTTCTCGTGGGGGTCGCGCTGGTCCTCTGAGCCCCCCTCTGGTGCCATTTTTTCCCGGAAGTGCATGAGGAGCTCACAAGATCGTGGAAGGCACCTTTCACTGCCCGAAACAAATCTTGTAGCTCCTCCCCCCTCACAACTCTCGATGGTGGAGCCGCTTTGGGGTACGCGGGCATCCCCTCGGTGGAGCGGTCTGTGGCCATGCAACTGTGTCCAACAGCCGACCCGTGTCTCCCCTCACGGGCCTGTAGGTATTAGTCAGGTCTAACTGGCAGTGCTTATAGAGCCTGTGGGGAGGTGGCTTCTGCCCTCCACGCCATGGCGTTACTGCAGGTCCACCAGGCCAAAGCCCTGAGAGACCTGCACGAGGGTGGTCACGACCTGGCGGTTCTACATGAGCTGCGTGCTGCGACGGACCTCGCGCTTCGAGCGACGAAGGTGACCGCACAGTCTCTGGGTCGTGCGATGTCCACGCTAGTGGTCCAGGAGTGCCATCTCTGGCTGTGTCTCGCTGACATGAAGGAGCAGGAGAAGGTACAGTTCCTGAATGCTCCCGTATCACAGACCGGCCTCTTCAGCGACGCTGTCGAGAGCTTTGCCCAGCAGTTCTCGGCAGCACAGAAGCAGACTGAGGTGATCAAACACATCATGCGCCGGAGGAAACCTGCTGCTTCCACCCCGGCTGCAACCCCTCAGCCTGCTCGTCGCCGTGGGTACCCAGCCCATCCAGGCCCCCGCCAAACCTGGCGGCAAGCGCAAGTGCAAGAGGCCCTGAGACGGGCGACCCAGAGAGGGAGG
This sequence comes from Schizothorax lantsangensis, assembly GCA_027422415.1. Classification (NCBI taxonomy): domain Eukaryota; kingdom Metazoa; phylum Chordata; class Actinopteri; order Cypriniformes; family Cyprinidae; genus Schizothorax; species Schizothorax lantsangensis. The sequence goes on along the minus strand of CM049846.1, from coordinate 18,434,844 downwards.
AGACTGCTCATTGGGAGATGGTGACTGCACCTCTCCATCCCCCGGAGGATGGCCGGGTGGAGAATCTTTGTTTTTGTTCCACCGTTGGCCCGGAAGCCAGCGGTACCCAAAACTTCACTAAAAGAGCGGTTTCCTCAGTCTCTGGGTCCCAAGAGGGGGAGAGTTGTGAGTTGTACATCATGGGATCACTTCCCTCCTCCTCTCTCGCCAGTGGGCAGCAGTGGGTGCCCAAGAGCTCCCCTTCTGCCCATTCGTGGAACCAGGTAAGGGCTGTAACACTCGAGTCCCTGCTTCATGTCGTCATACGTCGGGCTGTCACAAGCCTCAAGCCGGGTTCCTGCGTTTCCTCCCACACGAGGAGGAATCAGGTGAGTGTTACACTTCACACCCAGACCCCGCCCCTGCCATCACAGGCCAGGCCGTCACAGGCCCCGGGCCGGGTCCCTGTGTTCCACCACGCTGCCCCACCGCGGGTACGGTCTCTCGGAGCCTGGTCTCCAGTCCGTCCCGGTGGCTCCTGCGGACCATCAGACTCGGCTATGCGATTCACTTCACCCGGTGTCCCCCTCAAGTTCAGGGGCATCCGGTTCACTTCAAACAAGGCCGTCGATGCTCCTGTCTTGTGTGCGGAAGTCGCAGTCTTGCTGGGAAAGATGCGATAGAGCCGGTCCCTCCAGCCGATATGAGGTCAGGGTTTTACAGCCCTTACTTCATTGTGCCCAACAAAAGCGGTGGGTTACGACTGATCTTGGCTCTGCGAGTTTTGATCCGTGCGCTTTACAAGCTGCCGTTCAAGATGTTGACGCAGAAACGCGTTTTGAGCGTGTCAGTCCCCTAGATTTGTTTGCAGCGATCGACCTGAAGGACGTGTGCTTTCATGACTCAATCCTACCGCAACACAGGGCATTCCTGCAATTCGCGTTCGAGGGTCGTGCATGTCAGTACAAGCTCCTGCCTTTCGGGCGCCTCAGCCAGTTGGTTTTTCAGGTCAACTGGGGAAAGAGCAAACTCGTGCCAATGCAGAGGATCTCTTTTCTCGGCATGGAGTTAGATTCGGTCAACCAGACAGCACGCCTCACCCAGGTACGTGCTCAGTCGGTGCTGAACTGCCTCAAGACTTTATCAGGCAGGACGGCGGTCCCACTGAAACTCTTTCAGAGGCTCCTGAGGCATATGGCTGCAGCTGCGGCGATAATTCCGCTCGGTCTGCTCCATATGAGACTGCTTCAGCACTGGCTCCATGGCCGAGTCCCGAGGTGGGCGTGGAAACGCGGTACTTACCGGGTTCAGATTACACCGGCCTGCCGCAAAACCTTCAGCCCATGGACAGATCCTTCATTCCTTCGGGCAGGAGTGCCCCTGGAACAGGTCTCCAGGCATGCTGTGGTATTCACGGATGCCTCGGCCACCGGCTGGGGAGCCACGTACAACGGACACGCAGTGTCAGGGGTATGGACGGGTCCCCAACTGCGTTGGCATATCAATTGCCTCGAGTTGCTGGCAGTATGCCTTGCCTTGAGCCGCCTCAGAGGGCGCCTTCGGGGCAAGTACGTTCTGGTCCGTACAGACAACACAGCGACCGTTGCGTATATCAACTGGCAAGGCGGTTTACTCTCCCGTCGCAACTCGCCCGCCACCCCCTCCTCTGGAGTCAGAAGCATCTGAGGTCCCTTTGTGCCATCCACATCCCAGGAGTGTTCAACCAGGCGGCCGACGAGCTGTCTCGAGCGGCACTTCCTGGGGAGTGGAGACTCCATCCCCAGGCGGTCCAGCTGATTTGGAGTTGGTTCGGAGTTGCTCAGGTAGACCTGTTTGCATCTCCAGAAACAACCCATTGCCAGTGATTATACTCCCTAACCGAGGCAACGCTCGGCACGGATGCACTGGCACACAGCTGGCCCCGGGGCCTGTGCAAATATGCGTTCCCCCCAGTGAGCCTACTAGCACAGACACTGTGCAAGATCAGGGAGGTCGAGGAGCAGGTCTTGTTAGTGGCTCCATATTGGCCCAACAGGACCTGGTTCCCGGAACTCATGCTCCTCGCGACAGCCCCTCCCTGGCCGATTCCTCTGAGGAAGGATCTGCTTTCTCAGAGACGGGGCCCCCTCTGGCACCCACGTCCAGACTTGTGGAAACTCCATGTGTGGTCCCTGGACGGGACGCGGAGGTTCTAGGTGACCTGCCCCAGGAGGTAGCTCTCACTATCACTTCAGCACGAGCACCGTCCACAAGACCGGCCTATGCGCTGAAGTCGAACCTGTTCGTCGAATGGTGTTCCTCTCACGGTGAGGACCTCCAGAGATGTTCGATCAGAGCTGTGCTGTCCTTCCTGCAGCAAGGGTTGGAGCGTAGGCTGTCCCCCTCCACCCTTAAGGTTTACGTTGCTGCTATTTCCGCCCACCACGACCCAATAGAGGGAAGATCGGTGGGGAAGCACAATCTGGTCGTCAGGTTTCTTAGGGGGGCCAGGAGGTTAAATCCTCCTAGGCCTCCCTCCCTACCCTCTTGGGATTTGGCATTGGTGCTAAGAGCCCTACAAACTGCCCCCTTTGAGCCTTTGCAGTCAGTCGAGTTGAAGTTTCTCTCTATGAAAACCCTACTCCTGACTGCATTGGCCTCGATCAAGAGGGTGGGGGACCTGCAGGCATTTTCGGTCGACGCATCGTGCCTTGAGTTTGGGCCGGCTGACTCCAGTGCAACACTGAGGCCCCGGCCCGGCTATGTGCCCAAAGTTCCTACCACTCCCTTCAGGGACCAGGTGGTGAACCTGCAAGCGCTGCCCCTGGAGGAGGCAGACCCAGCCCTAGCTTTGCACAAGGTGTGCCCTGCCCGCTCAGGCTGCGTGCTCACTCCACTAGGGGTGTCGCATCGTCCTGGGCGCTGGCTCGTGGTGCCTCGCTAGCAGATATCTGTAGAGCTGCGGGTTGGGCGACTCCCAACACGTTCGCTAGGTTTTATAGCCTACGTGTCGAACCGGTTTTCTCCTGTGTTCTCACCTCAAACGGGTAGTGGCACTGAGAGGCCCGGCTCAGAGTCGGCTTGCGGCGTCCTTACACCTAATTCTCCAGAGAGTTCCTTAACCAGGCAAACCCTGTCGAGTCCTCCAGCACTCCGGCATCCAGACGTGGCGGAGCGTCCGGCGCCAGGCCTTTTCAGCCAATGAATTTTTGAAATCTGGTGTGAGGCTAGTGCCCATATGAGAGACCCTGCTGGGATCCCATATGTGTATTCCATGGTATGCTTATTAGAGCCGTGTTTTCCCTGGCAGACCACATTCTTCCATCTCTAATGATGCAGCCTAAGCCATCTCAGAGACTTGCATGTGCAATAGGGCCCTACGGGGTTACTTCACATGAGTAATGTCACTTAACCCCCTCTGGGAGTAGGTGACTCCACAGTGTGCCTCTTCCAAGCGGAAGGGCACGCTTCCCAGTGTTATCCAAGTCCTACTAATTGGGTTGCTCAAGGAACAACAGTAGTTGACCTTCTCTGTGTAGAGCCCGGTCCTATCGTCTGCGAGATCCCAATTTCGTCGGTCATCCGACGTGACGTCTCTGTTCCCTCCTTCAGGGAACAAGGGTTACATGCGTAACCAGGACGTTCTCTGCTCTAGTCTCCTATCTCCCAACTCCAGTGTGTCCTCCTAGGATCATTATAAGAGAAAGCCATATTCTGATTATTAATATTAGCAACACTAGAGTGTGTTTTTGTGGGTGTGGTTCTGCTCACCTGCTCAATCGTCTTCATCATGCAAGTTGTTGTTTCTGACCATTTACTCACCTGTTGCTTTCCAATTCTGTTCAATAAAATCACGACTCACTCTCTATATGTTTTCACTCACAATATCTGCTGAGTCTGTGTTCTCTGACATCATTATAAAAAGGTGCCAGGAAACACAGTGCATTTGCAGACTGGTCAGAGTGCCCATGATGATCGTAATTTTTGCTGCATGCTCCTTCATGTTCATACACACCTGAATAACTCACACTGAAAGCGCCTCTCTCACTCTCTTCAGGTGATCAGTGAAATCTGACTCCTGCTGCACTGTGTTATGGCTCTGCAGTGTGCACTTAATGGAGCAGAGCAGACACTTTCCGTTTACACTTGTAGTGTCTGTTGTTCTACTGAACTAAATGTTTTTTTTATTTCTTTTAGCTATACAACAATGGGGGCAGTACCACGGTGGGCAAGTAATGTATTCCGTGTATGGGCGAACACGCATGTTTAAAATGTGGCAGGCTGGTTCTCTCTGCTCACATTTGTAAGTTTTTATAACTTAGACCTGGGATCTGCTCCAGATTTTCAGGTGCTGCTGTGTTAGTTGTGCTTGCCATGATTTCACATTAGACAGGCACTTCGTTGCCTTGGAATTATAAGGTTCTATCTGCATTCTGAGTGGTTTTGAGATATTGAGCTTCAAAGTTTTTGCATTCCATATAGCAAAAATGATATGAGGAACAAGTCTCTTTCCTACATGAAAATGACAGAGACCCTAAATGGTGGTATTTCTGCAGCTAAATGTATAATATCAAAATCCTCTCAAATTTTTAAATGGGGATTTTTGGAAGCTTGTCAAATGCAGATAGAACCTTCTAATTCTAAAAGGTAATTTTCCGCTTGGAATTATAAGGTTCTATCTTGCAAAACATTAACTGAAGCAACAATTTTCAAGAAATACAAATAGTTTTTTTATAATTTCTTTTAAAATAAAATAATCATACTTCCTTACCTTTTGAAACTTAGAAGGGTTCGATTTGAGCAGATGATTTTACCATCACTGCCATCGTCAGAGCGCATTTCCCCAGTATACATTCAGCATCTGGCTCATATTCACGATCTCAATATATTCTCAAAACTATCGTTTTCAGCATCTTCACAAACAACATTTTGATCGCTATTCACCACATCCACCATCAAACGACAGTGACACTTATATTTCATTATGTACAGTAATTGCTCTGCAGTAAAGCCATTCAAGCCAGTTCAATTTTTGCAGATGATTATTTGTTTTATGCATGCGCTAATTATGAGTGAAAAATCACGTCATCATTATGTTTTAAACAGTGCCACATTGTGAAAAAAAAGGTGAATTGCACTTATTGATTATGCAGACACGTAATTATTGTTGCTTAATGTTTAATCTTTCATGCTGTTACGGAGCAGTCCGGCGACATGACAAAGAACGTTGATCCTGATTGGTCCTCTTTCGTGCATTCAAAGTGCTGATTGGCTGATTCACAGATAGAACCTTATAGAACCAAGATAGAGTTCGACTTTGTAGATAGAACCTTTTTGTTTTCTAAATAAAAAGTCCTAAAATGTACAAAATTTAAAAAAAACATCACATAATGTAAATAAGTTGTCACGGAATAAGAATATGTGAATAACTCAATTTTGACAAAAATGTCAGATAGAACCTTATAATTCCAAGGTGACGACTTGTCAATATGGCAAAGTGAGTATTATCATTACCACAGGATCACTATTTTTGATGCAGTTTGATCCCTTAATAGGGAACGTCTCAGGTTATGACTGTAACCATGGTTCCCTTAGAGGGAAAGAGACTTTGCGTCACCTTGCCATACTTACTGCATCCCTGTGCAACCATCAGCTTCATACAGCCGCATGGCTATCTATTTTACAGTGTTGCTATTGACAACGGTCAAAAAATATTTGACCTTGAAATGTCGCAACTAACCCATCAGAATCAAGTACTCCAGGGATCTGTATAATATTATTTATGCTATTCATAAATTGATTTATGAAATAAAGTTAGAAGTTAATTTAACACACCTAGACCCGGTTTCACAGACAGGGCTTAGGCTAAGCCAGGATTAGGCCATAGTTCAATTAGGACATTTAAGTAATTTGTATAAACATGCTTAGAAAAAAACATTACTGGGGTGCATCCTGAGACAAAACAAAGGCACTGATAAATTTTAAGATCAGTCAGTGCAAGTGTATTTCATTTGAAACAGCTCAGACTTACATTTTAGTCTAGGACTAGGCTTAAACCTTGTCTGTGAAACCGGGGGCTAGCTGACTAAACACTGTTCCCCTGCTTAATGGCTTACAACTTCACAAACCTTGCTCATTTTTTATTGTTTCTGATACTACCTATCAGACACCATAAAATATGCATAGTTTGATACAGAGCATTCTTCTTTGTGTTACTGTTTGATAGTACAACTGTACCCTGGTACTGCCACAGGTTTCTATTTTTAAGTCCAATGCATGCCTGACATCTAGAGGACATTCTAAAAAAAATCTGTAAAGTAATAGATATAACTGATATAATATGCTTTATTTATTCATTCATTCATTAATTCATTCATTCATTTTCAGAATCTCAAAATAAACTCTTTCAGAAAAAAAAGTCTGTTATTTCTTTCCTGATTTTCTTATACAGTTAAAGCTGCAGTCCATAACTTTTTTGTTCAAAATTAAAAAAAAAGAAAGATATAATAAGTGTGTACACCATGAATCCATTTTCCAAACCATGTTTTTGGCTTATCCTGAATCACTACAGTACAGCTATAATAAGTGTTTATATTCAGACTATTTTAGACAGGTTCGGGTAGGTACCACTGCAGAGTAGCCCAGTACCTGCGTGCTTCATCATAGACATAAACTCCGGCTACAATGTTCTTCTGCAAGACACATGCAGTTCTGTTTATTAACTGCTAGAGCACCAAAAGTTACGAACTGCAGTTTTAAAAGACTGATTTAGAGAAATAGCATAAACATCAGTACTAACCTGGCAGCAAAGTAAACACAAAAACAAATGTAATTTGTTGTAATTTTTAATTATAAAAATAAATAATAAAGTGATTGGAAGGTGACATCCTGATTTCCAGGTATGTTCATTTGGCACCGCCCGCTCTTTTAAAATAACACCCCACACAATCTTCATTATAAATTAGTGAGCTGAGGGGGTGGGTGGATCAGAAAAAGCAAGAGATGTGGATCACTCTGTATATTTCTCTATACCTATTCTTTAACTGTATTTCTGCAGCTTCAGTACTCACATCAGACACATGTCAGCACCAGGGGCGCTTTCGTTTGAACAGCGTGTATCAGGATGGAGACGTTATACTTGGAGGCCTGTTTCAGGTTCATTTCTTCACAGTTTTCCCAGATCTGAGCTTCAAAACAGAACCAGAACCACCATACTGTGAAAAGTGAGTCCAGAGGCAGAAATATGAATATTCTCCTCTTTTACCTCAGTTAATTTGTTGAAATGCTGCCATGCTCAAATGCTGCCTTAAAAAAAAAATATATATATATATTGAAACCAGTGTTAATGTCAACATTTAACTTTTGTTTTTCTTAGATTTGATATGGAAAGCTTCCAGCAGGCACAGACCATGGCTTTCGCAATAGATGAGATCAATAAGAATCCAAACCTACTGCCTAACATCACTCTTGGTTATCATCTTTATGATAACTGTGTGAGACTAGGAATGGCATTCCGGGCTGCCATATCCCTAGTTAGTGGGACTGAGAAGTCCTTCTCCAACCTCAACTGCACTGGCCCTCCGCCAGTGGTTGGTATTGTGGGGGATCCAAGTTCAACTCCTTCCATTGCAATTTCCAGTGTTCTGGGGCTGTTTCGATTACCTATAGTAAGATGGAATGAAAAAAGTACAAATACACTGTATGCATATTTTTACACTTTTCAGTTAAATGTTCAACCATATATATCCTTGATCTGCTTCTTCCAGAAATTACTTTATTATTTGCTTGTGCATATTTTTTTTTTTTTTTTTTTAAAGACAAAAGCACTGATCATTTTTTTGGATCGTCACTCTATTTTTTTATTTTTTTATTTCTGTTTCATGTCTTCTCTCTCTCCATCTAACTTATTAGGTTAGTTACTACGCCACCTGCTCCTGTTTGAGTGACAGGAAAAAATACCCCTCTTTCTTCAGAACAATCCCCAGTGATGCCTTCCAGGTGCGAGCCATGGTTCAGATCTTGAGGCATTTTGGATGGACATGGGTTGGTCTCATCTACAGTGATGATGACTATGGCATCCATGCTGCTCAGTCCTTCCAGCAGGAAATGCAGCTATTTGGACATTGTGTTGCTTTTTCTGAAATCCTGCCCCATGATAACAACCCCAGAGACATTCACCGAATAATAGGAATGATTCAGGCCTCTACAGCTAGAGTGGTGGTTGTTTTTTCCACTTCATCCTTTTTGTTACCTTTGATGGATGAAGTGGTGTCACAGAATATGACAGGCAGGCAGTGGATTGCGAGTGAAGCATGGGCCACTGCACCTGTATACCACACTCCACGTTTACTGCCCTTCCTGGGCGGTACACTGGGCATTGCTGTTAGACGTGGAGAGATCCAGGGGCTTCATGACTTTTTGCTACATACTCGTCCCAGCAATGAACCAAGAAATAATATGCTGAGGATCTTCTGGGAAAACATGTTCAGGTGCAGTTATGAAACTGGGGCTACAGTGAAAGATGGAGACCAAGTGAAAAAGGTGTGTACAGGACAGGAGGATCTGAGCACCACAAACACACCATACACTGATGTTTCTGGGTTGAGAGCACCCTACAATGTCTATAAGGCAGTTTATGCCCTGGCACATGCACTTCATGACCTGATGCAGTGTGAGAAAGGGAGAGGGCCATTCATTGGGAATGGCTGTGCTGACATAACCAACCTGAAACCCTGGCAGGTAAGACCCACAGGTATAGTAAAGATTGTCTTTAGGCATATAGACCAGCTGTATGTGGAAAAGAAATATGTTTGCTTTACATTAATTCAAATTTCAGATAAATATATAATACCTGTCCTGTCTCAATCTGTACAGCTGGTTCACTACCTACAGAAAGTGAACTTCACCACAGGATTTGGGGATCATGTGTCATTTGATAAGAATGGAGATGCTCTGGCCATCTATGATGTGTTGAACTGGCAGCCAAGCTCTGATGGATCAATAAGGATCTACACAGTTGGTGTAGTAAATGAAGGAGTGAAAACAGGGATGGTGCTCACACTGGATGAGGATGCAATATATTGGAACTTTGAGACAAAAAAAGTAACTAACATTGACAAATGAGAATAATTAATAGAGGCCAAGATTGTCATTATGTAAAAGAGATGAGAAAGACATAGCTGATAACAGATGATGTCTCTTTCAGCCCCCACGGTCTGTGTGCAGTGAGAGCTGCCCCCAAGGAACCAGACGAGCTACACGCAAGGGCCTTCCTGTCTGCTGTTTTGACTGCCTGCCATGCGGAGATGGAGAGATTTCAAACACAACAGGTGTTTATTTTATTGAGGAAATTGCTATTTGAAAAAATCATAGTAACTTTGATCCATCTTACATTTTCACCTTCTCTCTGTTACTTAATCATAGATGCTATTGAGTGCACAATGTGTCCAGGTGACTTTTGGTCCAATCCAGATAAGTATCAGTGTGTCCCAAAAGAAATAGAGTTTCTGTCCTATGAGGATCCTCTGGGCATCTCTCTGACCACTGCATCTCTGCTTGGCACCTGCTTCTGTGGTCTTGTGATGATCGTCTTCGCTCTTCACCGTAACACTCCCATAGTGCGTGCCAATAATTCAGAGCTCAGCTTCTTGCTGCTGTTGTCACTCAAACTGTGTTTCCTGTGTGTGCTGCTGTTCATTGGCCAGCCACAGTTGTGGACGTGTCAGTTAAGACATGCTGTGTTTGGCATAAGCTTTGTCCTGTGCATCTCCAGCATCCTGGTTAAGACTATGGTAGTAATAGCCGTGTTCAAGTCATCTCGACCTGAGGGTAAAGGGGCAATGAAATGGTTTGGAGCAGTTCAACAAAGATGCACAGTTCTGGTCCTAACAGCCATCCAGGTTGTGATATGTGCAGTCTGGCTATCAACTGCCTCTCCAACACCACATAAAAACAACCAGTATACTCGCTCTAAAATAGTATATGAATGTGCTATAGGCTCAGTGGCTGGTTTTTCTATGCTGCTGGGATATATTGGACTGTTGGCAGCAGCAAGCTTCCTGTTAGCCTTCGTGGCGAGAAATCTACCAGATAATTTTAATGAAGCGAAGTTCATCACATTTAGCATGTTGATCTTCTGTGCTGTCTGGATTGCATTTGTTCCAGCATATGTGAGCTCACCAGGGAAATATGCAGTAGCTGTAGAGATATTTGCCATTTTAGCTTCTAGTTTTGGATTACTGGTGGCCATATTTGCCCCAAAGTGCTACATAATCCTTTTACATCCAGAAAGAAACACTAGAAATGCCATCATGGGAAGAGAAACACAAAATAAATAGTTTAACATCCTGCCTGCATATCTCTGGTGTATGAACCTTCAAAATAATCAATCAATCAATGCCCTGCTTGTAGACATATGTGTAAGTGTTTCTAGTTTCTATTGTATGTAATTCAAACAAATGACTTAGAGTTTGCCTATATGCAGATGACTCATGCAATGCCTGTTTTGCATACCATATTGAAACATGATATATTCACTGAAGTAACATTAAACTGTAAAATAAATAAATAAATAATTGAATTAATGTATGGTTTTTACCAGTTTTTATTTGCAGTTTTTTTTTTTTTATTATCATCATCATTGGGTAACACTTTATAATAACGTTCAGTTATAAGTCATTTATAAGTGATTAGGTAATGATGAACTAATCATTTACAAAACATTCATAAGCGATTAATAAGTGATATGCTAACAATTTGTGTATGTATTGTTAATTCATTTACAAGTCATTTACAAGTAATTAGCTAATGATGAACTAATAATTTACAAAACATGACTATGCGTTCATAGATGATTAATAAGTGATATGTAGGGCTGGGTATCAAGTTCGATACTTTTTAGGCACCAACCGAATTGCCTCGATACCACCAAGTATCGAAAAACGTCTTGTCGTTCGGTACCAAATTTCGATACCTAAGGGGTTAATCTCATCAACGTCAGTGAGGCAATAAGCCTGCAGCACTAGGTGTGTTCGACTAGAAGCGGCGCACCACAGATTGATCAGTGTTTGACATCTGCGAGAGCGATTCAAAACCGTACGGATCAGTCTGCTCCCCACATCACGTGTTTCGTTTACTACACACAGACTGAAGCGCGCTCATGGTGATTTCAGCGTCTGCCATCTAAATGAGGACATAAACACATGAACAACATCTCCAGAACTGCTCTGAGAGTCACTCTATGAGCATTTTACCATTTGATTTGAGTAAAACTAGCCTCATATCATATACACACAGAACTGTGAAGGTATTCACGGCAACCCGTCAAAATAAAAGTCCTGTTTAATTTGGAAGACACTGCGGCAGAAATATATTAATATTGTTCAGCAGACAGTACATACTGCTACTACTAGGCTACTATTAAAATTATTAAAACTTTATTTTTTTTAAAGTAATGATCACACAACATTTCTTCCATGTTTTAATTTTAATAGTAAAATGTTGTTTGCCAAAATAAATAAATAAAGTTTTATTTTCAATAATTTAAAAGATAAATGAAATTAATGTTTTATGCCTTCATTTGAAAACCAGATACAGAATACAGAATTTCTGAGGAAAAATAAAACATTTCATAAGGCTATTTTAAGAATAAATTTGAATAAACTAAGTAGTTTTTATGCATTCAAATAATTAGACATACTACCACACAGAATTTAATAACAATAAAACATATGGTGAAAGAAAATAAAACACCCACTTATGAAAGTAGATAAAGATTTTCAATTTCTTGAAGTCTTTAACCTAGAATAAATGAATAGAAATTATGATTCTGTTTGAGCTATGCGTTTTAAAACGAACACACACGAGTGTAAACTGAAAACTATTTGAGCTTTATTAAAATTATTTGCACTGATTTATTGTGTTGGATATATTTTGTTCCTTTGTGCATTGGCATGTCAACAAGCTGAAAAAAATAAAACCAAAGTTTTTTGTGATCATGTTATCTTGTTAAAACTGATTTCATAAAATTGGTATCGAAAAAAGTATCGTTCAGGAACCGGTATCGAACTCAAGGTATCGGTATCGATATCGAAAATTTTTGAACGATACCCAGCCCTAATGATATGTTAATATTTTTATCTATGTTTTGTAGATTAAGTTATAAATCATTTACAAGTGATTAGATGACGATGAACTAATCATTTACAAAACATGACTATACATTCACAAATGATTAAGTAATATGCTAACGATTTATAAATCTGTCATAAGTTATCTTTAAAAAATAGCATCATGAAATAATCAAACAGATCCTTAATAGTTAATAGTTTAGTTAGGTTACTAGTTAATATATTATTAATCACTTATAAATCATTGAAATGTCAACATTGTACTATTACCTCAATAAACATTATAAATAATTTACAAAGCTTTCTGCATCCCCTAATCTAAAGTGTAAACTACTCATCACTTGTAAATGTGTTACACATCATTTGTAGATCTTGTTTACCTGTTACAAATGATCTGTAGGTGTATACAAGGCATTTACAACACTTTCTGCATCCCCTATTCTAAAGTGTAAACTACTCATCAGTTGTAAATATTTTACAAACTTTATGGTTTCCAGTTGTGTGTGCATAAATATATATATACACACACAAACAACCTGTAACCGGAAGGTTTGTAAAACATTTACAACTGATGAGTAGTTTACACTTTAGATTAGGGGATGCAGAAAGTGTTGTAAACTGGTTCACTGAGAGTGGAGTGGCATCTAATCTGACCTATAGTAGCCTCTAAAAAGCACAGATCTGTAATATAGAAGAGCGCTTGGACAAGCGCGCTTATAGTTAGGAGATCTGATGGCTGGGATAAAAACTGCGTCATTCTTCTCTGGAGCGCATCTGGCTCACACGACGATTTCTCAGCAATGGAAGCACGCAGAAACGTGAAAATGGTCTCGTTTGAAAGAAGATATCCTAATCTAAAAGATAATATAGAGTTTGTGGCTGTTTGCGGCTGACTGAAGAAGTAGTAAGAGTAGGAAACTGACAAAAACAAAGGTTGTGAAAAATGTATAAATTTCACATCGCGATTCTATTGAAGATCATTCGATCTGTGGTTATCACACAATGAAATAATTTATATAATCAGATTCCTGAGAATGAGAGCTTTCTTGTGATATATGACTTGACTGTATTGTGAAAAATATAAAAAATACACATTCTTAGGAAAAATTGTTTGCAATCATTAGGCAAAAAATCGTGTGTGGGACGAATACATTTCTAAGCTTAATTTTACTGATTTATGTATCATAAATCATATGGTATTTTTTGTAAAGAAGAGGCTCTAAGCTTTCAAATGAGACCATTTATGGGCTGATACCATATAAGGAAGGCTATGTAAATGAAGCATACACTTTTTTTTTCGCGATTTTGGAGTCCAAGTGGTAATATATTAACTAGTAACTATTAACCATTAAGGATCTGTTTGATTATTTCATGAAGCTATTTTTTTAAAGATAACTTATGACAGATTTGTAAATCGTTAGCATATTACTTAATCATTTGTGAATGTATAGTCATGTTTTGTAAATAATTAGTTCATCATCATCTAATCACTTGTAAATGATTTATAACTTAATCTACAAAACATAGAAAAAATATTAACATATCACTTATTAATTGCTTATGAATGTTTTGTAAATGATTAGTTCATCATTAACTAATCACTTAAAAATGACTTACAACTGAACGTTATTATAAAATGTTACCAACTATTTGCTAATAACTATTGTTATTATTATTATTTTAGATCAGCATCTCCCTCGTATGCATAATAAAAATATGACAGGGTTTGTGCCGCTAGTGGAGGCATCCTCATGCTAGCATGGGTACCTGGGGCTGGAAGCCATTGATAGAGAGAAGGGTAAGAGCTAGGAGGGAAAAGAAAGGTCTGATTAGTTGATGAGTGACTAATGGTGTGTTCACACCAAACGCGTAATTATTTGTGCAAGTAGATTACATACAAAGTCAATGCAAAGACGTGAATAGAATTTGCACTGGGCGACAAGAATGAGGCAAGATGTGTGATGCATTTGCCGCGAACGCACGATATTCACCTCAATCGCGTCTTCCGCGCTAGTTTTTTTTTTTTTTTTTTAATTATGCAATTATGTACATATTAATACAAACATATAAATCTCACAACAGTAGTAGAAAACAAATAGAAAGGGTATACAGAGAAGGAAAAAAAGTATATATATAAAATATATAAAAATATAAAATAAAAAAATTAGATCTTGTCACGGTGCTACTGTGAGGAACAAAGGAGCACGGAGACGAAGGAGATTCAGGATAACCCAGAGTCCAGGGTGGTGATGAAGGAGGGAGGAGCCAGGAGGGACTTGGAGCATGCGGCGCCAGGTGGGACCCAGACCACAGCCATAATGGTGACCCACGGTGGAGCTGACGGAGGGAGGAGCCATGGAGGAGGAAGGGCTGACGACTCCAGGGGGCTGACCAAAGGCGGCGGAGCAGGTGGCGGAGCCCGAGGCAGAGACGGAGAGCCGATGAGCCAGGGTAACGAGGATTCGGAGGACCATGGCGGAACAGGTGGCTCAGGCAACCGAGGCGGAGCCATGGATCCGGAAGGCCGCGGTGGATCCGGAGTGACAGAGGACCGAGGAGGAGCCAAGGGGAAGGAGTAGCCTGACAGAGCCAGAGGGACGAGGCGCAGCCGGAGGAGTGGAGTCCCGAGGCGATGGATGGTCGACAACAGACCAAGGCGGAGCCAGAGGGACGAAGGAGCCCGGCGGAGCCAGTGGACTGACGGGCCACAGTGGAGGGAGCTAGGAGCCATGGTGGAGCCGCTGGGTCGACGGGCCGAGGCGGAGTCCGGGACTCAGAGGCTGGAGAGGGAGGCAAGGGGTTCTCCAGCCACGCTGACGATGGAGACTGGCAGATCCGCGGTGCTCGCACCGAACAGATGGTGGGCTGAGGGTGAGCAGAGGGGCTGCCAGACGACAGCAGTGGAGGAGGCAGGAGCGGGAGGGTGGGTGGATATTTGTGAGCCTCCGGGCTCTCAGGGCTTCCCTTGGGAACAGAAGCCCTCTCCTGGCTGGACTCAGGAACAGAAGCCCTCTCTGGGCTGAACTTGGGAACAGAGTCTCTCTCTGGGCTGGACGGGGAAACAGGAGACCTCTTTGGGCCTGACGGGGAAACAGGAGCCCTCTCTGGGCTGGACGTGGAAACAGAAGCTCTCACTGGGCCGATCTTGGGAACGGAAGCCCACTCTGGGCTAAACTCGGGAACAGAATGTCTTACTGGTCTGGACAGGGAAACAGGACTGATAGAGGGCTCCGACAAAGGAGGGAGCAGAGGAGGCAGGTCGGCATATAAATCCTTAAATCCTCCTTCAGAGTTACACAGTCCCAGATCCAAAATCAGCTCACCCTCAGCCGTGGTTCAGTGGGCTCCTCTCCTCTCCGCAATCTCGCTGTCCACGGCTTGTTCCCTCGTGGCGGGTTTTGCAGCCAGCTCTCGCACCTGGTCTGATGTCATAAACAGCTCCAGCTCCGCGGCGATCCTCAGCTCCAGCTCCATGCGACGATGGCTCGGCGGTAGCAGCGGTCTCAGGCTCTCCGTCAATGGTGGGCTCAGGCTTGAGCTCCGCACAACGGGGTGATGGTAGGCTGGGCTCTGGATCTGGCTGTGCTCTGGATCAGGGGTAGACGCTCTCCAGACACCGGATGATAGCTTTCCTCCAGCTCAGTCCGGTGGTGTCTGGGAGGTCGACGGTGCGGTGGTCGTTTGCCCCAATCCAGAACAGTGAGTTCAGTGCAGCATCGTCAAACGCCATTTAAACGGCGAGCTGGCTGAACTCAACCGCATACTCCACAAGGGGCAGGTCCTTACGGGCTAGGGAGATGAAAAAAGCTGCGAGGGGATCCATGGGGAAAACACGGGAAACAAAAGAAACACTGTACAAAAAAACGGAAATCAAACGGAGGGAAAACACGCAGTTAAATTTTTTGTTTCGTCCGGTGTTCTGTCACGGTGCTACTGTGAGGAACAAAGGAGCGCGGAGACGAAGGAGATTCAGGATAACAGTCTTTAATAGTCCAAAACAAGGGGTAACACAGGGCTTGGCAGGAACACACACGTAGCACATAATACGGACGACACCAGACAAAGGAATCAAGGAACAGACAACACTTCAAATACAAGACTAAACGAGGGTAATTGACGAGACACACCTGAACCAAATGAACACAATCAAACAAGGGAGAAACTGGGTCACGGGGAGCACATGGGGACAAAAGCAACACACAAACAGTCCAGGGGCCCATTCTTCGTACGTCGCTTATTACATCCGAGATCAAATGACACATCCAAGATGATATCATCGTGCTAATCATGATCTAGCTCATTCGGTTCTTCGAACGCACCTGTTGTTGACGATTAGTATGGCTGGATTGAGTTATCTGAGATAATTGCGCATTCATGGGTTGGTTTAAAAGGGGCTATGTATCGATACTCGAAACCACGATCAGCAATGCAGTGATTGGATGGCGGCAAAACAGCAACCTAATGGCATCATATAATTAAAAAAGACACCTGACGAAAAAATTGACAAATTTCTGGACTTTTATAAGGAAACAGCCAAGCGAATAAAACTAGATAAAAAGTTATAATAGATAAATGAAATGTGCACTGTTTTTTTTATATTTTATTGTAATTGTTTTACATGATTTCCAATTATTTATATTCACAATTTCTAATATTTGTACAGCCTTTACATGTTTATTTCAATGAAGTAATTAGCAATTAATTTAATTTTATCTTTGAAACAGATTTCCTACATGACAGCATTAATTAAAGTTTCTTAAGGGTCAAGATCATGTTATCTGCATCTCATGCGCTCCATCAAGCCACTCCCATAATAGCTGTCATCACTCAAATTAATGCACGACTCACATTAACTGTATAGCATGTGTGTAAGACTCTAATACAATTATGAAGTAATTATTTTATGACGAATAAATCTTTCAATGAGTAAACCTGGCTGTGTCAATAGACCCCTTCAATGTTTGTAAACATTGAAAGCCTAGGTTGGGTGCGCGCGCAGCATGGGGTCAGAAAAATGGTGCGGCTAATAGACCGGCATATTGTGTCAAGGTATGCACTGTCTTTGACACCACAGGACCGGGAACAGTACCATTCTAAACTTGTTTTAGCTAATGGCGATTGTCTGCCTGATCCCGAGCTCCTAACAGAATGGGTAGACAACGTTAGCAACTGGCCAGATATTCACTTGCCCGCCATATACTGCTATCTGGTGGACAAGCCGAGTGTTTACACACGCGAAAAACTAAGAGCCTACAAATCGCTAGCCGCCTATAATTACGTAGTCTGTGGGCATGTCCAGATGGTTTTATACAGCTATATAGGCGATGACTTTTGTGTTAAAAGCGGAGGTTTTACCGAGCCTGATATGAAGTGACCACTACAAACACGAGCCTCTTTGATCATAGCATTGTCCCAGTCTGCCCGTTTAATAGCTTGCAGCCACAGATGTCGTCTATTTTTTTTTAAAAACGGATGAGATCCTGCAGGAATCCTGAAAAACTTGACTGCAGAACTGGTGCGATTTTCACAGTCCACGACGCAACAAGTAGGCATTTTTTTCTTGACGAGAAATTCTCTGGTTAACACACAATTCAATGGGATGGAATTAACTTTCTGACCCCGACATGCGCACTACGAACTGCGAATTTTCCTGTGACGTGAACCGTGAAGGGGTCTATTAGGCTATAGACTTCGCTTCCGGCTTTGCTACTGTTTGGACGCTCTTGCTTATTGCTCTGCGCTTTGCTCCCTATTTTTGTTATTTTCTCAGATCTCTCTAAGATTTTAACTTCAGCAGATCAGCACAGTGCTCAAACAACACATTTTTTGGAAAAAGAGGACTGTTTGCCTCCCACTGCCAGCAGTTTACATTCCAGAGACAGAAAAATACAGCTGTCTACATTCAAACAGACGAGAGAAAATGCCTCTAGTGGAATCTACTTGCTGCATGAACTGCCACAAACTTCTACAAAGGATTGCGGTTCTTGAAACAAAGTTACTTGTTGGACTTCCAAAACAGACGGAACATACAGCAGATGGTCACCACGGACCCCCTCAGCATACAGCCGGTGAGTCCTGTGAATCTAGTGAATCTCAACAGTTTATACCAAGTGTAGAGGAACAAGCCGAAACTGATTGACAGGCTCATCGATGGCACAAACAGGGAGCGAGACCCAAAGGCTCTCGAGACATCAGATTGTCACGAGTATCTCGTATTGCTGCCGTAGCATCCTCTACCCCAGATACGGCTATGACAAGACTTGTAAAGACTGGTATTCTACAACCCCCTATACATCTTGAGAACAGATTTGAAGCATTGATGAATGTGGATGAGGAATCCCAAAATGTGACAAAACTCGGATCGAATCAGCCTCTATTATTAGAAACATCAGTAGCAGGACTACAACTACCTGCTGCTTTCCTCAAGCAACCGTCTCTGATGTGAACAAGGAACTTCGGAACATTGTGATGAAGCACAAGACTGCAAATCGAGTCATCATCCATGTGGGGAAGAATGATATTCGGAAAGGGCAGTCAGAACTGCTTAAGCAAGATTTCAGTGAACTCTTTGAAACACTTCAAAGACTTGAAGTTCAGTCGTTCATCAGTGGACCACTCCCAGCAAGGGGAACTAACATGTTTTCACGGTTGCTTGGGCTGAATACATGGCTACAAAGAATCTGCAGTACAAAAGGAGTCAACTTCATCGACAACTTCAATATTTTCTGGGGCCACAGACAACTGTTTAAACTGGATGGCCTCCACCCAAACAAACTTGGTGCAAGAGTGCTAAAGGACAATTTCTATTTCTCCCTCCGTCATCCTTCAGTGGTGTGTGCCAATCCACTCACACACTCACCTGGACAGAATATGAGTGACCACAGGACTTCATATCAGCTTCCGAGTCATCATGTGGTTGAAGAATCCCACAAGGACACTGATAACGCCACGCAGCCAAAACAAGCACTGCTCATGGACATCCTGGCTGAGCCCTGCCCACAGAGCTCATCACATGCAGACTGTGACGTATTACAACAGCTCCAAGACTCAGCACCCAAGGACGACCTTCTGGAAAACAGCCTGGGAAGCCAGGACAACACATCACAGTCACCGGAAACACCAGAGCTAGAGCCCCACTCACCAGACACACTATCCCTCTCTCCAGCATCTCCACTTCTAAGCTTTTCACAGAAAATGGAGGAACTGGTATATGCTGGGACCAAACTCTCTGCAAGCCCCCAGATATCAACTAAAAAACGGCGGGCCCCCCAACCACCAAAGACTGCAGGCTCAGCTCTCCCGCCTCCTCCTGTGAGAGCTCTCCGACCGCTGCCACAACGCCAGGGCCCAAACCCTCCTCCATCGGCTGTAGGTAAACCAAAAACAACTGATAACAGCTCTCAGTGATATGTGTTGGGTCCCCGCTATATTAGCAGCAACATTCACAAATGTTTACAAAACAAGCGGGAACCCAGTATGCCTGTAGCCTTCTCTATTTCTGTTTTATCACGTGATAGAAAGTCTAAGGCCTTCTCAAGCCGTACGGCTGACCCATCTAATCTGCGGCCTGTAATGCATCAATCTAAGATTGCTGTAGAGACCAAATGTAATTCCATCAAGTTAGCATTTTTAAACATTCGCTCACTAAAAAATAAATCATTTGTGATCAATGATTTAATAACCACAAACAACCTGGATTTTATGTTTCTAATTGAAATATGGCTAGAAGACAACTGCAGTGCAACAGTCCTCACTGAAACAGCCCCTCCTAACTTTAATTTTATAAGTGTCTGCAGGACTGTTAGGAGAGGTGGAGGTGGAGCTGCTCTGTTTAAAGATGTTTATCAATGCAAGCAAGTGTCATTTGGTCAGTACTCCAGCCTTTGTTGAAGAGTTCACAGAACTGTTATCAATGATTTCCTCAGAGTTTGACTGTTTTGCTATTGCAGGAGATTTTATTATTCACATAGATAATGCTGAAATCAAAACTACAAAATAAATTATAACTGTTTTAAACACTTTTGACCTGATTCAGCATGTGTATGGACCCACACACAATCGTGGACACACTCTAGATTTACTCATCAGTAGAGGTCTAAACATTTCATCCATTGTTATTAAGGATGTAGCACTGTCTGATCACTTCTGTATTTTCTTTGATATATTGATCTCTGTCACCACTGAATCTAGATCTGTCTCTGTCAGAAAGAGATGCATTAATGAGAACACTAGTGTGCTATTTATCAAGGCAATATCTTTAACACCAAGCATTTCTGCAGACTCTGTTGATCTTCTCCTGGATTCATTTAACTCAAAAGTTAAGAATGTTATTGATGATATTGCTCCGATAAAGGTCAGCAAGAAGACTGGCAGACAAAAATTATTTTGGAGAAAATCAACAGAGTTCAGAGTATGAAAAGACAATGCAGAAAAGCTGAGCGGATGTGGCGGAAGACGAAACATGAAATTCACTATAGCATCTATAAAGACAGCCTTCATGCTTTCAACGTGGAACTAGCCACAGCTAGACAGACCTTCTTCTCAAACCTTATAAACAGTAACATAAACAACACTCGTGCTCTTTTTGCTACTGTTGAGAGACTGACAAACCCCCCAAGTCAGAATCCCAGTGAAATGCTCTCCGACAGCAAATGCAATGAGTTTGCTTCCTTCTTTTCAGAGAAGATCAGTAATATCAGAAAGGAGATTGGCACATCTTCCTGTAATACAGAGGTCACACAGATTTGACCGCAATCTCAAAAAGAAGTGACTATGTCTGTTTTTGAAACAATTGATAGCAAAATTTTGGAAGAAATAGTACAGCATCTTAAATCGTCAACCTGCTATCTTGACACACTTCCCACATCTTTTTTCAAAAGTGTGCTTAACTGTTTAGAAGCAGATCTCTTAGAAGTGGTGAACACCTCACTTCTTTCTGGGACTTTTCCAAACTCCCTGAAAACTGCAGTTGTCAAGCCCCTTCTGAAAAAGCGCAATCTTGATAACACCATGTTGAGCAACTATAGACCAATATCAAATCTTCCTTTCATAGGTAAGATTATTGAAAAGATAGTTTTTAATCAGCTGAACAACTACTTAAACTCAAATGGATACCTGGATAATTTTCAATCTGGTTTCCGTGTGCATCACAGCACAGAGACAGCACTCATTAAGATAATAAATGATATTCGCTTTAATTCTGATTCTGGAAAAATATCAGTGCTGGTACTACTAGATCTTAGTGCTGCGTTTGACACTGTCGATCATAACATACTTCTAGAGAGACTGGAAAACTGGGTCGGGCTTTCTGGGATGGCACTCAAATGGTTCAGGTCATACTTAGAAGGGAGAGGTTATTATGTGAGTATAGGAGAGCATATGTCTAAGTGGACGTCCATGACATGCGGAGTCCCACAAGGCTCAATTCTTGCACCGCTCTTGTTTAGCCTGTATATGCTCCCACTAAGTCAGATAATGAGGAAGAACCAAATTGCCTATCACAGCTATGCTGACGATAACCAGATCTACCTAGCCTTATCTCCAAATGACTATAGCCCCATTGACTCCCTCTGCCAATGCATTGATGAAATTAACAGTTGGATGTGCCAAAACTTTCTTCAGTTAAACAAGGAGAAAACTGAAGTCATTGCATTTGGAAACAAAGATGAAGTTCTCAAGGTGAATGCATACCTGGACTCTAGGGGTCAAACAACAAAAAATCAAGTCAGAAATCTTGGGGTGATTCTGGAGACAGACCTTAGTTTTAGTAGTCATGTCAAAGCAGTAACTAAATAAGCATACTATCATCTCAAAAACATTGCAAGAATTAGATGTTTTGTTTCCAATCACGACTTGGAGAAACTTGTTCATGCCTTTATCACCAGCAGGGTGGATTATTGTAATGGTCTCCTCACCGGCCTTCCAAAGAAGACCATTAGACAGCTACAGCTCATCCAGAACGCTGCTGCCAGGATTCTGACTAGAACCAGAAAATCTGAGCATATCACACCAGTCCTCAGGTCCTTAAACTGGCTTCCAGTTACATTTAGGATTGATTTTAAAGTACTTTTACTCGTTTATAAGTCACTCAATGGCCTAGGACCTAAATACATTGCAGATATGCTCACTGAATATAAACCTAACAGACCACTCAGATCATTAGGATCGAGTCAGTTAGAAATACCAAGGGTTCACACAAAACAAGGGGAGTCCGCTTTTAGCTATTATGCCGCCCGCAGCTGGAACCAGCTTCCAGAAGAGATCAGATGTGCTAAAACATTAGCCACATTTAAATCCAGACTCAAAACTCATCTGTTTGGCTGTGCATTTGTTGAATGAACACTGTGCTACGTCCGAACTGACTGCACTGTATTTTATGTATAATCATTTTCTATTTTTAAAGCTTCCTTCTTTTCAGATTCTTATTTACAGCATTATTTTAATAGGCTGTATATTAACTTATTGGGAGAAAACTGGTAGTTCTATGTGAAATCAGACATTGAACACCCCCATATAGCCAAAATGGCATGATCATAACACCTCAGCGAATATTCGACTGTGAGATTGGGAGTCGAATCAGGCTCCTCCTATCGAAGCATCGAATCGTCGACTATTCGGGGTCACCCCTAAACCTGACGTTTTAGTCTTATCCAAAACAACTAGATGCAATGATACATCTACACTACCAGTCAAAAGTTTTTGAACAGTAAGATTTGTAATGTGTTTTAAAGAATTCTCTTCTGTACAGTGGCCGAGAGAGCTCAGCGCGCTGCAAATAGAAAAAAACACCTGCAAATTAAGAAAACAACTTTGTCAATTTTACAACACGCGCTGCAAATGCTCACAACACAACCAAACAAAGAAACATGCTGCAAATAAAATTCTTTATTTGGTTGTGTTGTGAGCATTTGCAGTGCGTTTCTTTATGTGTTTGTGTTGTGAGCATTTGCAGCACCTGCTGTCAAACTGATGAAGATGTTTTCTTGATTTGCTGGTGCTTTTTCTATTTGCATGTGTTTTCTGAAGTTGCAGTGCGTTGAGCTCTCTCGGCCACCGTACTTCTGCTCACCAAGCCTGCATTTATTTGATTCGAAATATAGCAAAGCAGTAATATTGTGAAATATTTTTACTATTTAAAATAACTGCTTTCTATTTTAATATATTTTAAAATGTAATTTATTGCTGTGATCAAAGCTGAATTTTCTGCATTATTACTCCAGTCTTCTGTGTGTGATCCTTCAGAAATTATTCTAATATGCTAATTTGCTGTTCAAGAAACGTTATAGAAATTAATACTTTTATTTAGCAAGGATGCTTTAAATTGTTAAAAAAATTATGATAAAGACATTTATAATGTTACAAAGATTTATATTTCAGATAAATCCTGCTCTTCTGGACTTTCTATTCATCAAAGAAACCTGAAAAAAAAAATTCTACTCAGCTGTTTTCAACATAATAATAATAATAAATGTTTTTTGAGCAGCCAATCAGAATATTTGAATGATTTCTGAAGGATCATGTGACACTGAATTACTGGAGTAATGATGTCGAAAATTCAGCTTTGAAAATCACAGGAATAAATTATATTTTAAAATATATTCAAATAGAAAGCAGTTATTTTAAATAGTAAAAATATTTCACAATATTACTGCATTTGCTGTATTTTGGATCAAATAAATGCAGGCTTGGTGAACACGAGACTTCTTTAAAAAACATTAAAAAAAATCTTACTGTTCTAAATCTTTTGACTGGTAGTGTATATCATATATATAGAGAGAGAGAGAGAGAAGTGGTGGTGGTGGGCCGCCTGGACCAAAATATGTCAGGGCCGATTTTTTGTCCCAGTCCAGCCCTGAAGGAGATTGTCAAATTTGGGGCAAGTAACCAAGATTGATGGTCAAAGAGATGCACAGTATTACCATCACATATAAATCCATGATAGTAATCATGATCACAAGCTCTTTGGATTGACTTCCCCCCACCTAGAGGACAAGGACCAGACTGAGATTCCTTATGAGACCTTTTAACCTCTTTGGTCTTCACAGAACACATTCTCACTTCACAGAATGGCACAGAAACTGCCTTTCTATGTAGATGCATCCAAAATCATCTTAAAAGGACTTATGAGCAACTAATCATTTCTATGCATAACTCCATATCATGTGTGTAACCCACACTTTCATTATCTGTGGTCGTAAAATTAATAAATGACCAGCACCGCACCCAATTGTCGGACCGAGCATCCAGTTAAAACTCCTTATCTCAGGAGACCCCTAAAAACCAGGAGAAAATTGAGGAGAACATCTTGAATGTATTTAAAACAGGACTCACTGTTGGTTCTTATCACTTAACCATAATTCAACCGAAACAGGACTAAAGAACTCTCCATCTGGAAATGGTCCAAGATGACCGTTTAATGCATAATTTAATAATGGGAGACTGTTTTATGAGAAGGGGTCCGAGTGTTGAAACTCCGCAGATGCACAAAAAACTTCCTGACCTCCCTTCGTCTTCAGCATTCCAGAACGTGCTTTTCCCCTCCTTTAGCAGATATATATCTTATATATTTAATATATAAGATATATATTAAGGTTGTATTTTATGTCATAAGCTTGCTGTGTATTGGAACCAATGATATTTTCTTAATCTGTGACATATAACTTTTCCCTGTGTTTAGTATCATATGCTTGGTGTGATTATTTAGAATTTAGGATAGTTTAATCTATGCCTTAAAGATAAAATTAGTATATGTACTTTGTGTATGCCAAATACTTGGTGTTTGATTTTGAACGAAAGCTGTTGTCGTCAGCGATAATTTGGTGTGGATGAAAGTTGACCTTACTCATCATAATGTAGGATTACAAGACATATATGAATCTGCTAGGATATGTTCTTCATTTGATGAAATAACTACGCAGAAGATTTACGCATGGAAAACGAGCTGTGCGGGGCGGGGCTCCGCCCTACAGCAACAATTTGATTGGATCAAACAGCAAATAGGATGGACTGAAGTCAGCCCGATAAAGACAGACACCCAGCTTTGCTTGTGTGCTCAAAGACTTGCTTGAAACTTCAGCTTCTCACTGATCGCGCTGTAAAGCGCCCACGACCTTAACATCTGGTCGATCATTTAACAACACTACAAATACTTAGTCAAACTTCTGAAGAAACCTTGAAAGCCTGAAGCTACGTGGAAGGAACTCAGAGAAGGACTTCAAGGGTCGCCTCTCTCAAGGAACCAGGCAACCGCCAATCACAGGAGGAGTTTCCCAGTGACATCACGCAACGACGACATCAGCGGCCTCGGAGGTTCCCTCCGACCACGTGGAGAACACGCGGAAACACCAGATCAGCTGTCAAACTCAACTCAAGCAAGTACACCATCTCCATAATTTTGCTGAACCTGGGTTGCGTTCATCTTTAAAAGTAAAGATAAAGTTCTCTGTTCATGACTGGCACCTAGACCTTTTGAAATGGCAAATAGTGCTATCCTTTAACTGTCTTCAAATCGCGTTCCTATGTGTTTTGTTTAGTATGTTATCGTAGAGTAGCAAATAAACTTTGATTCATTTATAAAGATATCTTTTGTCTTGTGCTATGTGATTTTCAAGTCTGAAACTATTTGCCAAAGATCACGTTACCTGTGCTCAATTTACCCAACCAATTATGTAGCATTATCGTGGCCATGAAATAAACAGAATTGCTAAGACATACTGATGTTAATGCTCGCTGGATGATCGTTGATAAGGTATACGTGAGACGTTTTGATTAATATCAATTAATCAGATTAATATCGAATCTATACGAATCGATTTTCTAAAAGCTAAATTAAAGTACGAGCTAATAAAATCCTTTACATAAATGGTGGAGAATGCAGGCAAGAGTTTGATTTGAAAATTTATAGCACATTCATAATAGTTAATTTGTGTGTCTTTTCTATTTTTAACCGGAAAGAAATAGAGTGGATACACAGAGAGTCAAAGTTGTTTGTAGTACTGTAAGTGAGTCTTATGTGCAGCAATGCATTTGAATGCAAGACAGTGCAACGTGAATTGTTGTTTAACCCTAAGGGGACGGCTGTATCGCCGGCGATACCAACTCGTTTTTTTAAGACCAGTGCAAAAGACATTAAAAATACTCCGTCGATTTTGGTCGTACAGATAAGTGTTATACATCAATTGAAACTTTGAAGTGTCTATTTTTTTGTGTACACTCACGAATACAACAAAACTTTGTGGTTTTGGGAAAAAAAAGAAAACAAACAGGATGCGCTCTTTGTCTTCTCCATCTCCGCGAGCTGCTCTTCGAAATACGTCACTAAAATGAACTGTAACTCAGCGAAAACTCAACACACGGACATGGGAGTTATATCTATAGAAAGCTGGAAGTGTCTACTTTCAAATGAAGTAAGTCTTATCGAACATACATTCTGTGATGAAGTAATCCGTATGAAACCAACACGATGTTCAGTCTGTCCCGTCTAACTCATTATTTCTAATGCGATCCCACCCCTCGCGTTCATATGTAAATAACCACGTGTGCCGCGTGCTCAAGGAGACGCCCAACAACAAACAAAGCCAGATCGTTCCTCGCGGCTAACATTACTGTTCGTTTCTGGAAGAAGACACGCTGAATAAAAGCTGGATTTGCCTCAAAATAAGAGCAAGAGTTCATCCAGAAGAGAAGAGTGATCTGATGAGTAAGTAATGTTTCTTTTTTTGCATTAGTTAACGTGTTATTGTGACTCAAACTTGAACGCGTTTATTTTTTTTTCCCAAACGACAACATGATGAATGCTACAATGTTTAGAAAAATGTTTAATGTTCACAAATGGATTTAATAGTGTGCTAAACGATAATAATTAGTTTCTCAGATATAAAATATCATTTTTTTTATAGTACAAAGTACATCTTTTGTAGTACAAAGCCATACATACTAGGCTATATGACTACAAAATCATAGTTCATTTTTTCTAAACAATAATAATTAGTTTCTCAGATATAAAATTTTTTTTTTTTGTTTACAATAGTACAAAGCATGCGTGAGTCTATGGATACGGAATCATAACAGCTACTATAAAATCATACATACTAGGCTATATGACTACAAAATCATAGTTGTTTTTTTCTAAACAATAATAATTAGTTTCTCAGATATAAAATGTATTTTTTTGTTTACGATAGTACAAAGCATGCGTGAGTCTATAAAACATATATATAAAAAGATGCTCCTGATATTAACATGCTCACAAATGTTTTTTTTTTTTGGGGTGTCTGTATTTTATTGAATCAGATACCTGCACCACAGATGATGAATCCTGATGACTTTCTTCAAACTGTTTTCCTCTGAGAGTGCTGTACCAACATCAGATGTCCAACTACACTGATATTATATGGTAAAACAAGCTCCTTGACCACTGATTATGTTTTTTTTCTTCTTGAATCCATGGAAAGTAGCACTCAAATAACACACGTAAATAACACTCAAATAACACACGTAAATATCAGGCATGATTTACTTGTGTCACTTGTTGAACAGAATCTGTTGCAGGAATGACTCAAAGTCTGTTCACATCTCTGTGGTTAGATCAGTGTGCACAATAATGTGTCTTTGACCTTCATTATGTATGTTTTGATTATACGGTGTTGTAAATAAAATACAAATAATTAAAAAAAAACATTTGTTCAATCTCCTCACATTCTCTCTTACCTGCCTCAAAGTCAGTCACACTGATGGGCCATTGGCAGCTTTAGGGGAGGGCCCTTTGTGTCTCAGGTGAGAATCACTTAATATTCAAGGACATTGTCACTCCCTCGCATACAGGCTTTCAATCACAAAACATGTCTTAAAAAATTTTAATCAATATATTGTTTTCTGTAAATGAGTAAGCAGAATGATTCTCACTTAATTGTGAAGTAAATATTCTAGCCGACAAGACTGATTACTCAAAAGTCTTATTCAGGACTATTTAGTGTGGGTTTTATGGCCTTATTTCAGCTACATTTTTTCCCCCAAAACTTACTAACCACGCATAATATTTTTTTCCTAAAAAAATACAAACATGTACATCCATCTTGGGCACATAATATTGTAGCAAAGTTTGTGCTGAATACAAAAACAAATACATGTTGGTCATTAGTATGTTATAAGTAGCTGAAATAAGCACAAATATCAGGGCATGTCAAAACATCTCAAGGTCCCCAAAATCACCTCAGACCCCAGAGGGTTAAGAAGAAAGTAAACTGCAGTAGGTAATAGATTGTCTTTTAAGACAAAAAGTCATTCTAAAAGCACAAAAGAGACAAATTAGCAAATTTCCTCTTTTCTCTCTTCTATAAGGCCATTTCATAGTTTCTGATTTGCATTGCGTATTCCAATGTTGAAATAATGAAACTATGCGATCTCCCTGGCGAGGATATCAGCGTAGCTAACAGTTAATTTCTCTGCCAATTTTTAATTCACTAATTTACGGCTAGTGAATACAACGCGGCGCTCGGAAGGAGTGGCCAAAACGCGGTCTGTGGGGAAGAATATTGATCTTGATCAAATATAAATTGTGTGATGATAAATCCACTGTGTTTTGTCTGTGAAGTTAGACAGAGAAGTAATTTACTGAGGCCCGCCGCGGCCAAAAGTGTTATATTGATCATTAATCTGTGGATTAATTTAGTTTGCTCTAAATGAGTGAGATTGTTAGCGCTATAGGAAAAGAAAATAATCTAAATAGTGCTTTTGTGGTTGTTAAAGTGTGAGATGCACATCATCTGATGTACTGAAACTGTGCTGGTGTGTGTGTCACCATAGTATATCAAAAATACCAAACAGGTGTGCACATCCCAAATACCCAGATCAGGCTCAGGTGCAGGACAACTAAGTAACTTAAACGAAAAAGAAGGAGTGAAGTCCGCACACTGAAAAATGCTGCTCCAATTGAATTTATTAATAGCAACGTTTCGACCCTCAGGTCCTGGATTCAATTGGAGCAGCATTTTTCAGTGTGCGGACTTCACTCCTTCTTTTTCACCATAGTATATCACCATAGTGACAGCCCAACCCAGGAAGTGCGCAGGCTCAG
Organism: Schizothorax lantsangensis; assembly: GCA_027422415.1. Taxonomy (NCBI): domain Eukaryota; kingdom Metazoa; phylum Chordata; class Actinopteri; order Cypriniformes; family Cyprinidae; genus Schizothorax; species Schizothorax lantsangensis. The sequence goes on along the minus strand of CM049846.1, from coordinate 18,405,684 downwards.
TCCCCGCGCCATCTTTGAGCTTTTTGTAAACAATAGCATAGCATAGCAAGCTAAGCTAACTGAAGCTTATGAGTAGCATTGAAGGCTAGTGATTAGCACCTAGCATTTTGGTAGCCTATGATGGGGATGCGGTGTATGTTTTCAGTGCGTTTCGAATTGTTAACCCTTTTTCAGCTGAGCTGTAACTCACACTAAGATTGCTCATGTCATTTCCTTCTCTCTTTTGCATTTACTCATTCTATCTCTTCTCCTATGTGAAAGGACTTGAACAAATGCAAACTTAAATGCACCATTGCTGTGCAAGGCAGCTAATTTTCATAGGAAGTTAGACAAGCGATCTCACAGGTGGTTTTTGATAAAGCATTTAATTCAAGATGGGTCTTTCCCCCTTGTAGCAGGAAACAGTAAATGGCCACAGCTATTGGGGTTTATTATAAATTAATGATGGGCCTTAGCCTCATTGCTTTGATAGGAAGATAATTAATTTAATTATAATTGCACTCATGATTTTAAGGATATCAGTGGATGAATTGCTATTAAATATTTGAAATTGATAATTTAATTCCATAACTAATCCCAGATTTGAAATTAAATTAATTTCATTAAAGTAATTCCAGTTCCTGATTCCACATAGACTGATTGAGATAATTATGTGTGCTCTGATAATTTAACAATAACATTAAGATCTTAATTATTAACTATCAATATGTTTTAATTTCCTTTATAAGTAATTGAAATGGTAAGGATTAATTTGTTCTGATGGTTCTAATGACACAAGGAGGAATTAGTAATCTGTTAGGCTTAGGGATATGAAATTAGATGTGGAATTTGTTAATTTAATTTCATAATTAATTTGAAAATTCTAATTAATTTAATAATTAATTACAGTTCCTGTTTCCATATGGCAACACTGTTGGCTGATCCCTGCAATTGTAGTTGCCTTGTAATGTTAATGACATTAACATTAAGATTTTAATCCTTAACTGCCGTTAAAAAGATGAATTAATTATAATATTATAATCGAAAAAAAAAAAAATTATATCTATCAATTTTAATGATAACTCATTAAATTTTAATTAGAAACCACAATTTCTAATTTAAATCTTTTAATTCAAAAAAAATAAAATCTGAATCGATCCTATCAATTTTAATGATAACATCATTAAATTTTAATTAGAAACCACAATTTCTAATTTAAATCTTTTAATTCAATTTGTAATCAGTTGGATCAATCCTTATTTTCAATCCTTTAGTTACTTAATTAACACAGCAGTTAACTTAAGCTTCCTTTTGCTTAGGTCTAACAGTAGATAGTGCTCCCCCTAGTGCTTGGTTGGTGAAGTGACATTGTCTCCAGTGTGGGTCACAGCAGGCAGAGTCACCTGTGCCGAAGAATCCTGGTGCGGGCTGGAGGGAAAAACCGAATACCTCTGTCCTAGTGTTGCAAGTGACGGCACGCAGCATCAACACACTCATCCTTACACACTCATCGCCACCCTCAAGTTGAGCGACAAGCACGCCGCACAGCGCCAGCAGGAGTTGGCACACGCCCAACGACGCATCGAGCAGCTGGAACTGGAAGCTCAGGAACGACGGGAAGAACCCGATGAGGTGGAAAAAGGCACTGAGGAGGAGATCAACAGGCCAAAAGAAACCCTAGCAGCTACTAGCCAAGAAATGGAACAAGTCAAGGCAGACTACGCTGATCGGTCCGGAAAGCTACAGTATGCGGGACAGTTGCTGGAGAAAGCAAAGGCCGACTTCAGGGATAAAAACGGCAGAATCAAAGCCCTTGAAGCTCACCTGGATGAGTCAAGAAACGAGGTTAGCCGTCTAACACGACAGCTCGACTATATAAAAGAGGAATCTGATAGTTTCCAAGAGGAACTCAAGCATGCTTATGAACTGCGCCGTGAGCCCTCGAGGACACGACACGCACCGACCTTACCCCTGCCGAGCAGGACCGGGTCACCTGTTCCTGGACTGACACATGAGAAAAAGGTGGAGGGGGTGGTGTTGAAACATTCACCAACTCCCTCTGGAGAACTTTACCTCACTTTACCTCAGCCAAAAGAATCTGCTGCAGCTAGCCACAGATCATCGCACGGCTTGGACTTAAAATACCTCGACAAGCTCGCCAGGAACATTGACAAGTTCACCCCGAGCGTGCCAAATAGCCAAAATGTCCAAGCTTACCTCCAAGATATCGATTTCCATCTGGAAATGCGACCTAACGTTACAGACAAAGATAGACTATATGTACTTCGAACGACATCCAGTTCTGAAGTTCGCAACTTCCTGGACAGGCAGCCTGCTCACACAAAGACTGATTACCAACTGCTCCGAGAAGCCCTCATTAAAGAGTTTTCCGATCCTGAATCCGAACAAGGCTTAGTAGCTGCCCTGGAGACAAGACAAGGATGTCACGAACCTCCTCAAGCCTACTACAGCCGACTCAGACGAGCAGAAAGCCTACGGCAAACAAAAGTTGGCCTCAGAAAAGAGAGCCAAAACCCCAGCAGTTCTTGACTTCAACACTCAAAGTCAAAGGCTGGCTCTAGAGGGTACCCAACGCTAAGACAATGTCAAGCCGACACCCAGAGAGTGGAATGCACCCTCGTCCAACAAAGAACGAGACTCCCACGCTGGTACCCGATCTAAACAGTGGTATGAACGCTGGGATGGACCGCGTGGACATCAACGCTCACCTGGACGGCACTGGGAAAAGACATGGGACCAATCAAGGCCTCACAAAAGTCATTGGGAGAGATCATGGAACCAGCCAAGCTCATTTGGAAACTCAAGAGGAAAAAACTCATGGGAATCCAACGGAAACTCCAAGGGAAAACGACAAACTCACCCTGGAGCAACCAGCCCAAGGAATCGACAAAAGAATTCGCAAGGATTCCAAGCTGACCGAGCTCAAACTGAATCCACGCAGGAACAAAAGACACCACCATGTTTCGACTCACAAGAGCTGATGAAAATGATGATGAAAGAATTCTTCCAACAGAAAGAGGAAGATCGGAAATGGGAAAAGAAAGAGAAACCAGATTCGGCCTGACTAGCGGCCGGACGAGATGGCAGCGACCAGCTGACCCAACCAGCCACAGACAACAGCACTCCTTCACCTCACTCTCAGAGAACCGCAATCACACTAACTTCAGATGGACACGAAACCCCACCTGAAAACCCAACAACCGAGTTAGACACTAACTCAACACCCAATGCTCTAGATCACAGCAGCGTCCAACAAACACCTGCTGACGAAACCCCTCAAGTTCCGGAAAGTGCTGTCTTGGTCGTCTGCCACTCCTCCGAAAAACACTACATCAGCCCTGATATCCTAACTGTTTCCTCCCAAACTCCAGACCCTCAACTTCTAGGCGATCTCATTGAGAAAGGTATAGCAAGAAAGTTTTACCTCTCCATCATCATCGAACGACACATCAGAATCGAAGCCCTTCTCGATACGGGAGCCGACATTACTCTAATGTCTGCCAAACTCATCGAGGAAGTCCAAGAAAGAGCAAAGATGAAAACAGAACACTCAAACTCCAAAGGTGTGAACTGAACCTTCAAGCATATTCCCACACGGCCTACAACTAAAGCATGTGGGCCCAATCCACCTAATGGTGGGATCGATGGATCTCATCCATCCAGTATACGTCTCACCACTCAAGACGTATCCACTCCTCATTGGGAAAGATCTGCTTAATCGCTTCGAACCTCTAATAGACTTCAAGCACCTAAAGATGTGGACACAAGTCCGCGAACCTCTGCCCTGCCAGTCATTAGACTCCAACGAGTCGCAGTGTCAAGTCACAGACACCGCCCCTAATTCACTGACTGATGATGCAGTAGCAAAGTCCGTACCTGGACCAAGCACAACCAGCAAGGACCAGGACCCTCTCCTCTGCTCACTGCAGGAGCCTGAATCAAATGCAGGCCCCCTTCAAATCATGACTACGATAGATGTCCAAGGCACATCAGTGTCCGACGTGGCACTAGCCCTGTGGGCAGAGAACTCAACCATCAGCCTAAAGCTATTCAGAACACTGAAGCAAAGATATCAGAGTCTACCACATGTCGTTAAGCACAGCCGCTTCCCTCTCAATTCCTGGTCAACAACCATGGCCACCTCCAAGATCATCTGCGCTCTGGACATACGATGGAACAACAGACATCTGAGTCACTACGTCCTCGTTGTCCCAGACCTGCCGCATGACATCTACGTGGGAGCGGATATTATGGTCCGGCTCAATGCTTGTATTGATACAATAAACGACATCATATGGGCTCTCCTGTCACACCAACTGACAACCTCAGTCAACGTCAAGAACCTGCAATCTGGTCAAACAATGCCAGACTCATGCGCTATGATCACTGAGCAAGAAGCCACAATACCTGCCTACAGCAAGAGTGTCAGCGTCCGCCTCAACATGCGACCTGGCCAAACTTTCAACAGTAAGCTAGGCTTCTTCCAACCTTCCAGGACCTGCCTGAAACTAGGACTGACCCTGGAAGCCACACCTCTCATCGAAGTGTCATCGCGTGCTGTGTATGTGTTGTTCAACAACTGTACGACCAAAGACATCCACGTTCCCAAAGCCAATCACCTGGGATGGCTCATCAGCCAGGCATTCCACGACTTTGAACTAATGGTACCTGTCATAGGCCCTATACCCACACAGCTAATGTCAGATGAATACGACGACACCGTAACGTTCACAAAACCCCATGAAATCATTGCCATCACTTCCATTCTGCCGGTGTCCAGAGAAAGCGTCTGCCGTTCAGAACTAACAGATGACACTCATCTCGCTGTCTATACTGTCTCAACACAGCCTGCGTCAGAATCACCTACACTGGTGACCATCGGGGCCCAACGCCCCTCAAATGACTTAACTGCAGAGGAACCCTACGCCGGGTTCAACGCACAAGTTCAACAGATCCTGAGTGAGGCGGATGCCCTCCACAACGAAGTGGATCGCCAAGGACTCAAAGAGGTTCTGCACAAATACAAGGACTCCTTCGCAAAGAATTCCCTGGATTGTGGACTGACCAACATCCACACGGTGCGCATCCCGACAAACCCAAATGCGCCACCCACATTTGTGCGACAGTACAAGATTCCAATAGCGTCATATGAGCCAGTGCAAGAGATTGTTGACTCCATGCTGGAAAACGGGGTCATCCGGCCCTGTAACAGCACATACTCTGCCCCGATATGGCCAGTCCTAAAACCCAACGGCAAATGGCGGCCCACCATCGACTATCGCAAGTTGAATCAGCAAGTACCATTGTCACGATGGCCTATGACCCAATTGGACCAAGAAATTACCACATGCTGCACCAATTACAAAAAATGACTGTAACCCAGGCTGAATTAAGCGGGTACAACCGGCGTCCCAAACGATTTTTGGGCACCCTGCTGGGGGCTGCTGCGGCTGTAGGAACTCTGTTTAACATTGGCATGAACACCGCTAATGCTGTTAATCTGGCCACCGTCAGGCGGCATGTGGGCGAAATTCAGGCTGAAATGCCCGAAATACGACAACAGCTCTTAGTCCAGAGCCACGCCATACAAACCTTCGGGAAATCGCTGAACGGCACCATCACCATTCTAAATACCCATAGCACCCTTCTAAACCAAACTATAAAATCCATTAATAAACTATTTTCGGTCGTGCAAAACGATTTAGCCCAAACACAACTCCTAACTACCCTCATGACCGACATGCTATGTGAAGTAAGTTCCTCAATTGATAACTTAGCCATGGGTAGGATTCCACACTACTTGATACCTCTTAGCCTTGTCCAAAACATCCTAACTTCGGCCACCGCGGGCCCTGCTAGTCCCATCCAAACCATCTCGCCTTATCCCTGGGTAGCGCTATTCCCTTGTACGTAGACCCGACTTGGCCTTTCTCCTCAGTTTGCCCATTATCGACTCTAATAACATTTACCGGCTCAAAGACGTTGTGAATGTGGGATTTTGGCAAGGGAACACCTATGTCAAAATTCACACTCCTGAAGTCGTTGCGTATCACGATAACAACGAGCAGTTGTATCTGGCCCCAAACCTAAAGATGTGTACACTCACTAAGGACATTCACTTCCTTTGCCTGAGTAAACCCTTCGTCCACGATAATACTGAGGTCATCTGCGGCCTAGAATCCATTAGACCCGACACTAGCTGCCCTGCCAAAGCGACACGTTCTCAAGTTGAGGTAACACAAGCCGAAATCATCGGAAACCGATGGCTGGTCAGCACCCCAGCGCGAACAGCTACCCTCACATACGATCAACACGACACAGCCACACGCATTATCCTGCCCAACCAAACTCTATGGATCACTGTCCCTAAGGGCTCGATCCTCCATATTGACGAGTTAGCATTGTATCACCTTACCGACGATGAGTATCAGGCTGAAATTGAAATCTCACCCTTCTTCAAACAGCATTCCTTCATCCTCGATCCAGAATTGGAAGAAAGGATCAAGGAGGAAGGAACGAAACTTATTGACTTGACTCCTGTTGATACAGCTTTAGAAGCTATCGCTTGCCTTCCGTCTGCTGGTGCGCCAATTATTCGGTCTTGGTCTGCCGCTGACACAGCGCTTTGCATCTCTACTATTGTAGGGTACGTTGTGACATTGACACTGGCCTTCCTCCTACATAAGCGAGTGAACGCCGTTCAAGAGTCTTTCAACAAATGCACATCAGGCGTCCCGCGCATTTTCCGACGTGATAAAACCGACCAAGAACCTGAACCTGAGAACTCAACCAACCTGATTGAGATCACGCCTATACCGCCTCGTCGAACCCCTGACAATTAAACCAATCAGAATGACCCAATTACCAATAATCCTAAAGAATGCACCCCTACGTCTTCTGAAGTTTCTAATCTGTTCATTCCCAAATTACCCTGCACCAGGATTCAGTCAGTGATGGAGATGTTGTTTGTGTCTTGTGTGTGCCTGTTCTCCCTGCTTCTTGTTCCAGTGCCCGCCGACGTTCACAATGGGAACCTCACCGAGCAAAGGGGGAATGTGTAGAACCTTGTCGAAACAAGAACACACACACACAACTATTAACAGGACAGCACATTCCTGTGGAACTTCCCCCTTTCATTATCTGTGGTCGTAAAAGTAATAAATGACCAGCACCGCACCCAATTGTTGGACCGAGCATCCTGTTTAACCTCCTTATCTCAGGAGACCCCTAAAAACCAAGAGAAATTTGAGGAGAACATCTTGAATGTATTTAAAACAGGACTTCACTGTTGGTTCTTATCACTTAACCATAATTCAACCGAAACAGGACTAAAGAACTCTCTATCTGGAAATGGTCCAGGATGACCATTTAATGCATAATTTAATAATGAGAGACTGTTTTACGAGAAGGGGTCCGAGTGTTGAAACTCCGCAGATGCACTCCCAAATTGACTTCCTGACCTCCCTTCGTCTTCAGCATTCCAGAACGCGCTTTTTCCCTCCTTTAGCAGACAAAGAGACTCAGACTTTTATAAAGTGCTCCAAAAGGACAATTAATAATCGTTGCTGCTATTAGAAGCAATATATACGATATATATATACGGACAATATATATTAAGGTTGTATTTTATGTCATAAGCTTGCTGTGTATTGGAGCAAATTATATTTTCTTAATCTGTGACATATAACTTTTCCCTGTGTTTAGTATCATATGCTTGGTGTGATTATTTAGAATTTAGGATAGTTTAATCTATGCCTTAACCACGTAGTAGATAAAATTAGTATATGTACTTTGTGTATGCCAAATACTTGGTGTTTGATTTTGAACGAAAGCTGTTGTCGTCAGCGATAATTTGGTGTAGATGAAAGTTGACTTTTCTCATCATAATGTAGGATTACAACACGTATATGAATGTGCTAGGATATGTTCTTCATTTGATGAAATAACTACGCAGAAGATTTACGCACGGAAAACAAGCCGTGCGGGGTGGGGCTCCGCCCTACAGCAACAATTTGATTGGATCAAACAGCAAATGGGATGGACTGAAGTCAGCCCGATAAAGACAGACACCCAGCTTTGCTTGTGTGCTCAAAGACTTGCTTGAAACTTCGGCTTCTCACTGATGGCGCTGTGAAGCGCCCACAACCTTAACATCTGGTCAATCATTTAACAACACTACAAATACTTAGTCAAACTTCTGAAGAAACCTTGAAAGCCTGAAGCTACGCGGAAGGAACTCAGAGAAGAACTTCAAGGGTCGCCTCTCTCAAGGAACCAGGCAACCGCCAATCACAGGAGGAGTTCCCCAGTGACATCACACAACGACAACATCAGCGGCCTCGGAGGTTTCCTCCGACCACGTGGAGAACACGCGGAAACACCAGATCAGCTGTCAAATTCAACTCAAGCAAGTACACCATCTCCATAATTTTGCTTAACCTGGGTTGCGTTCATCTTTAAAAGTAAAGATACAGTTCTCTGTTCATGACTGGCACCTAGACCTTTTGAAATAGCAAATAGTGCTATCCTTTAACTGTCTTAAAATCGCGTTCCTATGTGTGTTTTGTTTAGTATGTTATCGTAGAGTAGCAAATAAACTTTGATTAATTTATAAAGATATCTTTTGTCTTGTGCTATGTGATTTTCAAATCTGAAACTATTTGCCAAAGATCACGTTACCTGTGCTCAATTTACCCAACCAATTCTGTAGTATTATCGTGGCCACGAAATAAACAGAATTGCTAAGACATACTGGTGTTAATGCTCGCTGGACGATCGTTGATAAGGTATACATGAGACGTTTTGATTAATATCAATTAATCAGATTAATATCGAATCTATACGACTCGATTTTATAAAAGCTAAATTAAAGTAAGAGCTAATAAAATCCTTTACAAATCACACATTTTGTATGTATTTTGAATAACTATTGAACAGGTTATAGGATTATATTCATGTTGGGTATGAATGAGTTTGAAAATTCTAGCTTGAAACGTTTCTTCCAATCAATTCTTTGTCAAATGTATCATATTCTTGTTATAGAAATCATGTCCAAAATTATACTCTGCAAGAGCGGGAAAATTCAGACCATGTGACTGATAAGATAACATGTTGATTTATGTATTGGGAGGAGAAACAGAGCAACACCCTGAGCTAAGACGATGTCTTGTTGGTCAAGACACCATTTGGGATGTGTCCAACAGCCCGGTTTAAATACTCAGGACACCATCAAATTATGCTTTTTAGCTTTTGCTTTTTGCCACTGCTTTTAGCCATGCTTTTTCTTGCCTTTTTGCCACCGCGTTTTGACGCTGTTCTTTGAGCGCCTTTCCAGCGTGCTTCGGCCTGCACGCCCGCTGCTTCTTAACCATGATGAGAAGAAAAAAAAACATCTAGACTCGTTACATCCTTTTATTCTTTTACTTCAGTTTCTTTTCTTTCCGTTGAGAGTTTCGTGTTCTGAGTTAAGTTTTGCCACAAACTCCAACTCCGACTGCACCCGCTTCAAAACTTCAACCAGCAACTGACTCTGCACCATTCGTCAGCCAACGCCCAAGACGTCACTTCAACGACTACTGAACTTCAGCTAATCAGCAACCTTGGGAAACCCCTTTCTGCAAAGACAACAAGGGAACCCCCTGAACAGCAACGCAAGTACAACCCCAGATTCTAGCTGAACTGGTGCATTTAATATAAATTTTAACCTCATTGAGGAACTCGTGAAAGAGAGAAGATGCCTGAGAAGACAGTGGAAGAAGGCCACAGAAGTGGAATGGGAAGGAATTGAGGTGTTGCAGGGCGACAGTAAGCGGCACCTTGCAACGCTACGAAGAGCAGAAGGTTTGAGAAAGCAACGTAAGAAGAAAGCTGGAATGTGTTGCAGGTCTGAATGACAGGAAAGGATGTATATTTACAAATGACATGAAGTTGACCAGACAAAACATGAAATATTTTGTGTTCATATTGTCTGCAATGAAATACAAGTCAAAGTAAATTTAGAAATCACTACTTTCTTTTTTTATTTGCGTTTTCCATACTGTCCCAACTTTTTCTGATTTGGGGTTGTAATTACTCCTTGTTTTAGTGATGCAGGAAGTTCTCCAAAATCAACTGATTCTTTAAAAACAGCAAGTAAAAAGGGTGCAAGGACATTACAAAAAGTTTTATAAAACTCCCCTGTCAACCCGTCACTTCCAGGAGACTTATTTTCTTTAAGGCTGTTTATGCAATCTATAACGTCTTGATTGTTTAATTCTTCATCACATGAATTTCTGAAATCTGTAGTGATCTTATTAATATTGTCAGATAAGTTGCTAAGAAATAAATCTGTATTAGTGGGTTGATTAAGAGAGCTATACAATTTACTGTAGAATTGAGATACAAATTTGGACACATCCTTAGGGTTCTCATTAGTAGCACCGTTTATTACTAATTTATTTATAGAAGTTATTTCTCGATTTCATTTTTCTAAACTGAAAAAAATATTTGGTATTTTTTTCTCCTGCTTCCATCTATTTTCGTCTTGACCTAACAAATGCACCTCTAGCTTTCTCTTCATAAATATTGTCTAAATCATTCTGCAATGTAGCATGTTTTAATAAATCATTGCTTGACATATTTTGGTTATTTATGCATGTAATGGAAATAATTTCATTAATTATATTGTTCTCATTTTCTTTTTTTCTGTCTTGTAATAGATTTTTCATAGGATATTGCCAATTTTCTTATTTCAAATTTTGTTTGTTCCCAGTATTTTCCATAAATCTGGATCGTAGATGCCTGTTGCCAATATTTACTAATTAAGGTCTTGATTTGAGCACAAAAATCATTGTTTCAACAAACTATTATTTAATTTCCAATATCCTCTCTTAACCCTATTTGACTGACTACCTAGAAAGTTAACTTTAATTAATATGCCTTTGTGATCAGTTAAAACAGATGGTTCAATAGTCACAAATTCTACTTTATCTTTTATATGCTCTGAAATAAGCCAAAAATTAATACATGATTGCAGAGATTTGTCCTTATTACTCCAAGTATACGTGAGAGAAGTTGGATTCTTATATCTCCAAATATCAAATATATTTAACCTTAAACATACATTGCTTAATTCATTTATACTACTGTCAACTTTAGGGGGCCATCTATCCTGTTTTCCATCAAAAACAGTGTTGAAATCACCACCCGAAATTACTTCAGCAGAAGGGAATTTTGAGTGTAAATGATTAAAAATTAATCCATTCGTTTTTTTATTGTTGGTGGCATAAATGTTTATGATGAAAAATTTAACCTGATTTATTTCAACAAGAAGAATAATCCAACGACCTTGATCATCTGTCTTGTGACTTATTACCTGCCCTGAAAAGTTATCCTTTAAAATAGCGACACCTGCTGTTCTATTTGAAACAACAAAAGAAAACCACATGTCAGAACCCCACTGATTTTTCCAAAATAATACATCATCTTTGCAGGCATGAATTTTTTGAATGAAACAAAAATCGGCTTCTTTACCTTTACAAAACAGAAACAGAGCTTTTCTTTTTAGCATGTCTCGTATACCCCTGGCATTAACAGAAAATATTGTTATTGACATAAACTCGAACAAGAGAGAACAAAACCTTAATAGAACAATTAGGTAAACAGTAAGCGACTTAAGGTTGAAAGTGTTGAGAGTGTATAAAGGATACTCTTACTTGCATCTTTTTGAAGATCAGTCACATCTAGTCCTGAGATACTGTTTGCTTCAATTTGAGCAATAAAATAAAATGACAAAGTCTCGTATTGGCTTAATATCACATTACACTTTTGTGAAAAAAAAACTTTTTTCACTTTTTAAAAGAATTATAACCTAGTTAAGCAAACAGAATTTCCGTGTTACAAAACCCATATTAAAGAGAGCAATGATTTAAATCTTAATTTCTTAACCATCAATCATTGCCTTAATTCCAACAAAGAAGGCCCTTTTGCATTCTTTCCATGCTTTATCGATTGATGGCCAAAGGAGATTCCACGTAGCCCTGTCTTTGACCGTGAGGTCTTCTTTGAAGTAGGGTACAACGGGGCTAAAGGCCCACCTTAAGAAAAAATGTGCTATTCACTGCGCCTAAAATGTATAATTGCAGAAACAAATATATACGTTGTATTGAGCATTAATGGAGCAACAGATTTTGTGTGAAAATAAATCATTCAAGTTGTTTATTTTGTTTAAAAATCTTATAAATGTATTTTGCCACACACGGGGCAAAAGGCTCACCATCATGGGATAAAAGGCACACGGTATTGATACAAATACTTCAGCTAAAATAATGTTTTTTTAAATAATGTCTAAGTTAATACTTGTTCAAAACAATCACTTTAGCAAAGTTTGTACTATTTTCTGCTTATTTTGAAAAATAAAAATAAATTTTTGTTCAATAAATATACTGTCATTAAAATGTAAATATAAAAAATATATTTTAAAATACAGAAACAAAATCATTTTAATAAGTAAAGATTCTGAAAGTATTGAAGGAGATCCAATAATAATTGAATATATATTTACAGTAGTAACAACAAATTATATTTTATTATATGATTAATATCATGTTTTTAAATGAATGAATGATGTGATGATGTGATGATGAATGATGTGATGTAAATATGATGGTTTCATTCTAAACATAGTGATTATCTCTAATATGGACACCCAACATAATACATGATATGTACCATCTGAATCTAACCATGTCACGTCAACAAATGGAAAAGTCAGCCATCTATTAATTATCATGTTAATTACTGTGCGCCTTTAACTCCAACAGCAGGGGCGCTTTTTACCCCAAATACCATACTTTTACATATTCTTTCGTTATTTAAAAACGGTTGCTTTAATTATCTTAAACAAAACTGAAAATCATAAATAAGACCTTTGTCTCAAAATATATGCATTAATTTTAGCAATTCTCATTTGCTACTTAAATCTACAACATTTTCAAAAACAAAATATTAGAACAAGAAAGCACAGAATCAACTTTGCACTGTTGCGCGCGATTGCGTCAAAGATCAGACAAATCTGCAAGTGCATCTTGAAAAGCGGATGTTTTGGAAAGTGCTACGCCACGTTTTTGTGCCATCTAGTGGTTTAGATGAAAATAATATCAAAGGCGCCTTTTACCCCGAGGCGCCTTTAGCCCCGTTGTACCCTACATCTTGTTCTTCTTGAGAAAGTAATTTCCTTTTGCTCCTTACCATGTGAGGTCCCGTGCTCTTCCTGGAGGTGAATCTTATTATCACTAGGGCTGGGTATCATTCAAAAATTTTCGATATCGATACCGATAACGATACCGGTTCCTGAACGCTTTTTTTCAATACCAATTTTATGAAATCAGTTTTAACAAGATAACATGATCTCAAAAAACTTTGGTTTTATTCTTTTCAGCTTGTTGACATTTATACAGACTCAAGACTCATCTCCTGAGCCACTGCACAAAGGAACAAAATATATCCAACACAATAAATCAGTGCAAATAATTTTAATAAAGCTCAAATAGTTTTCAGTTTACACTCGTGTGTGTTCGTTTTAAAACGCATAGCTCAAACAGAATCATAATTTCTATTCATTTATTTTAGGTTAAAGTCTTCAAGAAATTGAAAATCTTTATCTACTTTCATAAGTGGGTGTTTTATTTTCTTTCACCATATGTTTTATTGTTATTAAATTCTGTGTTGTAGTATGTCTAATTATTTGAATGCATAAAAACTACTTAGTTTATTCAAATTTATTCTTAAAATAGCCTTATGAAATGTTTTATTTTTCCTCAGAAATTCTGTATTCTGTATCTGGTTTTCAAATGAAGGCATAAAACATTAATTTCATTTATCTTTTAAATTATTGAAAATAAAACTTTATTTATTTATTTATTTTGGCAAACAACATTTTACTATTAAAATTAAAACATGGAAGAAATGTTGTGTGATCATTACTTTAAAAAAAATAAAGTTTTAATAATTTTAATAGTAGCCTAGTAGTAGCAGTATGTACTGTCTGCTGAACAATATTAATATATTTCTGCCGCAGTGTCTTCCAAATTAAACCAGACTTTTATTTTGACGGGTTGCCTTGAATACCTTCACAGTTCTGTGTGTATATGATATGAGGCTAGTTTTACTCAAATCAAATGGTAAAATGCTCATGGAGTGACTCTCAGAGCAGTTCTGGAGATGTTGTTCATGTGTTTATGTCCTCATTTAGACGGCAGACGCTGAAATCACCGCGAGCACGCTTCAGTCTGTGTGTAGTAAACGAAACGCGTGATGTGGAGAGCAGACTGATCCATACGGTTTTGAATTGCTCTCGCGGATGTCAAACACTGAACAATCTGCGGCGTGCCGCTTCTAGTCGAACACACCTAGTGCTGCAGGCTTATTGCCTCACTGACGTTGATGAGATTAACCCCTTAGGTATCGAAATTTGGTACCGAACGACAAGACGTTTTTCGATACTAGGTGAGATCGAGGTAATTCGGTCGGTGCCTAAAAAGTATCGAACTCGATACCCAGCCCTAATTATCACCGGCCTTGGTTTCTTTTCCTTGCCGCTGTCTGCGTTGGGTCTTCCAACTCAATGAGCAATGTCCACATTACTAGCCACGAAGTTACGATCTTCCTCAACAACCACCGCTTTGTAGATGTCCATCACCCGAGTCTTGACCTTATCCTCTGCACACTCGGTCAGCCCCTCCAATCGTAGATTTCATCTCCGACAGTACCAATCCTGGTTGTTTAGTCTGTCCTCCAATTCAGAGATGAGCTTCTGGTTTGCTTCATTTTTGCTTTTCAAATCTTCGTTCTCCTTTTGAATGTCGAATATTTCTGAATGCACCACTTCCAGCGCGTCCTTTAATAGGTTGATGCTGTTCAAATTTTCTTTTACCATGTCTTTTATTTCTTCGGATGACTGTCTGATTATTTGAATGATGCTTTGCTGTACCTGACTTAACGTTAAGTCATCCGTTGCATCACCTTTTGCATGCTTTTTTGGCAGAGGTGCTTTGGATGGTGTATTTGGAGTCGAATCACAATCTCCTCCTTTTTTCCGCTGATAAATGTAGGAGTGAGTTTTGCTAATAAGTCTTTTTTCCATCGTTCTTTGGAGTTCAGTATCCATCTCTTCAGGGGCTGACATGTCCATGATAACTTCCAGACTGTTCTATTCGAGTAAGAAACCACGGAACTAGTATTAACTAACTGTAGTACTTTCTAAAAATCCAATAATACGTGTGACTTATTTCTTACATTAACATTTGCAAGATGTACCCAAGGTTATTTTAAGTGCGAGAACGTGTGCGTCTACTCAAGCCGCCATCTTGGAAGCTCCCCCGCAAGTTCAAAAATTTCAACTCGAGAGGAAATTTCGCATGACGCATTCTCGCAGAAGCCAATTAGCGAAGAGCTTATTGACACGTCGGTTGAATCAGAAAATGGAAGAGAGCATTATTGTAGCTGTCTGTTATGATAAAGGTCTGGAGCATAGAAAACAATTAAAATCAGTTGTAGTGGTAGTTGTATTTTATTAGCATGGGTACAGAGATGCTGCTATCAATAAATAATAATAATAATAATATCAGTGTATATCAGGGCTTGAAAACGAAAAAAAAATTCAATCAGTTCACTCCGAGCAGAATCGATATTTTAACGTTTCTGTTCCTGCGTTCCTCATGTATTATTATCATTCCGAAACCGGTTAATAACGTTATTTTTATTTATTTTTCTTTGCCTATAATAATAATAATAATAATAATAAAGTACAGCGTTTTCTTTACTCAAAAATAGAAAAAGAAAAAAACAACACAAGAAATCTGGTAGGCTATCTTAACCCGCTGCACTTAATCATAGCCAATACAGCAGCGTCTTTTATAGATTTTGGCCAAATGTAGCCAACTAAACAAAAGAAAAAATCTGCTAACGCTTTAACGACATTAAAGTATTTTTTCAAGATATTTAAAAATGTTTGCTGCATTGTTAAACGCTCTTATAAAATTGCGTTTTGAGAGGGAAAAAAAAAACATAGGCTAAATCGCATTTTATGATTACATTCAGAAATAATGTAGGCTAAAATGCCGGTAAAAGCAGAATGTTTACAAACATTATAAACACAGTTAAAGTTTCCTTCTCTCCACAACAAATCCTCTAAAGTTAAGGTGATTTAAAGCATTTAGGCTATATAAATGTAAAGCCAAAAACAAATTAATTTAAGGTGAAACTGATGCCTACCTCTTTCATTCGGCATGAATCCAAATGTTTTCATATTCGCGACGTATCTGGATGCTAAAATATTATTATTTATGAAATAGGCTTTGTGCTTCACTCGCATCGATCATCATCCTTAGCATATCAGTGGTCATGCTGAATGCAACAGATTGTACAACGGAGCAGTGCTACTTATTATATGGTTCTTTAACTGTATTTTGATAATGAATTTTGATAACGAACAGGCTGCAATATCGCAAAAATATGTTGTCTGTGTGCGTGTCAAGCGCCTGCACAATAGCCATACTGGTAACTTATACAGATAGAAGCAGACATTCAAAACTGTCAAGCTTTTGCAAAGTAAAGAAAACGACTTTCTGCTGTCATTTTCCTTTCCGTGAACTTTGGATCGTGTCACAATAAACCGAAACTCAGCTCTTTTTTTTTCTTTCGTTTTGTTAATCTGTCAATGATTTAAGTTAAATATATTTCGTGCATATAACCTATACATATTCCTTTTTATGTAAGCCTATAGTTTTATACTGTTTTCTCCTTTCACAGAAGCACTGCAGGTGCTTGTGATCTGTTGAATCCATCTTACACTGTCCTCGGATAAACTCTAACGCCGGTGCATTGCCATTGCTACTTACCTATGACGAGTTGACAGCTGAGCGCGGGCGGGCATTTCACGCGTTGGAGGCATCAGCGCCACATTTGCAATATAGGTCGTAGCCTACTACTTGAATTTGTGATTGGTTGACAGCAAATTTCAAATATTAAACGGAACGATAAAATAACGTTATTAACCGGTTAATGGCCATTTCAATTTTTTGATTCTGTTCGGAACTATAAAATTTGATTTTGTTTCTGGTTCTGGTTCTGTTCCTGTCAAAATTTCGTTCGTTTATGGTTTTCGTTTTCGTTCCTTGAACCGGTTCAGAGCCCTGGTGTATATACAGTACTAAAATGTAACACACACATTAATGAAGGATCAATAGCCCCAGATAGCAAAAATCATTTGGGCCAGATCTGGCCCAGACCCATCGAAAGTTCTGGACCAGAACTGGGCCAGCTCCAGACCATACGCGGATTCATTTATGGTGATTTGGCCCAAATGTGGGCCGGATCTGGGCTAGCTCATTTTGTATATATATAGGCCTACATACACGCACACACACATATATACATACACACATCTAGAATTCAAATACAATTTGTTTATTTGTATAGTGCTTTTCACAATACATTTTTCAATGCAGCTTTACAGAAAATGCATGTTTCTTTGTTACAAATAAAAAGAGTAATGTCCATATGCCACAGTATTTGTACAGTTCCCGGATAATACAAATCATACAAGTAGATAATGACTGTATTTAAGTAGAAATGATAGATACCTTTAAAGCAATTATTACAAGCATCTTGCATGATACATAATTAAATATATTACTGCCTTATGCCACTGATATTTTTTTTGTTATGTTGTAATATGAAGGTTTTAGACAACAAAAAGTTTAAAGTACTGATTTAGATGTATAGACAATAACTGTACTGAACACTCTATTAAAACAATATTCATATTAAAACAATTGAATTACTAAACAATGCAAAAGATGTGCCACTGTGCATCTTTTCTTTCCTTTTGATAACTTTTGCACCAAAAGCAAAATTTAAGTTTATTTAAAACACTACTCCAAGTAGTAAAAGTCTCTACTTCTAGTGCTTACTGTACATAATATTCACTAAGACCACTCAATATGACCACTATCGTCAAAGATGATCGACAATTAGCATACAATTTGGATTGGCGGTATGGTTCTGTTCTGGGCAAGAACTCCCTGTGCATCCATGCAGCCTAGCATGGATGAGAGCAGGGAGAGCAGCGATAACCCCCCAGGGTAAACAGAACAGAACCAAAGAAAGTATTGCAGATATCGTTAAAGTTCAGTAATTTTATGTACACATTTTTTAATTAGTCTGATTCAAAGGAGAATCAGAAGCTGGATCCTGACTGACAGAGGAGGAGTTGGGGATGGAGGAGGGTAATTAGCTATTGAGCAATGCGAAAACTACTGATAATACTGAGGGACCTTATATATGGATGCTTAGATAGGTGTCGTCTTCCTATAGGTAGATGGGGATCAGCTGAGAGCCAGCTGATGCAAGCTTGACTAATGTGACCTGCCAGAACTAACACTACGCTTGATTTCTGTCAGGACCACTATCGTCAAAGATGATTGACAATTAGCGTACAGTTTGGATTGGTGGTATGGTTCTGTTCTGGGCAAAAACTCCCTGCGCATCCATGCAGCTTAGCATGGCTGAGAGCAGCGATAACTAGGGATGGGTATCGTTTACATTTTATCGATAACGATATCGATACTGCTTATCGATACAGGTGCTTATCGATACCGGTACTTATCGATACTGCTTATCGATACCGGTACTTATCGATACTGTTATCGATACTATTTGGTGCAAAAAGTTATGATGTGAAAAGTTGTTGAAAATTTCAAGTTATTTTATTACTGCTGAACTTTAGCAACTTTATTAAAGTTCTTCAGTCAGGAGCAGGGAGTTATTTTTCACTTTGTGTTTTATTTTTTTAACATTTAAAGGAATAGTTCACCCATAAATGAAAATTGTCATCATTTATTCACACTCAAGTTGATTTAAACCTGAATGAGTTTATTTCTTCTATTAAACATAAAAATTATTTTGAAGAATGTATTAATTTTTATTCTTGTGCTGAGTGACTACTATTTTTTTTTATTTTTTTTTTTTGTCAGTGCAGGAGACCAGCAACTATTTGGTTACCAACATTCTTCAAAATATATTATTTTGTGTTCAGGACAATAAAAAAAATGAATACAGGTTTGGTACAACATGACAGTGAGTAAATAATTACAGAATTTAAATTTTTGTGTGAACTATCCCTTTAATGAAAATCGGCAGCATTCTGTCCCTTTAAGAGCTGCACGCATCTGTTTCTCTCTGTTTACTTTCACTTTAGACATAACTAACTGTGTTTATATGTAAACCTTGTGTTTTTGACATTATTAGCACAATCAGACGATAACTAAGATAACCAAGTAATCATGTGCTGTTTGACCGGCCTTTAGTGTAACTTACGCACGCTTCAGTGTACGCGCTCTGAATAAGCGTACGTCAGAGCAGCACGCGAATGAAATGTTTAACCAGCAAGGCTTTAAACCAGGGGTCACCAAACATGATCCTGGAGGGCCTGTGTCCTGCAGAGTTTAGCTCCAACTTGCCTCAACACACCTGCCTGGAAGTTTCAAGTATACCTAGTAAGAATTGATTAGCTGCTTCAGGTGTGTTTGATTAGGGTTGGAGCTAAACTCTGCAGGACACCGGCCATCCAGGACCGTGTCTGGTGACCCCTGCTTTAAACTAAAGCACACGCAAATGTACTTTTGGGATTGCGAATAAGTGCAGTGTCTTGTGAGTGTAACTCTACCGCTGAGTCAACATTTGATGTGAATGGGTCTCGCGAGTTGCAGTTGGAGCTGGAGACGGGAGACATAGTAAATAGGCTACAGCGCATTGCTTGAGGTAGATGTTGTGTTTTGTTAGTAAATGTTTCATTATATTACTGGTGTTGCCTCCTTTGTTCACTATTACACTACTGCATATATATTGCCGACACTGGTGTGGCTTAGTTTTGTAACGTGAGCCCACACTTTAGAACGTTTCACTCTTGCCGCGATGACTGATTGCGCGCAAACTCACACTGCACATGCGCATGGAGATCACACGCACATCGAGCAAATGACGGCCACATCATTCAGTGAAGGAAAATGGAAAATGACAAGCAGCAGCTTCTAATTCGCCATTGAAAGTATCTTTGGAGATAAAACAACGCAAGTATCGATAACAGTATCGTTTGTCCTGAAGCTTACCGGTAGTCTGGTATTGACCAATTACGTACCGGTCCAAAAAAATACCCGTTCTCGGTACCCATCCCTAGCGATAACCCCCCAAAACAAAACCATATGCTGATATCCCCCAACACACACTGATAGTAAAATCTCAAAGCCTTAATCAACAAGGATGTTGCCCTTAACCAATGACCAAAACAAATATTTTGGCTAAACCCACATACCTGTAGCAACAAGCATGTTGCCTTCAACAGATGACCTAATGAATATGTTGCCAATACCTTAAAAGCTTAACCAACACGTTCTCAATAATATCAGATAGACTTAAGAAAAACATGTTTCCAATTCAACTACAGCTTTAAGAACAAGCACGTTCTAAATAACGACCAAATTGCTCCGGGAACAAGCATGTTACCAATAATAGCTATAACTTAAGAACAAGCATGTGCCCGATAACGACCAGGCAGCTCAAGAACAAGCATGTCCCCAGTACGACTACAGCTTTTAGAACAAGCATGTTCCAATAACAACCAGATAGCTCCGGGACAAGCGTGCTCCCGACAATACAACTATAACTAAGAACATGTATGTTCCCAATACAACCAAGAGCTTAAGAACAAGCATGTTTCCAATACGACTAGACAGAAGAAGCGTGTCTGATACCGGAGCAGAATCAATGCTGAAATGACGACTGCATCCGAAACTGGAAAATGTTGCTTTGGAAGACACATTTCAAGGAAGGAAGGCATCGAGACACGTCGAATCCAATGTTAGCCTTACTTCCTGCCTCCTGAGATACCTTCATTTGGTCGATATTTAAAGGCAGAATAGATGTATCCTTCGCTGCCTTGATACCCACAATCCTGTGTGGTTGAGCAAAATAAAGATGGTGTCTGAAGGTATTTCTAGCGAGAAATCAGTATTAAGTAATGAAATATCAGCTTAGTTATCAACAAGCTCGTTCTATTTTGTTCTATATCATTGAACCGTTAAGCTGCCTCAGAAGCATATCAGATATCAGTTTCATGACCTTCATGAACAAACGCTGCCTGCAAAGTCATTGGCTGAAAAGCAGCAAGGCAGCATGTCTGCAGCCAAGGTTTTCGGATGCAGACGACTTCAACTGAACAACGACCATTTACCATTTTCTCTTGGAGCTGCGCTGCAGCAGAAATGCTTCTGTTTGCACCATGGCCGTTATTTCCTGCTGCTTAAATCTGTGCTGTAAGTACTATAAAATAAAGGCGACTTGACTAGGTTAAAGAGGACATAACACACAATTTCAGCCAATCTCATGTTAATCTTGAGAACCTATAGTGTAGTATTGCATCATTCACATCTTCCAAAGAGTCTTTAGTTTAATCAGGTTTATAAAAGAAAGATACAGCTTTACGATTCTCTCCGAAAACAGCCGAGCTCCTGGAGGCGAGCCGTGGGAGGAGCTGAAGAGTCGCGAGCACTTACTGATTGGCAACAAACACAGATATTTGATGCAGTTTTACAGCAGCTCCTAGTCATGACGGGGATCTTTATCGCTGGGACTGCTCCGTCTTTTAGTATCAAACGATGTGCAAATCCAGTGTCAGAACATACCTTGTTATAAAACATTTGTCACCGAAATGATGGGAACAAACAAACACACTTGTGAAACTCTGTTGCTGTCCCAGAAAAACAAATTGCATCCACTGTTCACATAACACTGAATAAGGTTATCTTTTCCTCACATCCAAAACATATCTTTAGAGACATTCTTCTCGAGCAAGTACTGCAGCACTACCGATGACTTCCGTACCATGAACGAAAAGCGTTGAGCGGCGCGCTCTTGCTCTCGCTCAGGTTGCTGAGTGCGCGCGCGCGTGCACATAACAATCCAACTCTTAATTAATAGCGTAATCAACTCAGAATGCATGAAATGGCATTGTATCCCCCTTTAAGCGCAGCATATTGCAACGACAAGCATGCTGCCAGTAACACAGATAGTACCGTCCGCACATTGCCAAGTAAACAACTAAATGAGCCTAAGCAACACGCATGTTGCCAATAACCTGAGAGCATTAAAAGGAACTTAGCTTGAGAAGACGTTCGAGAGATCTCTTGATATCCTTCTTGGGGATGAAGTTCCCATCTGAACTTGCTCTTGAGTCAGTCACATAACTCGTGGAGTCCATTTCAATAATGTAGCGATGCATGAAGTAATGCTAACTCAGTCACTTCCGAATCATGCAGCTTATGATCATTGCGGTGAATTCACATGTTCAAGTTAACTAACTTGAATGAATTGGAGGTGAGTCCATTGGGGAAACGAATTCCACTCGTTAAATTCCCGATTCCTAGTGATGATGGTGTTTTGCCTGCCGAATTCGCCATTTAATTAGCTATTGAGCAATGCGAAAACTGCTGATAATACTGAGGGACCTTATATATGGATGCTTAGATAGGTGTCGTCTTCCTATAGGTAGATGTGGATCAGCTGAGAGTCAGCTGATGCAAGCTTGACTAACGTGACCTGCTAGAACTAACGCTACGCTTGATTTACATATTGTCCACAAGAGAAAATAATAATTGAATTTATAAAAATGACCCTATTGTTTACATCCACTTGATTCTTAATACTGTGTTAACTGAATGATCCACAGCTGTGTTCTTTTTGTTTAGTGATAGTTGTTCACGAGTCCCCTGTTTGCCCTGAACAGTTAAACTGCCCGATGTTCTTCAGAAAAATTCTTCAGGTGCCACACATTCTGTGGGTTTTCAGCATTTGTGTGTATTTGAACCCTTTCCAACAATGATTGTACGATTTTTAGATTCATCTTTTCACACTGAGGACTACTGGGGACTCATATGCAACTATTACAGAAGGTTCAAACGCTCACTGATGCTCCAGAAGGAAAAACTATGCATTAAGGGGGTGAAAACTTTTTGAATTTGAAGATCAGGGTAAATTTTGAAAAAAAAAAAAAAACTGTCTTGTGGGAAACATGTAAGTATCTTCTGTAGCTTCTGAAGGGCAGTACTAAATGAAAAAATATATTTAGGCAAAATAAGAAAAATGTACACATCTTCATTCTGTTCAAAAGTTTTCACCCCCTTAATGTATTGTGTTTCCTTCTGGAGCATCAGTAAGCATTTTTCACTTCCAGTTCTTGTTGATTATATAATTATAAAATATATGATACAATACGTAAACAAATACGTTACAAAATACGCAAACAAAATTAATAGTAGTTATTATGATTGATGTGGTTTGGAATTGGTAAAAGTGCTTTAAGAAATATGATCAGAATATTGACTCACCTAATAATTATGCACACACTGTATATGCTTTTCCATATCATAACTGTTATCCATGGTTAGCATTTTTTATTTTTCCTGTAGTCAAGTAATTTTGTCCTACTTTGTGTGTAACAAAGATAATTCTGCTTACTGCCCATAGGTGTGAAGTATAATAACTGATATAACAGAGAAGAAAAGCAAGGGGAAAGGTGCCACCTGTTTTATATAATAAAAAATACACAACTAATTGCATATTACACAGATATGTTATGAAGGTATTTGTTTCATTTAGTATTACAAAGCAAGGAAGGCTATGTTTAAGCCTTACACATAAGAGTCACAGTTTATTAACATGCTCCATTGTGGAAATTAGTGCCTGTGACATCAGTGTCATACACACTTCTTTAAATCAACAACTTGAGATGAAAAATTGTTTGTTCCCAAATGACACACAGACTATAGCATTGCTAGAGGACTATGACTGTCATAACAGGTATATTGTTCAGGATGCTGAGTGTGAAGTTATTTGAAAGAGCGTTTCTCCAGAAAGCTGCAAGCCACAATCGGCCCTAACAAACAGTATGTTTTGAACAGCACTAGTTGTAACATTATCAGGCACTCAATATTATCAATACTCAATTATAAATTGTGGCATTCAAATAGCTTGAATAACTCAAACTCCACTGAACACTAAAAAAAGGGACTCACCTTACTATTTGACAGTCCCGGATCTCAGGTGGAACCTGAAATTGAAACAAATTGTTATATAGTGTTGCTGGACAATTTCTCAATTAATTTGCTCAATTAACATGGAGCATACCGTTAAGAGAAATGAAAGCATATTTTGGCAAAGATTTTATAAATAAAAAACCATACCAAACAATATAATGTAATACATGTCTGTCTCCTCAGTGACCCTCTGTTTCTATCATTCAGGGTGTGCCTGAAAGCGTTCTGCCTGCTTATTCAAGGGGACTGAGCTGGTCAAAAGTTTGAACGAAAATACAGAAAAAAAAGTAATATTGTGAAGTATTACAATTTTAAATAATATTTTTTCTATTTTAATATACTTCAAAATATAATTTATTGCTTTGATCAAAGCTGAATTTTCAGCATCATTACTCCAGTCTTCAGTATCACATGATCATTCAGAAATAATTCTAATATACTAATTTGATACTGTTGGATTACAAATTTATAAAATGATAAATTTAGGTTCCAATGTGCGTTTTACATTTTGAGGTAAAGATGATGACATTCTAAGAACATTAATTCAGGCAGCCCAGGTGTCTGAGACATTAACCTTTTGTCTTTATGCACTTCCTGACCTAAATTAAAGGTGAATGCTAAGCTCAAGGCACAGCTGTGCCTTTGTCTCTATTATAATATGAAGGTATGGGCGATACTGTCAGGCTGATTGGATTAGCACCTATGCATTTGAATGACACTGTTATGCTGATGAGATCAGGGCTGGGGAAATTCTGGTAATGGGCTGATTCCTGTACTGCATTTGCATGCTTTGTTTAGATTGTCTCCACCTCTATGTATCCCTCCCCCTTGAAAGGTATAAACTCTACTGTGCTGAGGTATTGTTAGACTTGAATGACTGCAGCGACACACAGCGAGTTCTCAATAAAGAGTAACTTCTGCTTGAAAGATATCCCAACGTCTCCTGGTCTCTGCTTCGACGAGGAAAAAGTTTCCTACAATACTCAGTTATTATCAATGACGGAAACAGCTGTGCTGCTTAATTTTTTGGGAACCCTTGATACATTTTTTTCAGGATTTATTGATGAATGAAAAGTTAAAAAGAAAAGCATTTATTTATTCAGCTTTGCCATTACAGAAATAAATTATATTTTAATTATAGCACTAAACCGGCATGTTTTCTGAATGATCATGCACTGATGACTGCAGTAATGATGCTGAAAATTCACAGGAATAAATTACATTTTAAAATATATTCAAATAGAAAATAGTTATTTTACATTGTAATAATATTTCACAATATTACTTTTATTCCATACCAACTTTATTTTTGATCAAATAAATGCATGCAGCCTTGAGGGTTAGCACTTAAACGTTAACATTGCTAGCCCATCACTAATTACCACGCAGCAATCTTAAACATTAAAATTTAATAGAAGCAGTTAAAATGACTTAAATTAAGTAAAAAAGTTGAATTAATTTTAAAAAGTTTAAATTAAGTAATTAAGTTCAAATTCATTAATTACGTATAATTACAGACCTCTGGACCGTTTTCTTCAAGTTAGCAAGTCCTCTGATAACATAGGCCTAAGTGTTCGCCAGTCCAACACCGATCTAAGGAGCAATAAAAACACCAAACCTTTAAGTTATCGAGTACACAACATAATAAGAAATTAATTTGTTAGTAGACCAGTGTGATCACACGGTGTGACATACCTTGGTGAAGTTTTTGAGGATAACAGCGTACAGTCTATCAGTGCGTTCCAAACGAGATACCTGTATATCGCCCTCCGAAGACCTATGCTCTCAAAGTCAAATGCAGAAATGTTAATTCATGCATTAATGACCTCAAGGTTAGATTATTGTAATGCTTTATTGGGTGGTTGTTCTGCACGCTTAATAAACAAACTCCAGATGGTCCAAAATGCAGCAGCTAGAGTACTTACTAGAACCAGGAAGTATGACCACATTAGCCCGGTTCTGTCAACACTTCACTGGCTCCCTATTAAACATCTTATAGATTTTAAAATCTTGTTAATTACTTATAAAGCCTTGAATGGTTTAGCTCCTCAGTACTTGAGCAAGCTCTTATCGCATTACAGTCCTCCACGTCCACTACGTTCTCAAAACTCTGGCAATTTGATAATACCTAGAATATCAAAATCAACTGCGGCGGCAGATCCTTTTCCTATTTAGTGCCAAAACTCTGGAACAATCTACCTAACACTGTTCAGGAGGCAGACAAACTCTGTTAGTTTAAATCTAGATTAAAGACCCATCACTTTGGGGCGCTAGTGTGCATGTGTGAGGTATAGACGCGTTTGGCTTGAGCTCCTCTCCGTGGTCTCGAAAAAGTTATCTTACCGTGTTTTATTTAGTTTTTAGCTTTTAAAGTGTGTCTACTCGTTTTATTTAGCACAAACTCTTATTAAGACCCGAAAATGCCGAAGCCGAGTGCCTCTAATAAAGTTAAAAGCGCCGACGATCAAGTCACCGGAGCTAATGCTAAAGCTAATAGCTCACCTGACAAGACTGAGAAAATTCCAGACGCTGCTCTCGTTATGTGTCGGGAGATATGTAGGGAGATGTCCGAGTCAATTTTACAAGGAGTGAATGCCCGCTTCGATGCTTTTGAACTCAACTTTCAGAAGCTTGTGACTTCTCAGGCTGAGCTACAAGCCCGGGTGGCCAATCAAGAGCTGGCGACCAGTGCCTTCGAGGCAAGGATACAGAAGTTGGAAACTAAGTATTCAGAACTGTCTAAACAAAACAGTCAGCTCCGTGCTAAGGTCCTGGATCTAGAAGCCCGGTCTAGAAGACACAATATAAAGATCGTGGGGATACAAGAAGGAGAAGGGGAAGGTAAACCCACTGAATTTGTTTCAAGGCTGATTCCCCAATTGCTTGGGGAAGAGCATTTCCCTCATCCGGTTAAAGTGGATCGAGCGCATTGTTCTCTTCAGCCAAAACCTGCCGCAGGCGAAAAGCCACGCACAATCCTAGTGCGTATCCATCATTTTCAAGAGGAGCTGATTCTGCGCCGTGGGAGATTGCAGCCATTGGAATACAAAGGTAAAATGGTCCTGATCTTTCCGGACTATACCAGCGAGGTTGATGTCTCAGCAGAACGCCTTTCGGGATGTAACGCAAAGCCTGCGCAAGAAAGGAATCAAGTTTACTCTGCGATACCCGGCTAGGCTGCAAATTCAACATCAGTCGGCGGGGGCGCCTACAGTTTTCGAGGATCCGATGGAGGCAGCACGGTTCGTGGAAGGATGTGGTGAGAATTCAGGGGTCTAGATCCATACTTGAATTATATTTTCCTGTACCACTGTAGTGTCTATATATATCTGTAGCTAGTAAACTTAACTAGCCGCTGACTCTGACGTGCAGGAGTTATCAATGTACACCGCAATGAGACTTAATTAAAATGACACAGGTTTTTTTTTTTGTTTGTTTTTTTTTCTTGACTGTATCATGACTTATGTGTTCACATACAGGTATTTGAGACCTTGGGGAGGGTTCTTTCCCCTTGAGTAGTTGTTTTTTTGTGAACTGCCCGGCAGCTCCTTTTTGGATGGAACTGGGAACTTTGTGTCTGGTTCGGGAAGACACGATGGAGGGTGGGATAAGTTGTGGGTTGATGTTCTTGTTGTATCAGACTTGTTTGCTATTTTTACTTGTACTTTCTTTTTTTTAGTTCAGTTTTTACAGTGTACTCTCTTGCTGCAAATTACTTGTCGAAGGTGTGTGCTCAATCTTTATGACTCCCCTTTTTCCTTATGGTTATGCAGAGGTCTTCTGGTAGAGTATTGACTGGGGGAAGAAATATGACATTGGTCTCTTGGAATGTTAAGGGGCTAGGAAACGCTATAAAGAGAGAAAAAGTATTTAGACATCTTAAATCCTTATCAGCAGATGTGATTTTTTTACAGGAGACTCATATTAAAGCAACCGTGCAACGTAAGTTAAGGTGTAGCTGGATATCACAAGTTTATCAATCACCATTCACTTCTCATGCTCGAGGTGTGGCCATCCTCTTTCGGAAAAATATTCCATTTCAATTTTCCTCTATGATCACAGACCCTCATGGCAGATATATTATAGTTTCCGGATCCATAAACTCTTTGCCATTGACTTTCCTGAATGTCTACGGTCAAAATACGGATGACCCTAACTTTTATAAGAAGGTTTTTGATTTACTCCCCGATGGGAATAATTCTAATATAGTGATTGGGGGTGACTTGAATTGTTACTTAGACCCTTATTTAGACAGATTATCCACACGCCCCCCCACCTGGAATTGCATCAGTACAGGTCTTAAACAATTTGCTCAAGTGCAGAAATCTGGTGGATATTTGGAGAATTCAACACCCTGCTGATAGGGATTATTCCTACTATTCACATGTTCGCAAATCTTACAGTAGAATATATTACTTTTTAGTTGATTTTCAGTTAATTTCACTCATTACTGAAACCAAAATTTCACAGCATATTAATCTCAGATCACAGTCCCTTTACCATATCTCTTGATCTTTCTCTTCCTAAGCAGTCTTATTCCTGGTGTTTCAATCCATCTCTGCTTGCTGACAGTAAATTTGTAGACTATATTACCACCAAGTTAAAATAATTTTTAGAGTTTAACGACAATGGGGAGGTGTCAGATTCTACACTTTGGGAGATGTTAAAGGTGGTCATGCGTGGACACATTATCTCCTACGAATCTAATGCCAAGAAGGAAAGAGAGAAACAACTGTTAGAGATACAAAGTGTTCTTCCTATTCTTGAATTGGCATACCAGGTATCAAAATCATCTGAAGATTACAACAAGATAGTGAAACTTAAATATGAGTATAACTGTATTCTTGGGGGTCAAATAAATCATCTATTTTTGAGAATGAGACAGAGATGTTTTGAAATGGGGGATAAACCAGATAAGCTTCTAGCACGACAACTTAAAGGGGCTCAAGCCTCTAGGTCAATCCATAGCATTAAGTCCAAGGATGGCACCCTGTTAACCAACCCCAAAGATATTAATGCTCGCTTTAAAGAATTTTATAGTGAACTGTACACTTCCAGCAATGAAATCACTCATTCTGATCTAATGGCTTTTTTGGACTCTCTTGAAACACTCAAACTTAACGACACAGCCGGGGCTGAGTTGGATTCGGACTTCACTTTGGAGGAGATAGTCTCCGCTATCAAGTAATTTCCAACTGGAAAGGTGGCAGGGCCAGATGGATTCAGTTCAGAATTTTTTGCTAAATTCTGTGACATTCTGGCCCCACTTCTTCTTAGAATGATAATCAATTCCAAAAAGATAATGTTCTGCCTAATACATTGTATGAAGCTAATATATCTCTCATTTTAAAGAAAAATAAAGATGAAACTGACCTGGCTAGTTATAGGCCAATTGCGATTCAGAATTTTGATAGGAAAGTTGTCACTAAAACTTTGGCTACTCGGCTTAACAAACATCTATCCTCCATCATTCACCCTGACCATACCGGATTTATCCCTGGTAGATTCCCTTTTTTAATGTACGTCGACTCCTCAATACAATATACGCTAATCACACGAAAGCTAACGAGGCAGCGATTCTGTCCTTGGATGCACAGGTTGAGTGGCCTTACATGTTTGGATCATTACAGAAGTTTGGGTTTGGTGAGACATTTATATCATGGGTTAAATTAATATATGCTAGGCCAGTGTGTTCAATTTTAACGAACACAGATAGGTCGTCTAAGTTCCCTTTGCACCGCTCGGTACAACAGGGCTGTCCCCTTTCGCCTGCCCTTTTTGCTATTGCAATAGAGCCCCTTGCCATATGTATAAGACATCATGGTCTTGAAGTTGGGGGGAGTGAAGCCCTTATTAGTCTATATGCAGACGATGTAATATTGTATTTGAAGAACTCTGGAAGTTCTGTTCCTGCTCTTTTAGAGTTAATTACTTCTTTTGGGAGATTATCTGGGTATACAATCAACCTGTCGAAAAGTAGCTTTATACCACTCTCTGATACTTACAGACCTGGCTTTTTGGAAAATATTCCATTCAAAATAGTTAGGGACCACTTTGTATATCTCGGACTGAATATTCCTAAAGATCCAAAATTATTATACAAGTTAAATTTTGCCGAGTTTCTTTCAAAACTCAAATGTAACATAGAGAATTGGAAAATCTTGCCTTTATCTATGATTGGACGCATAAACTCAATAAAAATGGTCTCTCTTCCTAGATTCTTATATATTTGTCAAAATCTTCCAATTTTTCTTACTTTCGCCTTTTTTAAGGAACTGGATTCTATAATTTTGTCTTATGTTTGGAACTATAAGACACATCGGATATCTAAAATTAATTTACAAAAGCCCGGGTCTGTGGGCGGTTTGGGTCTGCCAGTATTTAAACACTATTACTGGGCTGCCAATATTAGGGCTTTAATGTACTGGGAGATGGGAGCACTGGACAACCTGTCCACTGAGGTTCCCTTATGGGTGCAAATGGAGACAGGTCTGGCTGTTGGGACCTCACTAGCGGCCATGTTATTCTCCAAGTTAGATAAGCCTACAGCTATAAATATGCTAAGTATTGTGTTGAAAAATTCTATCAAAATTTTAAATCAAGTAAGAAAAGTTTTATCCTTGCCAGAGACCTCTGTGTATACACCAATTTGCTACAATCATTCTTTTTCACCCTCATGGTCTGACAGAACTTATTTTGTTTGGAAGGAGAAGGGTTTATGTTCTATTAAGGACCTTTATGTTGAGGGAAGGTTTGCATCTTTTAACCAGCTAAGAGAGAAGTTTGATCTGCCCCATTCACACTTTTTTCGTTATTTACAAATTAGGCATTATGTGAAGTCCAAAATTTGTAATTTTGAATTCCTCCCTGAGAAACATGTGTTTTTTGATATTTTCTTAAATCCTCCTCATTCTACGCATCTTATCTCTAAATTTGTTGGTTTATTTGAAAGCTGTGTCACAGCCCCTAATGAGAGATTTAAAGTGGCCTGGGAGGATGAACTGGGAGCTGAGCTCTCCGATGAAACATGGGATAGGTGTTTGACTGCAGTACGGTCCTGATCAGTCAACAGTAGACATCAGTTGATACAATTCAAGGTCATTCATTGTTTGCATTACACCAAGACCAAACTGCACAAAATTTTCTCTTCTGTTTCACCATTTTGTGATAAGTGCAAGGTCACGGAGGATACAACTGCTCATACTTTTTGGTTTTGTCCTTCACTGTCGGGATTTTGGACTAGCATATTTGATTGGTACTCTAAGGCCTATAACAGGCCTCTTCTGCTGGACGCGGAACTTGCTATCTTCGGCTTCTCACAACACACTTCTAGCCTTCCAAAAACTTTACAACAGGCCCTCACTCTGGGTATGATCGTGGCCAAGAGACTTATATTAAAGAACTGGAAGTCATTTTCACCTCCCTCTTTTCGACTTTGGACTATGGACATAATTTCTGTCATACAAATGGAGAGACTTCGATTTCTGAGATCTAACGCCATTGAAAAGTTTTCTGCTGTCTGGGGATCATTTCTCGGATATTTAGACAAACAAGCAGCCAAACCAATGTCTAATGCTTCCTATGAAAGTTGAGTTGTGCATTACCTTTGGGCATTTCTAATGATTGACTGTTTCGCAGCTCTTTACTATGGTACCTTTAGTAACTGAACCTGTATTTATTATTGTATGGATTATTTATTTATTTTTACTTTCTTTTTATTTATTTATGTTTTTATTTCTATTCCTTTCCCCCTTTTTTATTTTTTCTCTTTGTGAATGCACGTGAAGTCTGAGACAATGTTGTTTGTTTGTTCGTTCTGTGTTTATTCTGAAAAATCCTTAAAAAAAAAAAAAAAAAAAAAAAAAGACCCATCTCTTTAACCTGGCTTACACATAATACACTAATACGCTTCTAATATTCAAATCCGTTAAAGGATTGTTAGGCTGCATTAATTATATCAACCAGAACCGGGAACACTTCCCATAACACCCAATGTACTTGTTACATCGTAAGAAGAATGGCGTCAACGCTAATATTATTCTGTTTCTTTCTTATTCCGAGATCACCGTAGCCACCCGATCCAGTCCGTATCTAGTCTCGCGTAGCCAGACCTTCAGACTGACGGCTGAAGGTCTGGAATAGGTGTCTGCTTTCATTGGCCAAGGCCCGCCCATGAGGCCGTTTGACCGACATGTCAAACAACCAATCATGGTTCATTTCGTTTAGCGCCACGTTTCGGGGCGTGGAAATGTCGCCACAATAACAAACCGGTGTGTGAAACTCTCGGATGCATTTTAAAGATTCTATGCCGTGAACTTTAAATATTTCACGTACTCTTGAAAATCCAGCGTTTAGTTGAACCTGATAAGTGTTCATCGTCACATTTGTAAACACGACGGCTTTCTTCTTTCGTGAGGGGGTTTGGCGCCACGGCATCTTTGTTTCCCGGCGGACCGAAAATAAACGCGACACTCGCATCTCCCGGAAATCTGGTTTAATTCAACCAGTCAGATGACGACTTCGACATTCTTGAAGTGTTTCCAGAAAAGTGTACCATATGCATCAGACATTTAGCCAACGTCCCGTGGGCGTGACGTCTGAGGCTGAGACTAGTCCGTATCCAGATCAGATGGTCACTGCAGTCACCCGGATCCAGTCCGTATCCAGATCAGATGGTGGATCAGCACCTAGAGATGACCTCTACAGCCCTGAACGTCAGCGGAGATCAGGACACCTAGATGAGCCCCAGAGACAGATCCCCATTGAAGACCTTGTCGCCTAGACGGCCATCGGGACAAGACCACAGGAACCAGATGAGTCCTTCACACAATCTAACTTTGCTGCAGTTGGAATTGAACTACTGGTTCGTCTGGCCAGAGGAGAACTGGCCCCCTGACTGAGCCTGGTTTCTCCCAAGGTTTTTTCTCCATTTTGTCACCGATGGAGTGTTGGTTCCTTGCCGCTGTCGCTTCTGGCTTGCTTAGTTGGGGACACTTAATTTCCAGCGATATTGTCGACTTGATTGCACAGATACTATTTAAATTGAACTGAGCTGGATGATGACATCATTGAATTCAATAATGAAATGCCTTTAACTGAAAATTGAGTGTTTAATCTTGTTATTTTGCATTATTGACACTATTTTCCTATTTTGATATTGGAAAGTTGCTTTGACACAATCTGTATTGTTAAAAGCGCTATATAAATAAAGGTGACTTGACTTGACTTCGGAGTGAAAACAATCATGGCCGCCATATTGAAGTGTCGTTCTAAACCGAAGTGCTCAAAATTAGCCACTTCAAAGGGCCCTTCGGAATGAAGGATTTCGAAGGGTACAACTGATGGACACTTCGGGCCCCCATGATCCTTTGCGCAGATTCTTTGCATGATGACGGCGCCTCCGTGTGGCCACGGGATGATGACGCAGAAGGGCACTTCAAGAAACAGTTGTTTGGTCCCCTACACCCTTCAACCCTTCGAAGCTCTCACTCCGGAGGGTAAACCCTTTGAAGGGATTAGGGCATAGGGATGAGCCCTTCCTAATGGAACGCAGGGTGTATCTGCCTCGATCGGCAAACAACTTTTTGGTGCATTACTGCCACCATCTGGTATGGAGTGTGGACCAAAATGTCGTGTATATGCATTGTTTAAAAATATATATATATATCCTTCCACTTAAATTGGGTTCTCTAAGATATTGAAACAATATATTATAACACATATCTTTTGAATCTTTCCGCAAAATATCTTTGAAGTCTTCTGTTCTGAACTCCAGAAAAAAATGCACGCTCATTTCCACGGATGCAGTCCGGATCCGCTCTGCGACAGTAGTTCCCGCCCACTGAAACCGGGCCCGGGCTGGATCCCTGTTACAGCACTGAAACGGATGTGACTGTAACACGGGTTTGCCGGTTTGAAAACAGATCCAGCGGAGTTAGCTGCTGTCTGGAAGCCTAACGTACTCCTCCTCCTCTGGATGGTGCTGTGAACCCAGACACGTCAGCATTTGGCTTTCCATCGTATTTGGGACTTTCACAATATGTACAAAACAGCGATTGTAGTTATCTTCACCATGGTTGATCTCGCTATGTTTTTATTTCAGATGAAGGAGGGAACCCTTCTTTATGACCATCAGATGATGACCGACGAATTGGGATCTTACTTAGAGAGACCAATCCACTTCGATTGTAAACTAAACGAGCCAATGCACATTGACATGCGATAATTGCATCCAGCTGCCGCTGATCACAGCGTGACTATAAGTAGGCAGCGGGTGCAATGCATACTCAGGTTTTTGCTGAGGAGCCGAGCCGGTAACCCAGCTTCTCAGCGGTGGTACAGAAGCCGTGGCAACGGGACGTGATGTTACATACATCACCGAGACGTTCCCTTTCAGTCGGTCACTCTCAACATCACCACAAGAAGACCAGTTACTGTTGTCAAAGCACTACCCACTCAGTGAGACTGGATAACACTGGGAAACGTGCACTTTTACCTTGGAACAGGAACGTTGCAGAAGCCCCATCCTTCCCGAAGGAGGTTTCGGAAGCACTTACACATATGAACAACCGTTTAGGTGCATATGGAAAATTAAAGGTAATTGTAACCCTCTTGAAAAATGGCAGAAGGTCTGCCGGGGAAACACGGGCTCTGAGGCTATACCGTGGACTTTACACATATGGGATCCACTTAGGTCTCTACATATGGAACACAGCCCTCTACCGGTTCTCACGGATTCATTGAGTCTGGCTGCCGAGGGGATGGAGGAGCTCAACAGGGTCTTCAGTATGGACTCTCAGGAGCGGTTTTAGCAAGCCGACACTAACCGGGGCCTCTCAGTGCTTCTACCCATTTGAGGTGAGAACACAGGAGGATACCGGCTCCACACGAAGGCTATAGAATCTAGCGAAAGTGTTGGGGGTTGACCAGCCCACAGCTCTACAAATATCTGTTAGCGAGGCGCCACGAGCCAGCGCCCAGGAGGATGCAACACTTCTAGTAGAGTGAGCTCGCAACCTGAACATTCAGGGCACACCCTGTGCCTGATGGGACAAACAAAGCTAGGGCTGGGTCTGCCTCCTCTGGGGGCAGTGCTTGCAGGCTCACCACCTGATCCCTGAAGGGAGTAGTGGGAACCTTGGGCACATAGCCGGGCCGGGGCCTCAGGATTACCTGGGAGTTAGCCGGCCCAAACTCTAGGCACGAATCGTCGACCGAGAATGCATGCAGGTCCCCTACCCTCTTGATGGAGGCCAGTGCAAGCAGGAGCAGTGTTTTCATTGATAGAAACTTCAGGGTCAACTGCTTGCAAAGGCTCAAATGGTCCCTGCTGTAGTGCTCTGAGCACTAGAGACAAGGTCCCAAGAGGGTATAGAGGGGGGCCGTGGAGGATTTAGCCTTCTCGCCCCCCTAAGGAACCTTATGACCAGGTCACGCTTCCCCACCGACTTCCCTTCCACGGGGTCGTGGTTTGCAGCAATCACAGCCACATAGACTTTAACCCTCTGGGGTCGAAGCCCCCACCAGTGCGGTCTGTCTCGTATTTTCTTTATGACCGCCAAAAGAACTAAAAATACTCTGTCAGTTTTGATCGTACAGATAAGAATAAGGTATCATTTTTCAAGTGAAACATTTTGAAATAACTATAATTCCTGACTACATGAATGAAATCAAGTGAAAAATGTTGAAATATGTGTCATTTCATTGTCTAAATCAGGGCTGTCCAAACTCGGTCCTGGAGGGCCGTAAGCGTCCAGTAGAGTTTAGCTCCAACCCTAATTAAACACACCTGAAGCAGCTAATCATGCTCTTACTAGATATACTAGAAACTTCCATGCAGGTGTGTTGAGGCAAGTTGGAGCTAAACTCTGCAGGACACCGGCCCTCCAGGACCGAGTTTGGACAGCCCTGGTCTAAATGCTTCACAACGCCAGGATGTTTGTTTAATAACAATATAAAACCACAAGATATAAAAGTAGTGTGAGTGTTAACACTATGAATGAATGTTTGGCACAAAGGTGTGTTGCTGTTCAAGTCTCAGTGTTCAGATCAGTATGTCAATCATGTGTCCTTGACCTTCACTGTGTATATTTTTATTATACTGTATTGCAAATAAAATACAAATAATAATCAAAAACCCACATTATTTTACTCTCCTCACACTCTTTCTTACCTGCCTCGGCTCAGTCACATTCATATTGATGGCCCATTATGGGAGGCCCTTTGTCTCTCAGGTGTGAATCACTAAATATTCATGGCCATTGTCACGCCCTCGCATAAGGGATTTCTATCACAAAACATGTTTCACAAATGTTAAATCAATATATAGTTTTCTGTGAAGGAGAAAAAAAGCATAATTTTCACATCATTTTGTAGCAAAAACTCTAGTCTACCACATCCAGTTCTCAAAAGTCTTGTGAACACATATTCTGTATGTGTTTTATGACCTTATTTCAGTGACTTAAAAAAATTAGTTTTTCACTAACCAAGCATAAACATTGTTTTCTCAAAAACACAAACATGTACTTTCATGCTGCTCACATATTATTGTAGCCCAGTTTGTGCTGAATACAGTGTTATCAGACCTTAGCCATTAATATTTTTTTTAAGATACTGAAAAAAAACAAATGTCAGGGCATGTCAAAACTTCTCCAAGGCCCCAAAACACCCTCAGACCCCAGAGGGTTAAGGGTGGAGAGAGACAGCCTTCGCTCCAACCCTTGCTGCAGAAAGGACAGAACGACTCTGATCGGGCACTTCCGGGGGTCTTCTCGGTAAGAAGAGCACCATACAACGAATAGGTTCCTCTTCAAGGCGTAAGCGTGTCTCGTAGACGGAGCTATCGCCGAAGTGATGGTGTCAACTACCTCCTGGGGTAGGTCACCTAGAACCTCCACGTCCCATCCAGGGACCAGACATGAAGTTTCCAGAGATCTGGACGCAGGTGCCATAAAGTGCCCCATCTCTGAGTCAGTAGATCCTTCCTCAGAGGAATCTGCCAAGGAGGCGCTGACACGAGGAGCATCAGTTCTGGTAACCAGGTCCGAGTGGGCCAATAAGGTGCCACGAGCAGGACCTGCTCCTCATCCTCCCTGATCTTGCACAGCGTCTGTGAGAGAAGGCTCACTGTGGAAAACACATACTTTGCGAACAGTGTTGGGGAAAGTTACTTTTAAAAGTAATGCATTACAATATTGCATTACTCCCTAAAAAAGTAACTAATTGCGTTACTTAGTTACTTTTTATGAAAAGTAATGCGTTACATTACTTTTGCGTCACTTTTTCTCATCTGGCCTGGACTTGCTAATTTGTTTTTAATATAAAAATTTCTATTTTTGGCAATTGTAAAGGTCCTTTCACACCAAAAGTGAAATGAATATGCCTCAGCCATTCTGGATTGCATGAAGCATTGAATGCAGGAGAAGAATGTTCAACACTCTTCAGCAATAAAAAAAAGAAAGAAAAACAAATGTCATGTTTATCTTAAGTCGATTTTTGCTTATTAATATGGTTGAATTGGATCATTGAAGGTCGGCAGCAAAGATTTGTTAATAAAATGGGATATCATTAAATGGATAAAAGATATTTGTGTTGTTTAATACATTTAACTATTGCAGGTTTGCACTGCACTGTTTTCATTCATTTTGAGGAGTATTGAATCTGTTTTTGTGCAGGTGAGATGAGTAAATGCATGATGACATTTAGTCAAGAACTACAGTAACATCATGTTTACACAGCGCACACAACGCCTCTGCACCTTAATCCTGATTTCCCTCAACACGGGACAGGAGAGCTGTCAGTCAATAAATGGGAAAACAAAGTAACTTGCATTACTTATTTGAAAAAGTAACTCAGATATTATATTGTAAATTAAAAAGTAATGCGTTACTTTACTAGTTACTTGAAACAAGTAGTCTGATTACATAACGTGCGTTACTTGTAATGCGTTACCCCCAACACTGCTTGCAAGGCCCCTCGGCCAGCTGTGTGCCAGTTCGTCCGTGCCTAGTGTTCCTTTGGTCAGGGAGTAAAACAACTGGCAGTGAGAAGTCTCTGGGGACGCAAACATGTCTACCTGAGGGGCTCCGAAACATCTCCAAATCAGCTGGACCATCTGGGGATGGAGTCTCCATTCTCCGGGGAGCACAGCTCATGACAGCTCATCGGCTACCAGGTTGTACAAGCCCGGAATGTGAATGGCACAAAGCGACCTCAGATGCTTCTGACTCCAGAGGAGGAGGTGGCGGGCGAGTTGCGACATGCGACGGGAGCGTAGACCACCTTGTCGGTTGATGTACGCAACATTCGCAGTGTTGACCATGCGGGCCAGTACGTGCTTGCCTCGTAAGCACCCTTTGAGACGGTTCAAGGCAAGGTGTACTGCCAGCAATTCTAGGCAATTGATGTGCCAGTGCAGTTGGGGCCCATGAAGCGGTCTCATATGAAGCAGCACCAGCGGCGTGACTGCCGCTGCAGCTGCCATATGCCCCAGGAGCCTCTGAAACTGTTTCAGTGGGACCGCGTCCTGCTCTTGAACATATTCAGGCAGTTCAACACCAACTGAGCACGTTCCTGCGTGAGGCGTGCTGTCTGTTCGACCAAATCCAACTCCATACCAAGAAAAGAGATCATCTGCGTTGGGGAGAGTTTGCTCTTTTCCCAATTGACCCGAAGGCCCAACTGGCTGAGGTGCGAGAGCACCAAGTCCCTGTGTTCGCACAACTGATCCTGAGACGGCGCTAGTATGAGCCAGTCGTCGAGGTAGTTGAGAATGTGAATACCCTGTTCTCTCAGGGGAACAAGGGCCACCTCCGCAACTTTCGTGAAGACATGGAGCGACAGGGACAGCCCGAAGGGCAGGACCTTGTACTGATATGCTCGTCCTTCCAACGCGAACCGCAGGAATGGCCTGTGGTGCGGAAGGATCGAAACATGAAAGTACGTGTCCTTCAGGTCAATCGCTGCAAACCAATTTTGTGGACGGATGCACCCGAATATGCGCTTCTGCATGAGCATCTTGAACAGTAGCTTGTGACCAGTTCAAGACACGCTGATCCAAGATTGGTTGTAACCCACCACCTTTCTTAGGCACAATGAAGTAAGTGCTGTAAAACCCTGATAGCAACAAAGATGGTGCCGCACATGGCAGCCACAGTGCTTAGCTCTCCAGTGTTTGTACTGTTTTTGTTAGTTTTTCCTGTTTTTTGTTTCTCAAACACGATCAGTTTTACCAGGGATGAACTGCTGAACATTCGGCAGAACACACCACAAAATCTTTTACCGGATTTCGATTATTCGGACGATTTGCTGAATGTTGTAGTTGGCGGCGCAGCGGTGCTGATCAAACGCTTCAGGATGCGCTGACGGGAGAAGCGAGACGGCACGCTCGTGAAGCTCAGACAGCGCGGATTTCGAATGCCATTGCCTAGCATCCATCTGGCGAATCTCTGCTCTCTACCCGACAAAACGGACGAACAACTTCTGCTCTCCCGGACAAACAAGGATTTTTCAAACTCTGCTGCTCTGTGTTTCACGGAAACCTGGCTGAATGACGCCATTCCGGACAGCGCGCTTCATCTGTCGGGCTTTCAGCTGTTTAGAGTGGATCATGATGCAGAATCAACGGGGAAATCGCACGGCGGAGGGACATGCTTTTACATCAACGAAAGGTGGTGTACAGATGTAACTGTGTTAAAGAAGATGTGCTGTCCCGATCTAGAAGCGCTCTTCGTTAACTGTAAGCCGTTCTATTCGCCGCAGGAGTTTTGCTCGTTCATTCTCGCGAGTGTTAACATTCCTCCGCAAGCACACATGAGCTCAGCTTTACAAAAACTCGCTGATCTGATCAAAGAGACAGAGCAACAACACCCGGACTCTGTTTTCATCATTCTAGGGGACTTTAATAAAGCAAATCTCTCCCGTGAACTGCCAAAATACAGACAGCATGTTACATGTCCTACCAGAGACAGTAATATACTGGATCACTGTTACACAGCCATAAAGGATGCATATCACTCTGTCCCACAGGCAGCTTTGGGGCTCTCTGATCACTGTTTAGTTCATCTCATTCCAACCTACAGGCAGAAACTGAAATCAGCTAAACCTGTATTAAGGACTGTAAAAAGATGGACTAATGAAGCAGAGCCGGATTTACAAGCCTGTTTTCAGCTCACTGATTGGACTGTTTTTGAAGCTGCTGCCACCGATCTGGACGAGCTCACAGAGACTGTAACATCTTATATCAGTTTCTGTGAGGATATGTGCATTCCTACCAGTTCTCATTTAACCTACAACAATGACAAACCATGGTTCACTGCAAAACTCAGACAGGTCCGTCAGGCCAAAGAAGATGCTCGCAGGAATGGGGACATATTCTTGTATAAACAGGCCAAATACACACTGGAAAAGGAGATCAAAGTGGTAAAAAGGAATTATTCTGGAAAGCTAAGGAATCAATTCTCTTCCATTGATCCTGCTTCAGTGTGGAAAGGTCTGAAAGACATCACCAATTACAAGACACCATCCCCCAGCACTGTGGAGAATCAACAACTGGCTGATGATCTAAACAAGTTTTATTGCAGGTTTGAAAAAACACCATTCACACCTCCTGCAACCCCCCCCCCCTGCACTGCAGATCAGTGAAGATGATGTGCATCAGATCTTCAGAAAGAACAAGAGAAGGAAGGCACCAGGCCCAGACGGTGTGACACCAGCCTGTCTGAAAACCTGCGCTGACCAGCTGGCCCCCATCTTCACACAGATCTTCAACAGATCACTGGAGCTGTGCGAAGTCCCCTCATGCTTCAAACACTCCACCATCATACTCATCCCAAAGAAACCCAAAATTACTGGACTTAATGACTACAGACCTGTGGCTCTAACATCTGTGGCCATGAAATCATTTGAAAGACTGGTTTTGGCGTATCTGAAGGACATCACTGGACCCTCACTGGACCCCCTGCAGTTTGCCTACAGAGCAAACAGGTCTGTGGATGATGCAGTCAACATGGGACTGCACTACATCCTGCAACATCTAGACAGACCAGGGACTTATGTGAGGATCCTGTTTGTAGACTTCAGCTCCGCTTTTAACACCATCATCCCATCACTCCTCCAGCCCAAATTAACTCAGCTATCCGTCCCCACCTCTGTCTGTCAGTGGATCACCAGCTTCCTGACAGACAGGCAGCAGCTAGTAAAGCTTGGAAAATTCTCATCCAGCACCTGTACGATCAGCACTGGCGCCCCCCAAGGGTTGCGTCCTCTCTCCACTGCTCTTCTCCCTCTACACCAACGACTGCACATCTAAAGACCCCTCTGTCAAGCTCCTAAGGTTTGCAGATGACACCACACTTATCGGCCTCATTCAGGATGGTGACGAGTCTGCTTACAGACATGAGGTTGAAGAGCTGGCTGCCTGGTGCAGTCTTAACAATCTGGAGCTTAAACATGCTCAAAATTGTGGAGATGATCGTGGACTTCAGGAGAAACCCCCCTGCACTCCCCCCACTCACCATCATGAACAGCACAGTGACTGCAGTGGAGTCATTCAGATTCCTAGTCACCACAATTTCCCAGGACCTGAAGTGGGACAATCACATTGAGTCCATTGTGAAAAAGGCCCAGCAGAGGCTATACTTCCTTCGCCAGCTGAGGAAGTTCAACCTGCCACAGGAGCTGCTGAAACAGTTATACTCCGCCATCATTGAATCTGTCCTCTGCACGTCAATAACTGTCTGGTTCAGCTCAGCCACCAAATCTGACCTCAGAAGACTACAGAGGGTAGTCCGGACTGTTGAGCGAATCATTGGTACAACCCTCCCCACTCTCCAAGAACTGTACTCATCCAGAGTGAGCAAAAGGCATGGCAAAATCACTCTGGACCCCTCACATCCAGCACACTCCCTCTTTAAACTGTTGTCGTCTGGTCGACGCTACAGAGCACTGCGCACCAGAACGGCCAGGCATAGGAACAGTTTCTTCCCTCAGGCAATCCATCTCATGAACACTTGATGATAAACGTGGAACACACAACACTATTAAACATTATTTATTTAACACACATACTTATTTACATTTCAAATTTGCACATATCATACCTGTACATACATAATTGTCTATATTATATATTGTGTTTTTGCTATTTTGTACATTGCCTAGTTTGTATATTTGTATATTATTCTTTTAATTATCTGTGTCCTGTCCTGTCGCTGTTGCGAGATGGGATGGGTAGCGCTACCAGGCACCATAAAAGCAGGATCAGTGGGACCATCGACGCACCCGCGGTGGGGCAGCAAGGTGGAACGCAGGGACCCGGCCTGTGGGCAGACCGAAGAGGGGTCTGAGTGTGCGGTGCAACGCTTACCTGGTTCCATGGTTTGGCAGAGGGTGCATGAGTAGGGCCTTTGATGACGCTCTCGAACCGCCCGCTGCTGCCTGCTGGCGAGAGAGGAGGATGAGTGTGGTCCGGTTTTGGTCTGTCCGCGACTCTCCATGCCCTCTTGGGACCCAGAGACAGAGAAAACTGCTCTTTTGTCGAGATTTTTGGAAACAAAAGATTCTTCACCCGGCCCTCCTCTGGGGGAGGGAGAGGTGCATTCACCATCTCCCGAAAAGCAGTTCCCTCTCTCTCTGGGACGCCCGTCCCAGGGCCTCTTGCTCTTCCGCACACCGCCAGGTTTGACGGGGGCCAGGACAGGTGAGGCGGCCTGCCTACGCCCAGCTCCATGGCATTGCTTGGCTGGAGGCTGCTGTGGATGCGGCGTGGGGGTGGGCGCAGGGGGCAGCTCCCGGCGATAAGCAGGCTGGGGCACTGCAGCCGGCGGATGGGTGAAGGCAGCAGCTGCCCACTGGGGCAGGACGTGTTGGAATGCCTCAGTCTGCTCCTGTGCAGCCGAGAACTGCTGGGCCATGTTCTCGACTGCGTCGCCGAAGAGGCCAGTCTGGGACACAGGGACCTTGAGGAACCGAACTTTGTCGGCGTCCCTATGTCGACCAGACACAGCCAAAGGTGATGCTCTTGGACCACAAGTGTAGACATCACATGGAGCACGAGGTTAGTTGCGGTTAGGAGCTCTTTCAGAACTTCCGGATCGTGACCACCCTCGTGCAGGTCCTTTAGTGCTTTTAGCCAGAAGAACCTGCAGCTTCTCCACAGGCCACATAAGCATCGCCGGACAGACCAGACGAGTACCTACAGGCCCGGAAGGGGAGGCGCGGTTTGCCCTGCCGGTTGGAGGCGGTATTAGGACACAACTGCATCGCAACCAACTGCTCCACCCGGGGGGGGGGGCCCGTATACCCGCTAGCTGCACCACCGTCGAGGGTGGTGAGGGAGGAGGAGCTAGCAGGTCAGTTTCTGGCAATAAAAAGTGCCGTCCACGACCTGGTAATCTGGTAACCAGATCGAAGCAGAGGCAACGGAGCTCCGCCCCTTTGCAGTTTCCATTAAAACCAATACAATTCCAATTATAACCAGTAAAACCATTGCAAATTCTGTTTGTTTGTTTTGTTTTGTTTTGTTTTTCAGCAGGGTTAATTCAAAGTAAAATATAATTTATTCATTTCTGATAATCTCAGGTCGCTATGGTCATGCAGGTTTGTTTATGCATTAAACTCGTGGCCAGAGATGTGTTCCCTCAACATACAAAGGCCTGGCCACAAGAAAAGGATGTTGTTGTCTCAACATAGGATCTTGAGGCCACGACTTCACATCTTATGGCCACGACATAATGATGTCACTCATTACCTCGACAAAATGATCTCGTGGCCACGTCATTTTATCATGTTCCTACCAGTTAATATGACATTTCCACTAATTAATATCTCATGTTATCATGTCACTAATTAATATCTCACAACATGTTATCATGTTACCTCCCATTCACCATTGTAATCAGTTGCAGTCAGGGGCGTCGCTACGGGGGGAAAAGGGGGACAAAGTGCATAGGGCCCAGAGGTTGAGTGGGGCACAGAACAATGCCCCCCATTAACAGCAATAGCAAAATCAGTGCAAGGGGGCCCAGAAATCCTAGCGACACCACAGTAACATATTATGATTAGCTATCATAAAATGAGAGAGCGCATCCACGGTGTGATACAAGAACTGTCAGCTTCAAATACCTGCATACACTGTCTGATTATCAATAAATTGATTTATGAAATAAAATGAGGAAGTTGGAAGTTAATTTAACACACCTTAGCTGA
The DNA here is from genome assembly GCA_027422415.1 of Schizothorax lantsangensis. Classification (NCBI taxonomy): domain Eukaryota; kingdom Metazoa; phylum Chordata; class Actinopteri; order Cypriniformes; family Cyprinidae; genus Schizothorax; species Schizothorax lantsangensis. The sequence continues at coordinate 18,361,351 of CM049846.1, read as the reverse complement.
CTAAAACACTTGAACATTTTACTTTTCCCTGCTGTAATGGCTTACAACCACACTAAACTGTATTGCTTTTGATAACACATAGCAGGCATAAAATATGCATAGTTTGATACAAAGCATTCTTCTTTTTATTAAAGGACTGATTTAGAAAAAAATAACATACACATTGGTACTACCCTGGCAGCAAAGTAAACACAAAAACAAAGGTAATTTGTTGTAATTTTTCATTACAAAAAATAAATAATAAGGAAGTTGGAAGATGACATCCTGATTTACAGGTATTTCCATTTGGCACCGCCCGCATTTAAAATAACACCCCACACAATCTTCATTATAAATTAGTGAACTGAGGGGGTGGGTGGATCAGAAAAAGCAAGAGATGCTAGATCACGTGACCCCTCAACGGTGATGCAGGCTTAGTTTTTCGCTCCGCTCACTTTGCCACATATTTTACGATCCTGTCAGTAAAATTTGAACCACTCTGCATTAGACCCATCATGAGTACTAAGGCAGACAAAGGAGATCGGAAAAGAGAGATTGAGCAATCGCCAATGAAGAAAAAATTCAGAGATTCAGCCATCTCCAGTGAAGACCTGGACAGTGCTATTGCTAGCCGCATTGAACTAGCATTTAAAGAACACCAAAGCACTTTGAATTCGGTTGTGAACTCGGCAGTAAGAGATGCGATGGACTCTGTGCTGATTCCAGCATTGCGCGAACTGCGTGAGGACATACTAGCGACCAATAAGTCTGTTAAAGAGCTAAGAGAGGAGTTTGAGGCCATAGTTACCAAGACGAAGCAGACACGTGACCGCGTTGATTCTGTTCAGGCAGCGGCGTGGGAAGATAACAGAACAGTCACGGACTTAAAGGATCAGCTGGAGCGACTCACCGAGAATATGACAGATATGGAGGACAGGTGCAGACGGAACAATGTTAGACTGGTGGGACTCCCAGAAGGGATGGAGGGTCCAGATGCAGCTGGTTTCCTCCGAGCTAATCTTTCAAAGTGGATTCCTTCCTTGAGGGGCCGTGACATCGAGATTGATCGGGCGCATCGCGTGTATGATGGAGGGAGGGGCTCCGATCGGCCGCGCATTCTCATCTTCCGTGTACTGAGATGGCATGACAGATCAGATATCCTGAAAGGTGCTCGGCAGGCGTATCCGGTGAAGTGCGCACAGAACAATGTCACACTGCTGTTTTTTCCTGACTTTAGTCCGGCTACAGCGATCAGGAGAAAGGCATTTGGTCCGGTTTTGAAGAAGATGACTGCACTTGGTCTCCAGCCCTTCCTCATCTATCCAGCGGTGATTAAGCTACGGCACAAAGGGGAACAGAGAAGCTACGATTCCCCTCAGAAAGCGGAGCATTTTATCAGTTCCATGTCTCAGCAGAAGTCCTATGCCGCAGCTCTGCGGGGGGACGACGGGGGAGCAGCGACCGCTGTTTCTCCAGTTCGACGGGAGGGGCGTGACGGCCGGGATGGACTTGGCCCTAGCTGCCCAGAAGGGGATGATAGCAGGATGAACATGGATGCTTGCTAAACCTATTGTTTGCATTTTCTTCTCTTATACTGGGATATTGTCCTTATTTATCCGGTACAACGATCTCTTTGCTGGTAAGACTGACACTCCATTTTTCTGTTTTGGAGGGAACTAATGGAGAGTAGGTTTAATTAATAAAAAAATATTTTTTTTTGGCTGTGTGAGCCTTTCGGGAGACATGTCTTGCGTTGGAGTGGATCGGTCACGACCTATCACTGTTTTTTGTTGCTCAGTCAGACCTATGTTCTCGGTAATGTGCGGTCTGAGTTGTTCTTTGTTTATGGTTGTCGGTTGTTCACATTTTTATGTTGTTTTTGTTTTTTACAGCAGACATTTATACTTTTATCTATTTTACATTATTTCTAAAGGGATTTTTCATATAGGAGGTTTGATATCTAAAATGCACATCAGTGTTTACGTGTTATTTACGGAATGGAAGTGCTTCTGTTTTTTGTTTTTTTTGTTTTTTGCATTTATTGTGTACAATCTTGGGATTATGAATATTCAATGCATACTTTAAATATTTTATCACTGAATGTGAATGGTTTAAATTCTGCTGTTAAAAGAACCCGTGTATTAGAATATTTACACCGTAAATCTATCTCCTGTGCCTTAATACAAGAGACACATTTAAAACAATCTGACGTGGCACGTTTCCAGAATAAGTATTACAAATTAATAGCTTTTTCCTGCGCTCAAAATATAACTAAGGGGGTGCTTATCCTTGTTAACAGGAAGTTAAATTTAACAATTGAACACCTTGGTAGTGATGAGAAGGGTAGATTTGTTTTTATCCGATGCAAAATATATAATAATAGGTTAGCATTGGTCTCTATTTATGGTCCGAATGAGACAGACAGTGCATTCCTTACACAGATTTCCAAAACTTTACTTGAGGAGATTGATTGCCCTCTAGTGGTGGGTGGTGATTTTAATGCTGTCATAAATCCTGCTTTAGATAAGTCTCAATCTGATACACCAGCCAATCCATCCTCTAAATTATTGAATAAATTTATCACTGAGCTCAACTTAATCGATTTATGGAGAATTCAGAATACTAAAGCTAAGGACTTCACTTTTTTTTCTAATAGACAAGACTTTCTCTAGGATAGACTACATATTTCTCAGCCCATCTTTAATTTCATCTAATTCCTCTATATCTATATTACCAATTTTATTATCTGATCATTCTGCTATGTTGTGCAGTGTTCCTCTTTCCGATGTCAAAGCCAAGTCCCCTAGATGGCGCTTTAACATATCATTATTAAGTAATCAGACTTTTATTACCTCTCTAAAAGAATATATTAAGGACTTTCTTGAAATTAATATGCCCTCTGATGTGGATCCTCAAATACTGTGGGAAACGACTAAGTGTGCTATACAAGGTTTCTGTATATCTTTCTCTTCTACTCTTGCCAAAGCGAGAACTCACCAGTTTACACAATTAGAAAATAAAATTCAATCATTACAAAACCTACAAAAACAACATTTTACTGAGCAACAGGCTACACAGCTGTCCTCTTTAAAAGAAGAATATGATTTACTTTCACACTCAAAGGCAGAATTTATTTTACATAGGACTAGACAAAAATATTATTTTGAATCAGAGAGACCTAGTCATTTATTGGCCCTTAGGCTGAAAGAATGCGAGTCTAAGGCATATATTAGCGCAATAAAATCATCGGATGATCAGGTCACCACCAACCCTGTGGCAATTAATGACATATTTAAAGGTTTTTACACAAATCTGTATAAAGCCGAAACAGATTTTGATGAACCAATTTGTAAGCAGTATTTAGATAAATTGGAACTGCCACGGATTTCACAGATGGATAAAGAATCTTTGGAGGCCCCATTAAGTTTGGAGGAACTTCACGTCTCTCTAAAAAGCCTTCAAAAGGGCAAATCGCCGGGTCTAGATGGTCTCCCCCCTGAATTATATTTAGAAATTTGGGATTTGGTAGGGATACTTATGCTTAACTCATTTAATTTTTCAATTGAACATGGGGCATTTCATAGAGATCAAAAAACATCATTGATTTCATTACTTCTTAAAAAAGGGAAAGATCCATTAGATTGTTCCAGCTACAGACCGATTTCGCTTATCCCATGTGATCTAAAAATCTATGCTAAAGTGTTTGCTTCTCGTTTGGAGAAGGTAATTCACAGTCTGATCAAGGAGGACCAAACTGGTTTCATCAAGGGGCGCAATGCATCTGACAATATGCGTCGACTCCTTCATATTCTTGACTTTGCGGACTCCCACCCAACACCTTGTGCGGTCTTTTCACTTGATGCAGAAAAAGCCTTTGACAGGCTAGAGTGGAATTATATGTGGGCAGTTCTGCAATGTTTCGGCTTCGGTGAACACTTCGTTTCTATGATTAAGACATTATACCACTCACCTGCAGCATCAGTCATAACTGGTAATATTATTTCCCCCTCATTCCCTTTACAGCGGGGAACGAGGCAGGGGTGTCCACTTTCCCCCTTATTGTTTTGTCTATCTCTCGAACCCTTAGCACAAGCCATCAGGAAATCTGAAGTATCGATTAAGATTCATGACCATAATCATTGTATTTCATTATACGCTGATGATATTATTCTATATTTAGACCACTTTGATGTTTCAGTCTCTAGTGTAATTAAGGAATTTGATAATTTTAGTAGCCTATCAGGATATAAAATAAATTGGAGCAAATCTGCTTTAATGCCAATTAACAATGTTAAGGTTAATTTTTCTATTCCCTCATTTATCCCTATTAAGGAATCTTTCATCTATTTGGGCATTACCATATATAAAAACATTCATAAGATTGCCAGAGACAATTTTAATAACATTTTAGTTAAGGTCAAAAATGACATTCAAAGATGGAAGAATCTTAAAGTCTCTCTCCAAGGAAGAATCTCCACTGTTAAGATGAATTTGTTACCTCGATTTAATTTTTTTTCCTCTATGCTACCACTTTCTCCCCCTCCAGGTTACTTTAAGGAGATCAACTCCATAATTTCTAAGTTTATCTGGAATGATAAATGTCCCAGAATTAAACTTACCACATTACAACATCCTAATAGCGCAGGAGGACTGGCTGTACCAAATTTTGAATTATATTATTGGTCGTTCCAGCTTAAGGCCCTTCATAATTGGGTTGATCCTCAATCTACAGTTTCATGGAGGGTGATTGAAGCTGACAAGGTTAAACCAAATAGACTTCAAGATATTTTATTTACTGGCACAGGAAAAAAAGGGGATAATTATAAATTTGGTCCGGTTGTGGCTAACTCTATTAAAATTGGAAAACGGTTGAACGTTGGATAGGTGGACCCTTCAAATTCTGTAACAGTACACCTTTATGGCACAATTTTAAATTTGTATGTGGAAATCGTCCATTTGTCCAACCCTCTTGGTCCTCTTTAGGTGTGAACACGTGCGGTGATATGTATGATAACTAGGGCCTCTGTTCATTTCAGGCATTGAGAGCCAAATTTTGTCTACCAGCATCTGCATATTTTGTTTTTCTTCAATTACGTTCTGCTCTCAAAGTGTATGGCGTTCCTTGGTCTTCTTCCATTTCCTCTCATCCTATGCAGGACTGGATTGCACCATCTGCTGGTCGGCCATCTGTTTCCTTAATATATAATAAAATTATTGATTGTATTACAAAACCTCTTTCTATTAAAACTATTTGGAATAGGGAATTATCTGATCTTAATTTATCTGTCGACTGGGAGAGAGTGTGGTCTAATCTCATCTTAACATCTAAAAATCTGGCTCATCGTCTTATTCACTTCAGTCATTCAAGTCATTCATAGAGCATACATAACTCCTTACAAAAGATTTAAAATGAAACTGCAGTCAAATTTGAACTGCCATATATGTAACACTACATCATCGGGCACTTTTCTGCATATGTTTTGGGAATGTCCTGTCGTCATCAGTCTATGGACACATGTAAACCTGGTTTTGTCATCATTACTGAGAATTGATTGGTCTGTTAACCCAAGTTTATGTCTTCTTAATGATGATTCTGGTCTCTGTATTATTTCAATGCAAAAGAGAATGTTGTTTGCTGGTTTTACAGCTGTGAAGAAGACAATAATTCAGAACTGGTTTACACCACACATGTGTAGAGAGGCATATTGGATCCGTAGCCTCCTGCAAATAGTGTCATGTGAATGTACAACGGCGCGAGTCGGTGGGGCCAGGCCTTCAACCATTGAGGCTTGGCAGTGTTTTTTACTGAATATACGTGATTATTTAAAGGAGTAACTTTTGTGTTCTTGTTGTCCTTCCCTCTCTCCCTCCCTTTTGATTGAACCTTGAGATGTTGAGTACGTGTCTGCTGTTTTGTTTTGTTTTATTTTGGATATTATGTTGTGTTGTTTGTGAAAATAAATGAAAATAAAAAATTGTTGATAACAAAAAAGAAAAAGCAAGAGATGTGGATCACTCTGTATATTTCTCTATGCCTGTCCTTTAACTGTATTTCTGCAGCTTCAGTCCACACATCAGACACATGTCAGCTCCAGGGGCACTTTCGGTTGAACAGCATGTACCAGGATGGAGATGTTATACTTGGAGGCCTGTTTATGGTTCATTTCTTCCCAGTTTTTCCAGATCTGAGCTTCAAAGCAGAACCAGAACCACCATACTGCGAACAGTGAGTCTGGAGCCAGACTGATTATACAACTATAAATGAGGAGAGAGAAAGATTAAAAAAGGAAAGAAAAATAATACTAAGAAATATGAATATTCTCCGTGCCTGCTTTTACCTCAGTTTAATTTGCTCAAATTCTGCCTTGTTCAAAAGCTTGACAAAAAATATCTTTATTGAAACCACTGTTTATGTCAACATTTAACTTTTGTTTTTCTTAGATTTGATATGGAAAGCTTCCAGCAGGCACAGACCATGGCTTTCACAATAGATGAGATCAATAAGAATCCAAACCTACTGCCTAACATCGCTCTTGGTTATCATCTTTATGACAACTGTGTGAGACCGGGCTGCCATATCCCTAGTTAGTGGGACTGAGTAGTCCTTCTCCAACCTCAACTGCACTGGCCCTCCGCCAGTGGTTGGTATTGTGGGGGATCCAAGTTCAACTCCTTCCATTGCGATTTCCAGCATTCTGGGACTATTTCGAGTACTTATAGTAAGATGGAATGAAAAGAGTACAAATACACTGTATGCATATTTTTGCACTTTTCAGTTAAATGTTGTGTCCTTTTCAATCATATATATCCTTGATCTGTTTCTTCCAGAAATTACTTTATCATCGGCGTGTACAAGAAAAAAATAACAAAAAAGCACTTATCATTTTTGTTGATCGCTCTATTTATTTTTTATTTTTTTTCATGTCTTCTCTCTCCATCTAACTTGTTAGGTTAGTTACTACGCCACCTGCTCCTGTTTGAGTGACAGGAAAAAATACCCCTCTTTCTTCAGAACAATCCCCAGTGATGCCTTCCAGGTGCGGGCTATGGTTCAGCTCTTTTTTTTTTGTTATCAACATTTTTTTTATTTTTTTTCACACACAACATCACAACATAACATCCACTCAAAACAAAACAACAGACACATACTCCATATTTTAAAAGTCCAATCAACGGGGAGAGAGAGAGGGAGGGAAAAAGCAACAACAAAATAGTTCCTTCCTTTATATAAAACATATGTTAGAAAAAAAAGAAAAAGAAATAGAAATAAAGTAATAATATGCAATCCAATATGCCTCTCCACACACGTGCAGTGCACACCAGTTCTGCATCATTGTCCTCCTCGCAGCCGCAAAACAAGCAAGCAGCCTTCTCCTTTGTATTAAGCTTATAGAGAGACCAGAATCAACATCAGGAAGACACACACTTGTATCAGCAAAGCAATCAGTTCGTAGTGAGGAGGATAAAACCAGGTTTACATGCGTCCATAGATCCATGACAAAAGGACACTCCCAAAACACATGAAGAAAAATACCCGATGACGCAGTGTTACATATCAGGGCACCAGAAATAGATTTACGGTGTAAATATTCTAACACACAGGTTTGGTTAACAGCAGAATTTAAGCCAGTCACATTCAGTAATAAAATATTTAGAGTATACATTAAATATTCATAATCCCAAAATTGTATTCAATAAACGAAGAGAAGCAAAAGCACTCCCATTCTGTAAATGACATGTAAACATTAGTGTGCGTTCTAGATATCAAACCACCTAGATGAAAAATCCCCTTAAAAACAAGGTAAAGTAAATAAAAGCATGAATATCTGTTGTAAAAAATAAAAGCAACACAGACAGAGATGACTAACAACTACAGACAAAAAACAATTCAGGCCGCACGTTACCGAGAACATAGGTCTGATTGAATCGTGACCGATCCACTTCAGCGCCAAATGAGCCTCCCAAAAGGCTCACATAACCAAAACATTATTGTAATGAAACCTACTCTCCATTAGTCCCCTCCAGAAAAAAAATAAAAATAAAAAAGGGGAGTTAGTCTTACCAGCAAAGGGACAATTGTATCGAATAAATATAAACACTATCCCAGGAGGAGAGAGGAAAGAAGAAAAAAGAAAAAAAGAGATCTAGCAGGCATCCATATCCCTCCCGCCACCATCTTCTTCCGGGCAGCCGGCATCTCCTCCATCCCGGCCACCAAGTCCCTCCTGCCGGGCCAAAGAGAGGGCGGCCGCCGTCCTCCCGCTACCTTGTGGATCTGCAGCAAATGTCCCATTCTGTGACAGGGAGCTGACAAAATCCTCCGCTTTCCGAAGAGAAGCCTCTCTGTTCACCCTCATGCCGTAGCTTAATCACCGCCGGATAAGCGAGGAAGGGCTGGAGACCAAGCGCCGTCATCGACCTCAAAATCAGAACCAATCTTTTTCTCTTGGCGGCTGTAACTGGACTAAAGTCAGGAAAAAATAGTAGCGTGACATTGTCCTGCGTGCATTTCACCGGATAAGCCTGCCGAGCACCTTTCAGAATCTCCGATCTGTCATGCCATCTTAGCACACGGAAGATGAGAGTTTTTCTTTCCATCATACACGCGATGCACCCAGTCAATCTCGATGTTAGGACCTTTCAGGGAAGGAATCCACTTGGAAAGATTAACTCTGAGGAAACCAGCCACGTCGGATCCCTCCATCCCCTCTGGTAACCCCACCAGTCGTACGTTATTTCGTCTGCTCTTATCCTCCATATCCGTCATCTTCTCGGTGAGTCGCTCCAGCTGATTTCTTAAGTCCGTGACTGTTCTCCTATCCTCACGTGCAGTTGCCTGCACAGAATCAACGCAGTCACGTGTCTGCTTCACCGCGGCAGCCATGGCCTCAAACTCCTCTCTTAGCTCTTTAACTCTTTCCCCGCCATTGACGAGATATCTCGTCAATTAAGAGACAACGCTTCCCCGCCATTAACGAGTTTTTACGGCAATCCGTGTTCTAGGTATATTACGGTAAGGAAAGCCCTAGCGCATGTCCTGAATGAGTTACGGGACTTCCGGGTGCGAAATTCAAAAATGATCGGCATAACATAAAAGGAAAGTGTAGATCATATCACATATTAAAATGAAGAGGTATACAGCTGAACAGGCATTGGAGGTGTTGATGGACTCGGACTCCGATCACTCGTGTTTTGATCATTTTGAATCCGATCGGGACGAAGTCAGTGAGGGAGATGCCTTTACAGACCTGGATAGACCAATTACCCGTCGATCTGGCCGAAGACGAAGTGCACCAGCCTGTTTACGTGTGGACACTGATAGTTCAGACGGCGATACTTCAGACACTTCGTGGAGAGATTCAAGGCCGTCTCATTCTTCGTTCCGAAGTGCCAGAGTCAAAAGAGGTAAGACAGATAAGGAAATGGCCAAAAAGTGTCTCTTTCTTGTGCACATTTGGTGTAATATAGTGTGCATATACATATAGTGATATATATGTGTGCACTGTGCACGCATAAATGTATATGTATGTATGTACATATGTGTGCATGATCTATATATGTATGTATGTATGTACATATGTGTGCATGATCTATATATGTATATAAAAGTGTGTGTGTGTGTGTTTGCATGTATGTGTGCGTGTGTATATGTGTGTGTCTGTTCTGTTTATTGAATGCAATTTCAATTATTCATATAACTATTTATAGGTAGAACACAGCAACGAGGCAGAGGTCGGACACATGAAGCACATCGACATGGTCCTGCTGGTGACCAGACACGAGCCGCTGTGAACCATCCAGCTGAAGATCCTGAACCTGTTCATGAGTGGCATGAAATGAACTGGCAGCCAAAAAACCTTCCCTTCTCTGAGAATCCTGGGCCTCTCAGTGATGCTGCTGCTCTTGATTCAATAGAACCTAAAGACTTTGTCGAGCTGTTCATTTCTGATTTACTGATTCAGAACATTGTTGATCAGACCAACCTGTATGCAGATCAGTGTATTCAGGCTATGGATGGTACTTCACAGCATGCTAGAATTCATGCATGGAAGCCTGTCACAGTTTCAGAAATGAAAGTCTTCCTGGGGCTGTTTTTTCTCACTGGTATCATTCATAAGCCTGAACTTGATATGTACTGGTCTACAGATGAAATGTTAGCTACCCCCTACTTCAGCAAGGTCATGTCTCGCAACAGGTTTGAAATCATATGGAGATTTCTTCACTTCAATGATAATACAGCAAGGCCAGCCAATGACACTGACAGGCTGTACAAAGTCCGCCCTGTCTTAGATCACCTCGTGACCAAATTCCGTGAAATGTATCAGCCTAACACAAACATTTGCATTGATGAGGGTATGCTTCTGTGGCGTGGGCGCCTAGCTTTCAGGGTGTACAATCCTCAAAAACCCATCAAATATGGAATAAAATCCTACATCTTGTGCGATTCTGAAACAGGGTACTGTTTTAACATGAAGCCCTATTGTGGAGAAAGTTCTCCTCTGAAAGACACGGTTGTCTCTCTTCTTGATCGCCTAGCAGGTCATGGTTACAGATTATTTATGGATAACTTTTACAACTCTGTACCACTGTGTAAACACCTACTTGATTTGAAAACCCATGTCTGTGGTACAATTAGGAAAAACAGAGGTGAACCACCAGTCATTTGAGATCTCAGAAATGCTGACCTTAGGATTGGGGAAACAGTCATGCGTCACATTGAAAATGTGATGGTCTTGGCATGGCGAGACAAACAAACAGTGAAAATGGTCACAACATGCCATGAGAACAACATGGAAGAAGTTGAGGTATGGCAGAGAGGCCACCAAGAAAAAATTGCAAAGCAAAAACCAGCATGCATTGTGGAATACAATAATGCAATGAATGGAGTTGACAAATTGGATCAAAACATTGGGTACTACCCTTTTGTCAGGAAGTCACACAAGTGGACAAAGAAATTTGTCACATATTTGTTTCAGATCAGTTTGTTCAATGCTTTTGTCATTTACAAAGCAAAAAACCAACAAGGTAATTGTAAAACTCTCCTCTCTTTCATCCAGAGTGTTATAAAATCATGGACCAGCCAGGAACAGGCTGGTGGTGGGGAAGAACGAGTTGACCCTCCAACTGAAAGCACTCCTAGAGCACCATACAACACTGACCCTAGAAATAGGGTGAATGACCTTTTTGCAGTTCATGCACTTGTTCCGATTGCGTCCACTTCCAAAAAGCAACACCCGACGAGAAGGTGCAGGGTTTGTGCACGTAACGGTTTGCGAAGTGAGACCTCATTCTACTGCAAAAGTTGTGGCGTCCCCTTACATTCCGGGAATTGTTACAGTTTACCACTCAAAGTTAAAATACAGTGCCTAAATTTTATTTACCAATTTACAATTTTATTTAATTGCAATGTTTATTTATTTTTGAAGGTTTTATTTATAAAAGAATGACATCTGAATGTATTTTGCTTGAAAATGCACTACTTTTATAAAAATGCGTTTTTCTCTGTTTTTTGTCCAAAATGTTGTATTTCTGAAGAAACCTATCTGCATTCAAGTGGTGATAAAACATGAACACATGAAGATAGAATAAAATAGTTTTTTTCGTTTAAAAGCAGAGGCTTGGTTCTTTATTTTGATATATAATATGTTCATATTTTCATAGCAGAAAATATTCTGAGGGCCGTCAAATTTAGTTGAAAATCATCAAAAATGTTGGCGGTGGCTGGCAACTTTTTTAAAAAACGCTGGCGGGGAAAGAGTTAACAGAATTGTTAGTCGCTTGTATGTCCTCACGCAGTTTATGTAATGCTGGAATCAGCACAGAGTCCACAGCATCTCTTACTGCCGAAGTCACAACCAAATCCAAAACCAAAGTGTTTTGCTGCTCTTTAAATGCCAGCTTGATAGCCTTAGCAATAGCATCGTCGATATCCTCTCTGGAGATGGTGGCATCCCTGAATTTTTTCTTTATTGGCGATTGCCCAATCTCTCTTTTCCGATCGCCTTTGACTGTTGAAGCACTCATGATGAGTCCGATGCAAAGTGGTTCGAAATTTACTGACAGGATTACAAAATACTTGACAAAGTCAACAGAGCGAAAGACTACGCGTGGATCGAAGTCGAAGGGTCACGTGATCTCCCTGGTTCAGCTCTTGAGGCATTTTGGATGGACCTGGGTTGGTCTCATCTACAGAGATGATGACTATGGTGTCTACGCAGCTCAGTCCTTCCAGCAGGAAATGCAGCTGTTTGGAAATTGTGTTGCTTTTTCTGAAATCTTGCCCAATGATAACAACCCCAGAGATATTCAGCGTATAATGGGAGTGATTCAGGCCTCTACTGCTAAAGTGGTGGTTGTTTTTCCACTTCATCCTTTTTTTTACCTTTGATGGATGAAGTGGTGTCACAGAATATGACAGGCAGGCAGTGGATTGCGAGTGAAGCATGGGCCACTGCACCTGTATACCACACTCCACGTTTACTGCCCTTCCTGGGGGGTACACTGGGCATTGCTGTTAGACGTGGAGAGATCCAGGGGCTTCATGACTTTTTGCTACATACTCGTCCCAGCAATGAACCAAGAAATAATATGCAAAGGATCTTCTGGGAAAACATGTTCAGGTGCAGTTATGAAACTGGGGCTACAATGAAAGATGGAGAGCAAGTGAAAAAGGTATGTACAGGACAGGAGGATCTGAGCACCACAAACACGCCATACACTGATGTTTCTGGGTTGAGAGCACCCTGCAACGTCTATAAGGCAGTTTATGCCCTGGCACATGCACTTCATGACCTGATGCAGTGTGAGAAAGGGAGAGGGCCATTCAGTGGGAGTGGCTGTGCCGACATAACCAACCTGAAACCCTGGCAGGTAAGACCCACAGGAATAGTAAAGATTCTATTTAGGCATATAGACAAGCTGTATGTAGAAAAGCAATATATTTGCTTTATATTAATTCAAATTTCAGATAAATATATAATACTTGTCCTGTCTCAATCTGTACAGCTGGTTCACTACTTACAGAAAGTGAACTTCACCACAGGATTTGGGGATCATGTGTCATTTGATAAGAATGGAGATGCTCTGGCCATCTATGATGTGTTGAACTGGCAGCCAAGCTCCGATGGATCAATAAGGATCTACACAGTTGGTATAGTAAATGAAGGAGCGAAAACAGGGATGGTGCTCACACTGGATGAAGATGCAATATATTGGAACTTTGAGACAAAAAAAGTAACTAACATTGCTTGTTAATGTCATCTTTTTTGCAGATATACAGTCTAAATAATAAAAAGTCAATACTATGATAAGACAAATGACAATAATTAATAGAGGCCAAGATTTGCGTTATGTAAATGAGATGAGAAAGACATGGCTGATAACAGATGATGTCTCTTTCAGCCCCCACGGTCTGTGTGCAGTGAGAGCTGCCCCCCAGGAACCAGATGAGCTACACGCAAGGGCCTTCCTGTCTGCTGTTTTGACTGCCTGTCATGCGGAGATGGAGAGATTTCAAACACAACAGGTGTTTATTTTATTAAGATTATTGTTTGAAATTTTGGAAATTAACTCAGTTCCCTCTTGCATTTTTACCTTCTCTCTCTTACTTAATCACAGATGCTATTGAGTGCACATTGTGTCCAGATGACTTTTGGTCCAATCCAGATAAGGATCAGTGTGTCCCAAAAGAAGTAGAGTTTCTGTCTTTTGATGATCCCCTGGGCATCAATCTGACCACTGCATCTTTGCTTGGCACTTGTTTCTGTGGTCTTGTGATGATCGTCTTCACTCTTCACCATAACACTCCCATAGTACGTGCCAATAATTCAGAGCTCAGCTTTCTGTTGCTGTTGTCACTCAAACTGTGTTTCCTGTGTGTGCTTCTGTTCATTGGCCAGCCACAGTTGTGGACGTGTCAGTTAAGACTTTGTCCTGTGCATCTCCAGCATCCTGGTTAAGACTATGGTGGTAATAGCCGTGTTCAAGTCATCTTGGCCTGAGGGTAAAGGGGCGATGAAATGGTTTGGAGCAGTTCAACAAAGATGCAAAGTTCTGGTCCTAACAGCACTTCAGGTTGTGATATGTGCAGTCTGGCTATCAACTGCCTCTCCAACACCCCATAAAAACAACCAGTACACTCGCTCTAAAATAGTCTATGAATGTGCTATTGGCTCAGTGGCTGGTTTTTCTGTTCTGCTGGGATACATTGGACTGTTGGCAGCAGTAAGCTTTCTGTTAGCCTTCCTGGCGAGAAATCTAGCAGATAATTTGAATGAAGCAAAGTTCATCACATTTAGCATGTTGATTTTCTGTGCTGTTTGGATTGCGTCTGTTTCAGCATATGTGAGCTCACCAGGGATATATTCAGTAGCTGTAGAGATTTTTGCCATTTTAGCTTCTAGTTTTGGATTACTGGTGGCCATATTTGCCCCTAAGTGCTACATCATCCTTTTACATCCAGAGAGAAACACTAAAAATACCATCATGGGAAGAGAAACACAAAAGAAATAGTTTAACATTCTGCCTACATATCTCTGGTGTATGAACCTTCAAAATAATCAGCTTGTAGAGACATATGTGTAAGTGTTTCTAGTTTCTATTGTATGTAGTTCAAACAAATGACTTACAGTACATGCAGATGACTAATACAATGCCTGTTTTGCATACCGTATTGAAACATGATATATTCACTGACGTAACATTAAACTGTAAAATAAATAATTTAATATATGTTTTTTTACTAGTTTTTAATTGCAGTTTTATTTTATTTTTTAATTATTATTATTATTATTATTTTAGATCAGCATCTCCCTCATATGCATAATAAAAAAAGGAATAAATACAAAATATAAGCAAATTATGACAGGGTTTGTGCCGCTAGCCTCATGCTAGCATGGGCACCTGGTGCTGGAAGCCATTGATAGAGAAAAGGGTAAAAGATAGGAGGGAAAGGTAAGGTCTGATTAGTTGATGAGTGACTAATGGGGTCCGACCCGAGCCCGTCTTTTTTTCCCCCTTCACACAAAACAGCTTATACAACTGTTTCAGCTATTAAAATAGTTCAGTTTTGTATGTAATGGCAAAGTGCTTATATTTCGTTTAGTTTTTTATTAAGTTAATTTAGAAAAATAATTGGAGCATTTTTTGTTCATTAAATATAAGTTTTTATTTATTTATTTATTTAAGTAACGACCAAGCGGCCAGCGGAAGACAGTGAGTTGATCATAGTCTGTTTGATCAATTTTGCCTTCTCAAATCATCACGACTTGCCTAAAATAAAATCTATAGATATAAAACAGTTCAAGCATATAACGATGTTTAAATGTTAAACCTAGATAAATGTGTGCTATATCCCAGTGGTTCTCAAACCTGTCCTGGGGACCCCCAACCACAGCATATTTTGTATGTCTCCCTCATTTAAAACACCTGATTCAACTCATCAGCTCATTAGTGGAGTCTGAAAGACTTGAAATGGGTGTGGCCTAAGAGAGAGACATACAAAATGTGTGGTGCCTGGGGGTCCCCAGGACAGGTTTGAGAACCACTGCTATATCCAATAGTTTGTGGAAGCTAAAGCGCGCTTTGCAGGACATGGAGGCACCAGCGCGATCACTTGTATTTTTTTCTGTGGAAACAACTTAAAATATGCCTTCATTTTTGTTCATAAAGGTAAGAGTAATACATCATTCGGAACTGTAAAGGGTCTACTTTTATTTGTCTGCACTCACAATATCAACAAAACATTGTGCTTTTATAAAATAAAGAAAACAAACATGATGCGCTTTCTGCCGTCTTGGTCTTGAACAGGAGCGCTTCACAAAAATGAACCGAAACTCAGTGAATACATGCCTCACAGACATGATAAATATATCTATAGAAAGCTTTAAATTACTACTTACCGAAATAGAACAAATCGAAAACAAAAACTCTTTAATTATAATCATAATCCTCTAATCCACTTCTCTCTAAAGGTGTGTCTAATGAGGAGATGGCGAGTCAGGATCGGCAACTTCATCCCTTTGACACGGACTCAGAAAACACTAGTTTATTAGTAAATAATTCAAATATTTCCTTACTAGGCTATTTCCCCCTGACAAATTCATGGTAATTACTTTTGCTGGTGCTTTGCGGCAAGCTTTAGCCTATTGCATGCATTTGAATGCAGAACTCTTCAGCTTCGGCACGCATGCTGCTGCTGGCGGGACACTAAACACAACGTCGAGTCACTCTTGACAGTTGCGGTAGCATGGTCTCGTGTTATTTCCACCAGCGTGGCAATTTTTTTTCCATCACTAATTGATGGATGTCTAAAATATTAAATTACGGAGAAGCCTCAAACAGACCCGAGGCCCAGGCAGTGTCTGAACTATGATGTGAAAATTGGCCTGAAGCCCAGCCCTAGGGGCGTAAAAAAGTCGGTGGCCTTCAGGCCCGGGCTGAAATGCAGGGCTCTAGCGTGACGTGACGAGGGGATGGAGGAGCTCAACAGGGCCTACAGTATGGACACTCTGGAGCAGTTTAGCAAGCTGACACTAGCTGGCGCCTCTCGGTGCTTGTACCCGTTTGAGGTGAGAACACAGGAGGAACACAACTCTACAAATCCAAAATAATAATATTTATTGGTTATATTATATTATTTTAGTTTTTTACTATCCTATGAAGCTAAAAAAAAAAAGCTTTTCCCCACTCATTTCAATACAGAAAAATATTTTGTCAGCCAAAGATGATAAAAATGAGCTATCATTTCTTTTTTCAATCTATCTGAAATACCTTTAAACCTATGTTGTTTTTCTTGAAATTTTGTGACTTTTTCTCATTAACTTTCACGGACATGCATGCAAAGTTTCAACATGCTGATGTGTTTTGACATGATTTAAAAAAAAAAAAAAAAAAAGTTACGTTGGCACTGTTCCCTGGTCAATTTGACCAGCTTATTTTAATGTTCTAAGGCAACTACAGACCCAAAATAATAACATTTATTAGTTAGATTTTGTCATTTTACATTTTTTACTAACTTATGAAGCTAAAAATGGTGCTTTTCCCCACTTATTTCAATGCAGAAAAATATTTTGTCAGCAACAGATGGTAAATATGAGCTATCTTTTATTTTTTCAATCTATCTGAAATACTATTTAACTCATGTTGTTTTTCTTGAAATTTTGTTATTTTTTCTCATTTAGGGTCACGAACATGCATACACAGTTTCAACACACTGATATGTTGTGAAATGTACATACAGACTTTTTTTATACGTTTGTGATGTTCACGGGTCAATTTGACCTGCATAGGCAGCCATTCAAAAGCAACTGTACAGACACAAAATAACAACAAATTCCTTTGTTGTATGTCAGAGCTCCTCAACTCTAGTCCTGAAGTGCCTCCTAGTGTCAGTGTCTTGATGAGTTTAACAACTTTTTAATTTCAAAGTTTGTGAAAACAAAACTGTTTAGCCTTTTAACTGTAAGTCCCACTTTTTGAGCATAGACATAAAAATGACATTTCCAGCTTAAATTGTTATAAAACTTGAATACTTCAGAGCACAGACTTAAGATTGGTATCTTTTTAAAGGTGAAACATCACAGAGTATTGTATAAAAAATAGAAAAAGAAAAAAACAGTTATAAAAGTTAATTTATAAAAAGATATAGAAGTTTAAATTTATGAAAATGTAAAATATAAAAATATATTTTTTATATTTTATATAAAACAGCAATTTTACAAAACACGTTTACCACCAAATCTTCAAGAAAATCAACGCCAATCATCTGAACAAGTTTTGTGTCAAATTTTAGGTTGATATCTCAAAAAATGAACATTTAAGTACGATTTTGTGGCTGCAGTACCAAACTTTTCCATTAGATGATATACAGGGACTCTTGATTTCCATTTATTGTTTACTGTTCATTTATTTAGTGTTCAGTAGTAGACATCCTATTCAGAAATAGTTTGGGCAGTAACTTTAATATTTGATTTGAATTAAATCTCTAAAACACATAAAAACATACGTATAGAATAAGAGTGTGTTTGGCACCATATCACAAATGGAGAATCTATTGCTATTTATCTATTGCTCTGTCATTTCTTTGAAAAACAGTTACCAAATATGAAAACTAGAGTCCGAAATCTTTCAAATGATATATAGTTTGTCAAGATAACTTTAGGTTTAGACCAAAATATTATCGTTAAAAAATGTGCAATCGCAAACATCTCACAGGTGTGGGGGAGTGGCAGTCAAAAATAGTGGTTAAAAACATTTTTATAAATCATAAATTCAGATATTCATTCTTTGTAATGTGTGAAAAGTATTGATATTAAAAGTTTATTGATTGTACTTTATTGTATGTTTTTTTTTCATATCATAATTTTTGTGGAATTACATTGAATTCAATACGGGTCAATTTGACCCGGACAATACAGGAATCACCTGTTTTTGAACAGTACATGAGGGTTAACCCCTTTGGGGTCAACAAACACGCTGGCGCGTTTTGTGGCATTTTTTTTCTGATAACCCCTAAAGGAACTTAAATTACTCAGTCATTTTTCTATCGTACAGATATGAGCAATACATCAATTGAATCTGTAAAGGGTCTACTTTTATTTGTATAGACTCATAATAACAACAAAACTTTGTGCTTTT